>OX344722.1:14507398-14889898 GCA_947034835.1 Ballota nigra
GAATTACGGTACTCTGCAAGGCATCCCTTCTAGCTGTGGATGGGTTAGTAATGCACAAATGACGAGCAACAGCAGCTCCAAGTAGCACAGAGGCCACAACGGCATAGCTGATACAGTGCCCTAGATACCTGTAAAAAGAAATTGTAGCATACGTCGTCACTAACCAGATCGAATAAAAAGATTTTATTTAGAGTAGAATTTCTGCCACCAAGTGTGAAACAAACCAGTAATGAACTCCAAAACATATCAGGAAGACACGAGAAGCCCCAGCAACAAAAAGTGCAACAACACGACTCTTGAGAAGCTTAAATCCATACAGGCATGTTCCCACATTCCAATCTGGTAGGAAAACAGAATTACCATTACAATAACCGTAAAATTGCATAATGCAGAATTTGGAGTTATATAATTGAATATCTAGCAAATATACCAAGAATAATAACTGCAGCAGATGTAATTGCTCCCAGCCAGTGAGATTCTTTGGCTGTCAGGCCATATAAGATGGAATATACAAGCAGAACGACGAGGGAACCAAAATAGAGAAGCCCAAGATGTAAAGCCCTGCAAGGCCGAATCACGGGCATGAATTGAAGCCCAAGATAATATATATTGAAAAGTGAACATAAACATGATGAAGTTCCGTGGACGTATATGAGCATTAGCAAAATTCACAATAGAACATTGAGGAGGCACAGTATATCATTAACACAAAAACAATTAAAAGTAAGACTCACCTTCTAGATTGTCTAGGGTATAATTCATTTGGATCTGGCGGTTCAGGTAAGCAAGCCACAGGACCCACTTCAATACAATCAGAATAAGCAAATTTGTATGCCCTTCTCACATATTCATCAATGTCTACACCATTGCCTACCAGATTTATACAACAGAAAAGGAGGATAAATATATTACTGAACGCACATGAGGTTTTTGATATCCAAAGAATCACAATATGACTTACCATTGAAAACCATCCGACAAATGAAAAGCATGTTGATAGCTAGGGCAATTGCTGACACGCCAAAGAAAAAACCAGAAGGTGAATACCGCTCAGATGCCTTTGCACCCGCAGTAACATATACAGCACAAAGTTCATATGCACAAAGCAAACCCACAGCAAGAAGTAGAAGAACTGCAACAGCTCCTGTACAATATTGATAATGAGGATAAGATGCATTAGAGTACAAATGCGGTATGCATAAGCGGCAATGGAAATTTCAATCTACATAGCAACTATTAACAACCATCAATACTTTCTCTTCATACTTTGTTCATATATAATTCTATGCTCAGAATCTACTAGTCTGCTCCCATGGTCAAGTATTTCTCACGACAAACTTGTGTAGAATGGACTTGATAATGATTGTATATGAACTTAGTTAAGGGTATAAAACTGCTCAAGCTTATAACTGCCAATTATGGGAACTGACTTTATCTTCTTTAGAGGAGGAAATTATGTCCTTTTGATCTAACTTTATCTACAGGCTCCATTAGAATTCTCTCTTTCTCAAAACATCAGATATATTATAAACAAATTGAGCCTTAGATTCTAATGGTCAATAATCTAGCCAGGCATACAATACGTTTTAGAAAAAATAAAAAGTTTGTCAATACAAGTTCCCAATTCTTTCCAGTGACATGTAATGGAGTAAGAATACATACTCGAGCTTTGCCATTGTGTTCTCCACCAAAGCATTACAGCATAAAATGCTAAAAGTAGTGCAACTCCAGCCATTACAACAGCTAGACCAATAATATCTCGGCCTAATATCACAATTAACCAGCATCCCCATACAATAAGCACCACAACCGGTGAAATAACAATTATCCATGCACAGAGGGAAAGAAGACCACACAATACTCCCAGCTGTGGTCCTTGCAGGAAATCCGGCCATTTTCTAGCGAAGATCCAACTGAAAAGGATATTGTGAGAATAATACAATCAAAGTAAAAGCTAAGTTCTTAAAGCACTCAACAATAACATACATGAGTGTAAAGGATTCAGAACATATTATATTCAACATTGTTTTTCTCCATATTAGTTGCAGAAAAACCAAATAAATAAACATGCATATGCAGATCACAGAAATCAATCCATCAATTTAGTATTTGAGTTAAATAATCAAAGTATTGAGAGTATTCATGGACAGGCTGAATACTGCAATTTCTTAGCAATATACATCAACGTTAAACTAGATATGTTTCAAACACATTTGGATCTTCACCTCTTCCAATGCACTAACTTAAGTTTAAGGTAAGTAACCTAATTTTATACCTCCAAAAATTAGAAATGACCTATCCGTGTAGTCACTATACTGAGGAAGTATACCCCCTCCCAGATACTCAAAGCCACAAAGGACCTTGATGTCTCTGTATGGAATCACAGGTCTCTTTGGTTCCTATTTGTTGTTGTGCACTATTTCACAGAGCATGCTAAAAACAAGTATATTGTGTGCACTACTTTCCATGCGTCTAATTAATATCTACTGCAATACTGCCAGCCAAATGTCAATTCACCATAATCGTATCCAATGGCAAGCCACAAAGGATTACTAAGACAGATAAGAGTGGCTGGTAGTAACTGAACAATTCAACAACTACATCGGGAATGCATCATAATAGGCAGAGATTTTCTACTGGATAAACATGAATTGCAGTAAGTTCCAGAATAATTGACAGGAACAATGTCTTACTAGCAACGGTAAAGTCACAAAAGGAAATATGCAGATAAGAAGATGAGAAAACCTATCTTAAAAAAAAAAAAAAAAAAAAAAAATTGCACTGCAATAAATTCAGGTGATTTTTTTCCACACTTGAACTTTCATTCTTTCAAAATTAATCACTGAGGGCACAAAGCTCAACCTCTAATATGCTAACTTCATTAAGCTTCTATAGTTACAATAGGTTCAATTAATAGTTGCAGAAAACGTTATCGGTTCAGTAATCAACAGTTTCATTTAATACAAGGTATGAAGGAATCTAATCGCATTTAAGGAAAATGTTAACATTCGGTGATCTGCTCCAATTGTAAGACATTTCAAAAGAGACAATTATTCGCACGTGGCCATTCCCGTTTACGTCAATGTAGCAATTGTCACTTTAAGAGGCTTACAAATGTTATCCCAAGTACACATGGCAATACTAACAGCATTTTTAACTTGTTTATCGCTCTGTATCATCACACCTGAATTACTCAAATTGATTTTAAATCGGCATATAATTAAAAACAATAATGCACCTCAACACACATTAATATGATCCACGGACCCAAAAGGAAAAAGAATAAAGAAATCTGGGGAAAATAAAAAGTCTCACCTATAAATGCGCCATGGCCGCCAATTCACCCACCAGAGTATAACAAAAGAAGCAGCGCCCAGTACAGAGAAAAGGGTCCCTGAAATTACGCATGCCAGCATCAACCCATGCTCCTCTTCCATTTCTTCCCCCTTTTCTTAATCTACTACCAGCACAACAAAAAAGGAAGAAAAAAAACCCATCTTTATTAGATAAAGTAGAATATAAAGGAGAAAACCCACAAACAAAATGTAAACTGTATAATTAAAACAAAGAAAATCAGACCCCCCCCCCCCCCACCCCACCCCACCCCCATTAACAAATTAGTAACAAGAAAATCACCAGTTCGACTACTCCAATTAAACTTTCAACTTGAATGAGCTAAAAAAAGGAAAGAAAGTAAGAATGGAAACCTTCAAGCATTTACGCAAGCTTACCTATCTCGGTGAAAATTGAGTCATTTCTCAGAAAGATTACAGCTAAAAAAACTATCTTTTTTCAGCACAATGTCAGTCCCACCATAATTAACAGCAATAAACCTACAGGGGGTTTTGCCCTAATTTCTCCGAGCTACACCACATCTAAAAGGGCATAAAGAAGACCATAAGGAAATCCCAAAAATGCAAAGAGCAATTTTCTGAGAATAAGAGTAAAAGTCAAGATAGAGTAGTTTAAAAACCCAACAGTTTTGACAGGATGAAGGTGAAAAAATGGGGAAGAGAGAGATGCAGGGTTTAGGTTGTTTTAGAGAGAGAAAGATAGCAGGGACAGTGGAGAAGGAAGAGTAAAGTGTGCGCGTTTGGATATTAAAAAATATTATATATTTTTCTTTTTAATATAAGTCTGTGGTTGTAAAAATAAATAAAGTAACAGCTGGGAATTTTGTCCAAGGGATTAGATTCTCAAGCACTACGATGGCGCGTGAGAACACGTGCCAATACAAAGATTCATTTTGTTTTAGCATTTTGTTCAGACGATTTTTGTCCTTAATTTTTAGTGAGAAATATTTAGAATTAAAAATTTGCAAACTATAGTGAATACTTTTGATATGTTTTGTTTAATCAACATAAAGTATTTTAACAAAAAGATATATTTATAAATCAACGTGTCGGATTATATAAA
Organism: Ballota nigra; assembly: GCA_947034835.1. Lineage (NCBI taxonomy): Eukaryota > Viridiplantae > Streptophyta > Magnoliopsida > Lamiales > Lamiaceae > Ballota > Ballota nigra. Next base: position 14,511,815 of record OX344722.1, read on the forward strand.
GATTATGAACAATATATTTAAAACATTAACTCTGAGTTTCAAAGGTAAAAAAAAAAACTATAAAAAATGAAAATAAGTTCTGTTAAATAAGCTTTTGGGCTAAAAAAAAAAAAACAATGAAAAAGAAAGAGCTTTGGGCTATGCAGTTTTAAAATAAATAATTGACCTTAGATGCACTGATCGATATTGTTAAGAAAATTAGATTGTGCATATAAGATTAAGTGAAAAAAAACTGAATTAAATACATAGGAGTCCATAAATTACGCAATTAGACTGCATATATGTTCTTTTTAGTTTCTTAGTCTATAACATATTAAATCGTGGCAAAGGGTTGAAAAATATATTTTTTTCAATTTTACCCGTCACTTTCTTACTTTACATATTTCACCCTTGGCCATATCCCTTCACGTCTACATGTGAATGTCAAACTCCTCTCTTAATTCTAAAACCGCCTCCTGTAAATCGTTAGTTGTTCCCTCTCCATTTGCTATTGGAGAATGCTTCACCAAAAACGCCAACCGCCAAAAATCTATGGCTGTCAACCACCTCACACGATGTGTTTGATTGGAAATATGTTCTCCCTTTAAGTATCAAACCCAAGAATTGTGGTTGAATTTAATTTATTCATATTGTTTTCTGGAGGGTCCTCAGATTCAACTAGCTTCACTCCGGCCGTTGTGCCAAAATACGAGGCTTTTAAGCTCATCCTCTGCTATAAAAGAACCTCAGATTTATTCATCAGCATCTCCATCATCTCACACCAAGCTGCATTAGAGCAATCTTCTTCACATTTCTGCTTTGTTGTATTTCAGAATGAACTTTTTTTAACAATTGATTTTGCGTCATTATTTCTCTTATTTTTCAGTTGGGTAATTTCAATATCAGGGATTGCTGGGTTATATGATTTTATGTGTTTATTTAATTGAATGTTGCGAATAATTGATAAGAGTATGTAAAAATGATATTAAATGTGGAACTGACATAGACTCTACATTCTATTGATCATGAAATTGAATTTCTTAGGACATATACACATTCACATTCAACGTTTTTCAGGTGGATTTGTTATGTTATTTTGCATATTATTATTAAATCACCCAACATACCATGTGTGCATGATGTGGATTTGTTAATGTTGGATCATGAAATCAGGTGGATTTGTTATGCTATGCAACATATATTTCTTGAATTCCATTTTTACCAATTTGTGTTGAATTGAGATTGTACCCTACCACCTGGTGTGGAATTTAGAATCCTATTAAAATCACACCAAGGGAGATTATTATTTCAAATTTTGGTATTATGAGAAATATATTTGTTCTTTTTTTTTTCTTTTGAAAGGAAATATTAACTTACCTTCAATTTTAGAATTTATTTTTTCCTTCTAATGTTATGGGGATATTGACCCAAGCCACATTGTAGTTGAATAACGGGATAATCATCCATGGTGCAGTTATTGAAAATCTAGAAATTTTTTGATGACTCGAGTCAAAGGGCATACTACCATTGTTTATGAATCCACCTGATTTGGGAGAGGAAAATTTGTCTTTGTTCAAGGGGAGAGGAGATGTGAGCTGGAGAATTTGTTGAGGTCGACAGAAATGCTTAGACAATGGAGATTAAGAACGAGTTATAAGGCAATTATGGATGATGGGAATATGGTGACAGTGAAGAGGTTGAAAGATCTAAGTGTGAATGGAAAGGAATGTTATGGAGGCTTATGCATCAAAATTTGGTAGAGTTTAAGCATATTATTAGTTCATCAGAAACGAGATGACGTTGATTTACAATTACATGCCTAATGGTAACTTATTTTGGCTGCTTCACGGTAAGCTTTTTAAGTTTAATGAATTGTTTCTCATAGTTTTGCAAATTTTGTCTGTGGGGCATTCAGTGTGGATTATACGTACATTAAAGCATTGTAAATACTACACTATATAATATAATTTTTTAAAGACAAAGAGAGTTTGTAAAAAGATAGACAGAGTGTAAACAAATAGAGAGAATATATAATGAATATACTTCATGTGTCCCAACATTATTTACATACTTAAGACGACACAACTTTTAAGAAAAATACACTTTTTGAGTAAAATAGTGACATATGGGTAAATATGTGTATATTATTGTGAGTGTGCATGAAAATCAATATTTAGTTTTTTTGGAGTGTGCAAATAACTTTGTGAAGGCCGAATAAGAAAAGTGTGTAAATAATCATAAGACGGAGGGAGTAGTATTTTATTGAAAATACTTTAAAAAAATAAAAATATATTAAACTTAGCATAAGACGCCAAATTTGGTAAAATGTTAAATTGCACATGGAACGGAGGGAGTATAATTTTTGTACGACGAATTTCAATGTGACAAAATCCAACTACTTCTTACAGACTACTTGCATATAAGTGTGCAAAAAGCTAGTTAGTATTAAAATTATCGTGAGAAAATTAAAGTATTATCCAGACTTAATTTTCTTTGCAAGGTAAACCAATATAAATAAACTCAAAACATAAAATAGTAAGTGAAAAACACTACATATGCATTGCATATAATTTTATTAAGTAATATGAAACACTATTAAAAAAAATAAAGAATGGATTATAATTTTGTAAGTACAATAACTTGACACCATGGTTAGGCAACCTGCTACTGTCGATAAAAGGACCAATTCCACACACACAAAAAAAAAAAAAAAAACTAAACTTGCAGGACCAAAATCAAAATGGTGTCAAGTTATTGAATGCACAAAATTGTAATCCTTTTTTAAATATAATTACAAAAAACACAAATCGTAATGAGAATTGTCTACAAGTTATCTACGAAAACTTCTAATTATATAGACATATTTATTCTCTACTTACAAACAATTTGTCTACAAAAATTTTCATAGGCAAATTGTTTCTAGGTTATTTTTTTTATTGGTAATATTACCTGTGAATTTCATTTTGTAAGCAAATTGATGTCGTAGAAAAATTATTCTAGGTTAAGGAATTGAGGTGTCTACATGATTTGAAATATTTGTAGACAAGTCGTAAGCAATTTTTATTATCGGATTTTATTTTATTTTTTAAAATTTTACAGTCATATTAAAAAAAAACCTTGACAATTCTAATTTATAAACCATTATTTATTTTATTATAGTGAGTAGATACTATTTTGTATATTATTTATTATATACAATAGTTAAATGAGCTAATGGATTACTTTTATAATGACTAATTACGTGGAAAATAAAAAGACTAATAAGTATATTATTCATTTTAACTAGGTCCTCGATATTATTTTTGAGTTCTCACAATTGGATTGAGCCTCCAATATTTGTGGATGGTCTTCTTGATGACATTTGTTTAGCTTGCGAATAATTGAAAGTCTTCTTGGCTTTAAAAAAAAATGGCAATGCTGCAATATAGAGAAGAATTGACTCAATTATTGATAAAATAAAATCATTCAACAATTATAATAATTAACAAATAAATATTGACTAATCTCGTCAAGAGAGGGTAAAAAATTCCAAGTCACACTTGATTTTGACAAAATTCAACGATTTTGATGTGAACGTATGTTTATTTTTCTAAAAAACTAGTTGTATATACGTGCGTTGCACGTTGTATGTAATTTAGTTGAAAAAATAAAATCAAGATTTCAATATTCTAATTTTTCAAGAAAACTGTGTAGAGGCTTCACTTATACACATATATGTGATTCACAAAGATTTTTCAATGAATTTAACATAAAAATAATTTTTTAAAGAGATCGAAAAATAATCTGTCACATGATCTTCTACATTCGGGTATAATTTTTAGGTTGTCAACTTCTTCATGGTATCTTATTTGATGTAGGTGCTTTCCTAAATTTTATTTGATAATTTTTTAAAAGACTTATGAATTATAAATATTTTGTTTAGAAAGGCTCTAATTTTTATATTATATTGGTTTTAAATTTTGTTTTTTGATTTTAAAATTTAATGATATTTATCATAATTATAATTTATTAAATCATTTTCCTGATTAAAGAAATTAAGCAAGTTTCTTTGATTCTTAATCAAACATCCTAGATACATCTATGATTGATCTTGTCAAGTTTGTAAGTATATATGAGAAGTCGGAGAATTGAAAAATAGAATACTTGATTAATAATACTTTTATTGGATGAAAAAAAAAAGGTTTATAAGCATCAATAACAATGTCAATTTTAAAAACACTATATGAATAAATCAATTTGTAGAATACTCTTCCTATATAAATTAATAGTTAAAACAATCTAAAGTTTGTAATTAATAATTTTTAAATTTAAGCTCTCTTCTCATCTTTCATTCTCCGAGCTTCTGCCATGAATGTATAAGAGAAGTTGCTTTGAAGATTGCTCTTGTCAAGTGTATGTGACTGTTAACCTCAAAATTAAGAAGAATAAGATTTTGTTAACTTATAGGAAACATGTAGTATTTGAATTTTGAATTTGAGGTCAATAATAATCCACTAATAAATATATACCCCGCAACTAATTAACTACGATCTCCTCGTTTCTATTACATCTCTCACTAACCCCTTCATCCTTTCTAATATGATTGTTGCTTGATTATTATGACACCTTGTATCAGAAGAAGTCTTCAGTTTATCTTTTTATAGCACATTATGCAACTTTCTGAGTTCCTTCATCGATCATTAGTCCATCTCATTACGTAGGTCGCACTTAAAACCAAACACTTCACTGGAAAAACAGTGAATATTGTAACAAATTAACATTTACTTTGAAATTAATAAAATTGAAGGGAACTATTCGGCATATTTTGTAATTGAAAATAGAGAGAGCTAAAATTTCTGAATATATGATTGAACGAACTCAGACTCAAAAAAATTAAATTCGAGTTTTGAATCATTAATTGCTACCACTCATGACAAATTAACATTTAGTGTGCAACTAATCAAATAAAAGAGAATTATTCGACATATTTTGCAATTGAAAATAGAGAGAGCTACAATCTCTGAATATATGAATGAACGAACTTAGAGTCAGAAAAATTAAATTCGAGTTCTGAATCATTAATTGCTATCACTTATGCTATTACAATAATCTATGAAATAAATAAGCAAAATGAGTATTATAATTACAGAAATAGAAAAATATTGAGCTGACTTTATAGGGAAATGGAGGAGTACCCGACAAAAATGATCTTAGGGCTTATTAGATTACTGCAAATACTATATAAATAATATTTAATGTAAGAATTTCAAATGTTGTAAAATAAATAAATTAGATAGTTAGGAGTTAAGATTAAAATATATCATGGCTAATTTATTGTAAGAATTCCAAAAGTTATAAATATGACTATATAAATAATACTAATTATAACTTTTAATTTAAGAATTTCAAATGTTGTAAAACAAATAAAATAGATAGTTAGGAGTCAAGATTAAAATATATCATGACTAATTTATTGTAAGAATTCCAAAAGTTATAAATATAAAATAAATGAATATAGGTAGTTGGGATGTAATAGTAAAGATTAAAATATGCTAAGGACAAAATTGTCCAAAAATGTTTCTCAACCTCTTGTCACTTTTTAATATAGTATAGAGGGAAATGGAGGAGTACCCGACAAAAATGATCTTAGGGCTTATTAGATTACTGCAAATACTATATAAATAATATTTAATGTAAGATTTTCAAATGTTGTAAAATAAATAAATTAGATAGTTAGGAGTTAAGATTAAAATATATCATGACTAATTTATTGTAAGAATTCCAAAAGTTATAAATATGACTATATAAATAATACTAATTATAACTTTTAATTTAAGAATTTCAAATGTTGTAAAACAAATAAAATAGATAGTTAGGAGTCAAGATTAAAATATATCATGACTAATTTATTGTAAGAATTCCAAAAGTTATAAATATAAAATAAATGAATATAGGTAGTTGGGATGTAAAAGTAAAGATTAAAATATGCTAAGGACAAAATTGTCCAGAAATATTTCTCAACCTCTTGTCACTATTTAATATAGTATAGACTAGATAAGTGCCCGCGTATTTACGCGGAATTTTCGTAAAAATCAATTATATATGTATTATATATACTTAAATAAATTTATTCACTGTAAAATAATATAATTATATTAAATGATGAATATATTCAATTATAATTTTGATTTTCTGTGATTTCTAGACAATAAGACTTGTCAATTGAATGTTAAAATTTAAGATAGTTAAATTTAAAAAAAAATTAATAATTTAATCGACATAATAAGTCAAATTTATTTAATATATTTAAATTCTATTTTTTTTAATTTTTCACAAATTAAGATTCACTAAAAGGAAATCTTCAAATACAGAGAGACAACAAAAATAATTCAATTGAACATTAAAATTTCACATAATTAGAATTTTTTTTTTTTAATTTTAACTGATCAATTTAGTAATAATATGTAGAGTTAAGTATACATAAGTTACTTGTTTGAATTATAAACACATTTTTTTTAAATATATCATGGTATCCTAATATATAGTTAAATAAAATATAAATTGGTACAATTACAATATAATTTATAATATTATTTTATAGACTCAAGTTATATACGATAAAATTATAACTTCATTGAGATTTATAGCATAGCTTAATTGGTAATCATATTAAACTTTAATTTAATCATGAGGTGTAGGGTTCAATTCCATATGGATACATTTTTTTTATTAGACTACCTATTATATAAAGCCACATAGATGACATGACACATAAGACTCATGCATGCCACATAGATCACACATAAGACTCAAGAATTGACATGTATAGCTTCCACAATTATGCCACATAAGCGAAATTAACCACAAAATGACACGTAAGCGAAACTAATCTAAAGACGATACATAAGCATAGCAAACTCCCTATTACTATAATAGGGGATAGGGGATTATATAGAAATAAGTAAGGTCTGCATTGGTCCAGTCTAAAAAAAAAGGAAGGTCTGCATTGGGTCAAGTTCTGGTTTAGTTGGTCTTGAAATCGGTATTGCCCAAAGATTATGGGCTTCGGAAAGATTGGGCCTCGAAAGTATTTTTAGGGTCCAGGCTAAATACCCCTCCAACTAATGGAGATACACATCCGTCTAAATTCACCTACTTATTTTAATTGGTATTAGTAGATACACAACCCTTATACTGTAATACCCCGTCCCGTTTTATACCTTTTATTTTGCTAGAAACCTTATTTTACATTATTATTGTGTTTCTTTTAATTTTATTATTTTTGTGTGATACTGTGTAATTTAAATATATACTATATTTTCAAATTCCCTAGTTCGAAGAAAGAAATCGAATATTTCAAACGCATAAGAGACTACAAGAAATTAATTATTAAAGTTTAAAATTATGTTTTCGATCCGTATAATTTATTGAGATTAATTAAAATACTTTAAAATAATTAGCTAAGTTTTAAAACTGTATTAAATTCCGAATCGGGGTTAAACTCGTGAACCAAACGACCCCTAAACCGTATCAAATGGGAACGAAAATATCGTAATTGAAGGGGGTTAATTTCTAGCCACATATTTTACTTTCCTTTATTGTTTTAATTTAATTAAAGAATTATTTTGTACCACAAGTAATTCTTTTCCTTTTTCTTAATTAATTAATTAAATATTGTTTTCTTCTATAAATGAAACACGCGTATACTCATTCAAGATTATCCAATTCAGTTTCCAAATACAATTAACTCTCATCTCTCTCTCTCTCCCAATTAACACGTCTTCCTCATTTCCCCAAAACGCGTCTTCCTCCTCCTCCCAAAATGCGTCGCTCAACCCGGTACCGCGACGCCTCTCCCCCTTTTCCAGCGTCGATCGAAGCCAAGCGCCGCCGTCGCTCCCCAATCGCGACACCCCCTGCTTCGAACCGCCGTCGCTCCTCACGGAAGCGCTGCCTCCGGCCGATGCCGCCCCTATTTTGAAACAAACCCAGCACCCCCGCCTCTATTTTTCTCCTTCCAGTAAGTAATTGAAATCCCCTTTTCAATTTTAACTCTGATTAATTTTGATTCCAATCGACCGTAACACTTTCGTTTAATTTCCAAATCAAGATGACGCCTCCCCGAATCGTCGTTGCCGGAATATTTGGAAAGACCGAATTACACTGTTAGGCTGTCAAATTTACTCGACGAATCCTTAAACGAGCGCCGTTAGGCTGCCCGAGTAGGGACTCGTAAGAATTACTAATCTCCTCTTTAATTTTCGTAGTTTTTGGTTTATGAACGAACTGTTTTAACTTCGAATTGTTTAAACTTTTGGAGGGGTTGGAATATTCATCTTTTGAAGCTCATAGAACTGGTAGATGGAGTTTTGGTGTTGTTGCGATTAGTATTATTAAAATTGTTATATAGTGTTAGTTTGTTTGGCTTGATAGTATTGGTTTTATTAATTTAATTTGTTGTATTGGCTCTTTGAAACATTTGGGTTTTGTTACTTGTTTAGGGTGTTTGGTATTATTGGTTAAGATGATTAGTGTTGTTGGATGGACTGTTGGTATGTTGATTTAGCAGTTTAGTATTTCTAAAATGACTTATTAGTATTACTGAATTGATGGATTAGTATTATTAAATTAGTTGAATTTTTTAAAGACAAATGGAAACTCGTCTTCTACTGTTCAAATGTTTGAAACAAATGGAAAAGAACTTTTAGAAAATGATTACTACTCTTTTGTTTTGAAAAAAACACAAGTCAACTTAGTTAATAATACTAGTAATATAGGAAATTATTTATTTTATTAATTGTTGTGAAAACTTCTTTAAATCAAGTATTACTAATTATAAAGAATAGTATATATTATATTATTTTCAGTATTTATTATATAAAATTCTTTAAACAAAACAAGTATTAATAAATGGGTTTTTATTTATAAAATATAATTTATATTCAAAGTTCTTTTAAAATAAAATATAAATTTTTGAAAGAAAAATATTAAATTGAGGTTTTAATTATATTAATATTATTTATAAAACTTTCTTATTCTTTTAATTATTTTCAAGAAAAATAGTAATTTGGGACCTATATTATATTAGTATTATTTTTTAAATAAATTACTTAAGACTTTTAATTCTTTCAAGAAAAGAAGTACATGGTTATACTTTTAAAATTATAAAAGATTTTATAAAAGAACAAAGGAGATCAAATCGCTTTTATAAGAGTCGAAATAGTATTACAACATGGAGATTAGTAAGTACACCCCCAATACACTACCCTTTTAGAAGTGGTGTATTTACCAAGTTAGTGTGTGTTTTTAAGTAGGTCTTTTTCAATGAGTTTATAAGATAACAACTTTCTCGTTCTCGTAACACGAACTCCTAGGCCTTTCATTAATTCGAGAGCAAACTTTTAATCAAATGATTTCATATTAGGACTCTGTGCTAATCGGAATACGCACGAGGGATCCGACCATCTGTTTGAACATCGTTCACGGGACCCGGAGCAAACAGGTGGGTGATGATCTGTTGATCGATCTGCTTATAATACGTTGTGCTGGTATACTCTGAACTCGACCAAATAAATCTAAAACAACTAATCCAACATAAATGTATCCCTATAATATAAATTTTTGAATTACGTGATATACTTATATATGATACAATATGTCTATTGTTTTATTTGAATCGAGCACCATTGCATGATAAAGGGCATTTTGTGAGCATGAATTTATACAAGTACAAATTATGTGAACTCTCCCCACTTTTTGAAAAGCCAGTTTTTATGAGAAAGAGAAAAGCTAATGTTTAATAATAAATTTGGCCTCCGGGTGAGATACTCATTAGAGTTCCGGATGAGGTGGTCATTAATAATAAATTTGGCCTCCGGGTGAGAACTCATTAGAGTTCCGGATGAGGTGGTCATTAATAATAAATTCGGCCTCCGGGTAAGATACTCATTAGAGTTCCGGATGAGGTGGTCATTAATAATAAATTCGGCCTCCGGGTGAGCACTCATTAGAGTTCCGGATGAGAGGTCACTAATTAATAGATTTTGTTTATGAGGAATGATTTTTGAGAAAGATTCACAATATGTTACAAATGATTTTGACAGATTTGACCGTTACTTGAAAATGACTTTGGGCTTTGCCCCTTACTGTGAATTAACTTGTGATATATCAATTATATGATTTGATCCTGTTATGCCCAACTAATTATTATTGTGGACTTGTTACTTATGTGATTTTGATATTCGTGTTTACTTGTCATTTGATTAATGAAATTGATATGCTTTATTAATGAGTATAATTTAATATACTTCGGATTTACCAATCCCATGACGTTGCAAATCACCCATACGTGAGAATTCAAATCTCACGCCCCCTTTTTACAACCCTTGCAGATTATAATTCGTGGAACAAAGACAGTAATAGAGACGACACGGAGTTCCCCACTTATATAAAATGTTACTATTGATATTAAACTTTATATATGTGTGTGAGATATATTATAAAAATTATTCTACTCATTTCTTCCGCTGCATAAAACTTATCTCTCATTTTGTTATCCCTTTTTATATCAAAAATTTTATAGTTCGTATTTTAGTCACAAGTGGCACCTCGAATTTGGAATAATTATGTGTTTTGGATTCGGGGCGTTACAGGTGGTATCAGAGCCTTGGTTCAAAACTTTCGGACCTAAAACCAAATCATTGTTTTCATCAAACCAAAATTATTTTTTTTCATTAATTAAATTTTTCTTATCATGTAAGTTTAGACCACTAATTAAATTACTTGAGGGGAAATGTGTCTCCTATTACCGTCTGAAGCTCTTCGAAGGTATGTTCTTGTTTTATTATCAAAAGTGCCTATAAGTTTATAAACTTGCAAGTTGCAACTAGTTGACTTTCATAACAAAACTCAAATCAAAAGATCAAGAACTCAAAACAACACCTACGTGGTGTGGAAGGAACTACGAAATGCCGTTTATATTCAATTAAAATACAATTATTTGTGAATTGCATGAAATGAATATATTTGTTTAAATTTATAAACTCCATAAATGTTGTTATATGACTATTTGAACTATATGTTTTAATTGTTTAAATGATGTTTCTGCATAACTAAAACTTTGACTAGAAATTTTCCTTTCTGTGTTAGAATCCACCTAAGATAGTAGTAGCTCGGTACCTAGAAAACTTATTTTCAGATATGACGTAAGTAGACTAACCTCCATAGAAGTCGAGACTTTTATATGATATACATGTGTTATGAAATTGCTACTTGGCAATGTGTGTTACTTGCTCTATATTAACTGTTATATTTTATCTAATTATCGATAAATGACATGTCACTAGTTTCTATTATACGGTGTGTATGTGATCACTGTACCATTTTGCGGCCGCAGTGCGTTGCGGTGAACTACATACTCACATGTATCTCAGTACTAGCGATGTGTTGATTACATAATTCGATTCTGCTTTTATAATTTTTCATACCTATATGACGTAGCAATATTATTCTTTTCGCTTCAGAACCACCAATAGAATGACGAGAAGACGAACACCATGTACTAGTTATTATAGGTCCATACATGATTGAACGTCTTCTGCGTAAGAATGGGATGGGGGTGCATGTAGTATTAAGTTTTCTTTTTGTTTAAATATTTAGGTTATATATGTAATTTTATAATTTTAATAAAATATTAAAATATTGATGGAGGTGTATCTCCATTAGTTGGAGGGGTATTTAGCCTGGGCTTATTTTTAGGCATGTAGAGTAGCTCATTGCTTAGAATATGCCCAAATTGAACTTGGGTAGGGATATTTTCACCCCCATAATTTGATTGTTCACCACTCTCATTCTTTTTTTTTAATCCAAAAATAAAAAGACTAAATTACCCTCTTACCATATTTTACTAAAATCAAATGACTTAGTTCATCCCCCTACATATGTGAGTTTTTTTTTTTAATCTTATGTTAAAGTTTTATATATTGGTGAAATGTTTGTGTTTATTTGTTGTATTTTGTGTATGTTGGTGCTATTTGAGTAGTTAAAATGTAATAAGAATGAATATATATTGTTCATACATGTTTCCCGTGCTTATTGATCGTGTTTTGTATTTAAATTTGTTCATAACTGGTTTTTCTGACATTTAAGAGTTGTTCGAACAAAAATGTAGAACATTGAACTGATGTTCCAAAAAAAAATTCGAGCACTTGTTCTTATATTTTTTCGAACAAATCCTACTTGTTCGAATAAATTCCAAGAACATTCACCAATTGTTCCCTAAACCAGAAATGAACAAATATATAAAAAGAATTGTGAACTCAAACTAAACATGGCCATGGAAGATTAAATGTGGGCGGGAAAAACCTTATTTTCATCGGAAAAACTTCAGTTGCAACAAAAAGGAGTAGTTACCAAATGAAAAAAAATCACATTTTCCTTGGACGAATGGCCATGGCGCAGTCAAGGAGGAACGGGGGGCACAGTCACGGAGGGGAGATGAATGCTGGGAGACGAACAACGGCGGTACAGTGAAGGCGGCGTAATCGAGTGTTGTTGGTGCGAATAAAGGGGGTGAGAATACAAATTATTAATTATGTTGAGAAGGAAGGGTTATGTAGGGTAATTTATTGAGGGGTTGAACTGGACCTTGCGGTGGTGAAATGAATCGAGGGGTGAACAATCATATTATGAGGGTGAAAAGATCCGTACCCATTGAACTTATGCCCTCCTCACATATAACTCTTTATTTAAATCTATTCTTTGACATTTCACAAGACAAGGAACAAGGTTGTGATGTCATATTCATCTCTTTTCTTTCCTAAACTTTGTCAAGGGACCCAAATTTCCCGGAAAATTCATATTAAAAGTATATTAACGGAAGAATATAACATATACGAAACTAGTACTCCATTTTACACTATTAGAATAAGTTTCTTGTATACCGTACAACTCAAATGTATTTTTACAAAATCGCTCATAATATTACTGACAAGTTACCCTTATTAATAATGAAAAGTCACCTTTATTACGATTTAACAAGGAGTGACTTTTTAGTATAAACAAATGTAAATTTTTATTCATATTAGGACAATTTAAAAAAATGCACTTGAATTGCACCGGTGCACCTGATGTATAAATAACTAAGTCATTATTAAACATGTAACAAACAATATGTTTAAAGTGTGAATTGTTCGAGTCGAGCCTATTAATATAACTAAAGTAGGTTTTATACAAAAATAGTTTATGATAAGCTTATCATGAAACTGTTTTAAAGTATAAAAAATTTGACCAGAAGTATCGATAATCTCATCAAGGGTATCATTAATTTGGGTTTAAGAAAATTTACAACTACTACAATATAATACCACTGACCAAGATTAATGATACTCCTGGTGAGATTATCGATACTCCTGATCAAATATTCGATGCTTTAAAACAGTTTCATAATAAGTTTATCATGAATTATTTTTATATAATATTTTATCATGTAAGACGAGTATTAGGTAACCCTTCTTTTTCTTTTTTAAATTGAGTCCAACTCAAGGAAAAACTTTATAAGGGTCATTTGGTAGGGGAGATGAGAAAAGAGGTATGATAAAAAGTGAGATAAAAAAAAAATTGTAGGACATCCCAAAATAAGGTGAGAAATGTATTTAATATGATTGTTTGGTAGGGCTAAATAAAATAGTATGAATTTTAATAATATGTTTGGTAGGACATATAACATAAGAAAACTTTTTAAAATACTATAATACCCCTCAACAATATTATTTTTCATTCCCGGTGGTAAAAAATATTGTGCTTGGAGGAGATTTTAGACAGATATTTCTTGTTATACTAAAAGGAAGTCGAGAGGATATTGTGCACTCAACTATCAATGCCTCATATTTTTGGGATCATTGCAATACATTTTCTACATCTTTTATCAAATAATAATATTTTTTAAAGAATTAATTATTGAAAAACTAAATGCATTTCATTTTTTTTTTCAATTTTAAGGTTTTAAGATTGACGAAGAACATGAGATTACAAAGTTTTGATCCTAATACATCCCCAAATGATGATGATATTATTAACTTCTCGAGGTGGATTTTGAAACTTGGTGATGGAAAAATTGGAAATAGCCAAAATGATTTCACTGAAATTGAGATTCCGAAAGATAATTTGATTTATGATGTCGCTGGTCCAATTGCATCTATAATAGAAAGTATTTATCCATCCTTAATTGATAATTTAAGGACACATAAATACTTTGATTATAGAGCAATATTTGCACCTATACACCGAGATGTGGAGATGTGGAGTGTATAAATGGTAAGATTCTATCTATGATTTCAAGTGATACTAAAGTATACTTGAGCTCAGATAGTGTTTGTACCTCCGAATTTCGAGAAGGAGGTAATGGACATATGGTTACAGTTGAATTTTTAAATTCTGTTAGATGTTCTGTGATGCCAAATCACCGTCTGATCTTGAAAGGAGTGTCAATAGAGTTACTAAGAAATATAGATCACAAGTCTGGTTTGTGCAATGACACAAGATTGATCATCAACAAACTTGACAATCACTTTCTCAAGGCTAAAATAATATCTGGAAGGAATATTTGAAATAAAGTGTTCAACCCAAGAATGACATTGATAAATTATGATCCTACAATGTCGGTGAATTTTACAAGACGATAATTTCCAATTCTACTGTATTTTACCGTGAAAATAAAAAAGAGTCAAGGGCAATCACTTTCTACTGTTCGATTATATCTCCCCAAGCCTGTTTTCAAACATGGTCAACTTTATGTTGCAGTATCATGTTACACCTGTTATGATCGTTGCCACGTGGCCCCACGAGGAACGACCACCCCAGCGGCAGACCCGCACAGGAGGACGGGGCTGGGCCCGACTGTTGGGGAAAACGGGGTATCCGGATCTATTTGAGATGATATTTAAATACGAATTTAAATTCAATTATTACTAACATGAATTAATCCTAATTAATTCAAATAATAATTAATCCAACAACAAATAAATTTATGCATATGAATAATTTCACGTAAAATCCTATAGCGGAAAATCTAGGAGTTTACGCAATTACGTACCTCTTGAAGCGACAACCGTTGAGAAGAACAGGACAAGAAAATTAATCCTATCAACCAAAAGACCTTCTCAAGTATTACCCTTTCGCCTTGTTCGTTCACCAGTGGGAAGTGCTTAACGAACAATTTAATAAAACAATTAAAATGAGTAGGTGAATTTAGACGGAGGTGTATCTCCATTAGTTGGAGGGGTATTTATCCTGGGCCTTTCATTAATTAATCAATCAAGATTATTATGAAATGGTCAGGTCCAATTAAATTCTTCATGAGTAAAATGTTGGGCCTAATTTAAATTGGTACAGTAAGCCCATTGTTGCAGCTTCTTTCGTAGAGTTCCAAATCCACATTTCACATTCTATGCACTCCACCCTCGCGAGATCTCTGGCGCCATCACTCAAATTCTCAACCAAACCACCGCTAGAGTCGCCGTCGCTGCCACACAACTCCGCCATCACTGTTGCTTAAATCCTCACAATCGGAAATTCCCTCCCTGCACGTAGACCGCCGCGAATTGCCAGCGCTACCGAGCCCATGCTCTGCTTGCATCGTGTGCTGCACCACTGGAGTCGCCTCACTCTTCGTGTCGCCGCCGTCGTCTAATTTCTCTGTACGAAGACCTCTGCCTCTTTACGACCACCACCGAGGGCCAGAAATCGAAGGCTGCCTCAAGCACAAAAAGCCGTCGTCAGACCACCATCAAATCCACGTCGAAAGTAGATAGAGTCCCCCCCACACACAAACTATTAGATCAAATGCCCCAGAGAAGGGACTTTATTCCCTATCAAATCGCGATTCAAAGAGACCAAAACCTAGGGACCGAAACCCATAGACCGAAGCCCACATTCTCGTTGAATTACAATGTTGATAAGAATATGAGAATGTCCATTGATGTGGGAGTCCGTTGAGGCATCCCTCGAAGAAGAAAAATTCCGTTGAGATGACCTTTGAAGAAGAAAAATTCAGTCGAGATGATCCTTTGAGATGTCCATTGAGATGACCCTTGAAGAAGAAAAATTCCTCTGAACGTCCGTTGAGGATGATTTATTGAAGATGATCGTTGAGAAATCCATTGAAGATGATTCACCAGCAAAATTGGAGAAGAGGCAGCCGTGCTTCAAATTGTACAGATTCAGAAAGAACTAAATACCCACAGACCGAACCGATGTTCTTTTCTGAATTCCACAAATTTGATAAGAATGAAGAAGGGACAATCATATGGTCTCCTTTATATAGGGGTGAAATACATGAAAAAAAATTGTATCTCCGGAGTTTGTTCCTATATCTTCGGGATTCAGCTAATCTTCTATCAGAGGGAGAGAGATTCATATTTGTTATAAATCCAACAGATTTATTATACCAAATCTAAAAGATTTGATGTGAACATTATTAATGGGCTTATAACCTAAATAGGTTTTAGGCTTAGATTAAGGTTTCTCTATTATAAATAGACTTATGTAGTCAGTATTATATACACGCGCATACAAAGATATATTAGTGAAAACTCCTGACTTGGTACGCCTCCAGACGTAGTCGTCATCGACGAACTGGGTAAACAAACCTGCGTCTCTATTTTATGCTTACGATTTACAACACGAGTCTCTGCCTGAAGCTAATTGGTACGAATCTAAATTAATTTCTCTATTGCATGATAATTTATTATCGTATCGAATTCTTGATCCATATGTGCTATGATTATTACGTGCACTTAAATTATTTCATTGCATCCATGATTATTATTTGCAATTATTTTTAATTGGATCGAAAAGAAAAAAAAATTAATTATGCCGCCTTGGCAGGACGGCCGCTACGCGTGACGTGGCCTCGAACTTGCCGCTGCCCTCGGCCAGACCGCCGCGAGCCACCGGGCCGTCCGCGCGCGGCCCCGATTCCCCCATGTCGTGCGCCTACCACCGCCGCGCGCCCACCGTGGTGCTTCCGCCGCCGCTCGCTCGAGCCTCTGCCGCGAAGCCTCCGCCAACGGGCGTCGAGCCTCCGCCACTATGCATCGAGCCTGTAGCTCCACCTCCGTGCGTCGAGTGACGGCCGAAGGCCGCGCACCGCCGGGTGACGACGGTCGAATACCGCGTCGCCACACAACGGCGCAATGCGCGCCTTGCGCCGCAGCCACCCCAGCCCTTCGCTCCTGCCTTCGCGTGGCCATTTCCTCTCTTTGGGCCAAACATGCCCAATGCAATTGGGCCGTTTTCAATAAAAAAAAAATCTTTGGGCCTGCATCCCTATTATTGGGCTGGAACAAATTTTATTTTCTGGGCTATTGTTTTTTTTTTAAAATTTATTTCTTTGGGCCTGAAGCCCTCTTCATGGGCTGATTTTTTTTAATTAATCCTTTAGGGGCGATTACCTTAAAAATTAAACTTTATTATTTAATTTGGGTCTCATATAATTTTTTTCTAGTATTTTTGTGCCCTCAATTTAATTTATCAAGTTCCGAAAAATACTTAAAAATTAAAAAGTAATAATTCTTTGCATATTAATTAAGCTCGAAATTTTTTGGAATTAATTTTAAAATTATTTCTCAATAAATTTATTATTTTATGTGCTTAATTGCTATATGCGTATGCTTTTATGATTAAATTATCTTGCATGCATTATTACTTTCGCACATAGTTCCCATTTTATAGTCCGCATATATTGTCTGGGTAGGCGGCGCCCAGTACTTATCGGACCGTAAATTATATTTTGCGTAGACGGCATCCAATTCTTGTTTCTATGTGCTTGAAAGTGATCAAATAAATCTTTATTTCTCCGTTGTCAATAAATTGGTCACAACACTCACCATGTCACTTTAAAAAAAATTATACTGAAAAATATTTAATATTACCAAAAGAGAATTCGTTGAGCTTGCTCTTGATGGTAGTAATTACCTGACATGGGCGCTAGATGTCGAGATCCATCTAGCCTCAACTGAGTTAAGTTGAGCTATTGTCAATGAGTCGAAATCAACTAACGCCCAGAAGGCGAAAACATTGATTTTCCTCAGGCATCATCTGAATCAGGACCTGAAAAATGAATATCTCACTAAGAAAGACACCAGAACATTGTGGAAGTCCCTGAAGGACCATTTCCAACAAAAAAATGATATACTCCCCCCTCAGGCACAATACGATAGGCTGAACCTCCAGTTCCAAGACTTTAAGTCTGTGACGGAGTACAACTCAACCCTGCATCGTATTGTATCCCAGTTAAAGATATGCAAGCAAGCTATAACTGAGGCCGAGTTGATACAAAAGACTCTGTCGACGTTCCACACTAGCAACCTTGTACTCCAGCAGCAGTATAGGGCCAAAAACTACAATGTACACTCTGAGCTAATTTCTGCACTACTAGTGGCAGAAAAACACAACCAACTCCTTATGAAAAATCATAACTCGAGACCGGTTGGCTCACAAGCATTGCCCGAAGTACATGCTATAGCTCAAGGTAATAGAAGTGGTCGCAAGCGTGGAAGAGGGAGAGGAAGTAAACAAACTCGTAGCAAAGGCCGAGGTCGTAGTAAATCCTGTGGTCCAGGTGTTGGTGTATACTGTAAAGCAAACTTTTGTTGGGCTTTTATGGATATATTCGATTTCCTTATTATCTGAAATAAATGGTTTTTCACATTATTGCAATCTTATTAATTGCTTGTATTGCTTGTATGTCTGTTTATCTTATATTGTAGATAATGTGGTGGGTTTGTAGTCACACAGAAGATCACATTGTCAGTTCCTTATTAGATATAAAGAGTATTCACAACTGAGATAGTTCTGGACATAATTATTGGTATAAGTTGTAGTATGAACTTGTTAGTAGCTTGTCTTGGCCATTAGTTCATACAAGTACGCTATGTCGTATTGAATGGATCACAGTTAAGACATGTTCTTCTATTCTGACTGTTATGCAGAACTAAAGGTCTTGGTGACTCTTGTAATTCTTAACCCTAATTGTGATATCTAGATATGTGGAGCGCTTGTTCACTACTTTGATTTACTATGGGTGAGAATCTTGTTAGATTCAACGCACTATGTATTTTGGGTAGTGACATCGTTTGCACGATGTCTATTTATTGACATTAGGGCACCGTGTCCTGGTGATCCAGGTTGATGACGTCCCCTTGAGGAAACTCATAAAGGATTGTCATATTAAATCCTGCAGGTGGATTTAATCCGTACGACAACAAGGTTGAGTGGTACTACTCAAGGAATAATAGATGTTAATTAATTAAAGTAGACAAAAGCTTTAATAATTATTGGACGTGTGATATATTTAACATGGGGAATTATAGAGTCTAATAGAAGCCCTGGTTAGGTTCGGGATAGGATGGGAGTGCAACATTAATTCTCTAGTGGAATGAATTAATGTTCACGAGCCAAATAAATGTTATGGGCTGAACATAAGAGTATGTGGGTCCGTGAGGAGCCTAAAAGGAGTATATACAAAAGGACCTTAATTTCGTCCAAACCCTAAGACTCATATTGCAGCAGCCGAAATTAGTGATTAGGGTTTGAGGAGACGAAATTGGGAGACAATTTTCTCCACGTTCGCTAGTTCGCCGTCCACCCGGTGTTCGAACAAGGTTGGAAGACAGACTAGAAGATCTCTAGTGGAATCAATGTCTCGGTCTTCAAGGGTAACAAATCTAAACTAATCTTTAGATGCATGTTTAGGTTTTTAATTGTTTATACACGTTTGGTATCCCAACAACGATCTTGGAGACGGACCGCCTTCACAGGCGTGTTCCATCAAATGGTATTAGAGCCAAGGATTCGTGGATTGTTGGCTCTGCCTGAAACGTGTATTTATTTTCTAGTTTTCTGTTATTGTGGTTTTAGATCGTTTCTCTATCGCAACCCTTGTGTGATTTTGTAATCGTTTTTCCCACCAGATAATAAGTGTGGGTAGTATAGGTTTCTTTTGCAATAGATCACTGTATTAGGGTTTCGTTCGCTTGTATTAGTTGTATTTTACGATCACAAGAGTGGGCGATGTCGGATGGAGGATGTGGAAACGGATTTCAAGTTTTTCGTGTTAAAGGTTTTTGGCCCTAGACGGTGACGTTCACTGTTTTGGCCATAACTTTTGACTCGGGAGTCTATTTTCTGCAAGTAAGCCCATTTCAGAAACCTTGTGACGTTATCTACAGACCTTACAGCAAAACTATGACCCCTTGTGGCGAGAGCTAATTCAATCGTCTTGATGAAGTTTTCTGCCGGTTTAGTTTGGGTGACGTGAATTTGAGTTGTTCGAGACCATTTCTTGCTTCACGTGAGAGGCCGATGCGAGACATCTATCCGCACCCTTGATTTATCATTGTAATAGCTTTGATAGACTGTTTTTAATAGTTTTACTAGGGGTTGCAATAAATGTGCATTTATTTATGCTTTTATTTGTCGTTTTGTGGCATGCTTGTAGTTATAACTTGGTTTTTTTTATAATAATTTTGCTATGCCTGCAAATAACCTTCATGTGTAAATGACTAAGTGATTTAATTTTAATTTAATTAATTCATTGGCCTCCACAATTGGTCTTTAAGTAAGGTGATTGTTGCTCGTGGGACCTTGGGAGTCTCCCCCTAACGGATGCAACATTCACAAGCTTACTAGTTAAGACTTCTAATCAAAATGTTTTAATCTTTAGATGAAGTGTGTGATCATCCCCAACGGATGTATTATTCATGAGTTCATCAATTAAGATCAGTGCAAGATAACTGTAGTGAATTATTTACTGGCGATGTGTTCTTGGTATGAGCCCGTCAATAGTGAATAATTTTTCTTACAGTTAAATTGTGGTCATCACTTAGATGTGAATTTTGATATAACCCCCCAACGGGGTCCCTATTCTAATTCACTTGGCCAGTTAAGGTCCGACTATTAATTTCATTCGTCATAAGGATAAGTTGACGTGATATTGAAATTAAAGACTTGGTGTCTGGTTGATGAACACATGCATAAACGACCATCCTAATGTGGCTTGCGTGTGTTTGTTAGGCTGTTGGAGGTTGTGTTAAATGTTGGTTTTGAAGGTTTCCAATATTTTATGCTTCAATTTATGTGATTTTAATGCTTGCTTGCATTTAATTTATTTCAGATTTAATAAGATGACGTTCAGCCCGCTTATGGTTATTTTAAAAGAAAATAAGCTTACTGGTCTGAATTATTTGGATTGGAAGAGAAATCTGGACATTATCCTAGTTGCAGATGAGTACAAGTTTGTGCTCAATACTCCTGCTCCTACCGATCTGGCACTCGATTCTACTGAAGAGCAAAAGGAGGCTCATAAGAAGTGGCACAAGGTTGATGAGATGGCCCGTTGTTACATTTTGGCCTCTATGTCAAATGTTTTACAACATCAACATCAAAACATGCCTACTGCCACACATATGATGTTGAGCCTAAAAGAGCTTTTTGGTGAGAAAGATAGGGCTGCCCGTTTTGAGGCTATGAGGAAAATTATGACTACCTCTATGCCAGAGGGAGCTTCGGTGCGGGACCACTGTCTCAAGATGATGGAACATCTGAATGAGATAAAGGTACTTGGGGGGAGAAATTGACGGTGATGCCAAGGTCGATATGATCCTCAACTCGCTTCCAAAATCCTTTGAAAACTTCCGTTTGAACATAATCATGAGTAAGAAGGGTTATACTGTAGTTGAGCTTCTTGCGAAGTTGGTTACGACAGAAGGTCTCATGGGTAAGGGTCCACAAGCCCATGTTTCTATTCAGGCTGGATCTTCTTCGTCCAAGGGTGGGAAGAAGAAAAAGCTTTCTTAGAAAAAGGCTGGTGGAAGTAGTGGTGGAAGCAGTGGGAGCAAGGTTTTGGCGCCTTCTGGTGGCGTGAAAAAGCCGAAAGGCAAATGCTTCAAGTGCAACAAGACAGGACATTGGAAGTCTGATTGTCCTCTCCTGAAAAAGGATAACTCTGGTACGTCTCTTGCTCTAGTTGTTGAAACATGCTTTGCGGCTTGTTCTGTCCTTTCTTGGGTAGGAAATACAGGAGCCTCTGATCATGTTTGTTATACCTTGCAGGGGTTTCTGCAAACAAGGCAACTGAGTGAGGGCGAGATTACTATCAGTTTGGGCAATGCTACGACTGTAGCAGTGGTCGCAGTGGGAGATGTGCACTTATGTTTTTCTAATTCTATTTTAGTATTAAAGAACGTTTTGTACGTGCCGAGTTTTCGGAAGAATTTAATTTCTGTTTCGAAATTGTTTTTGGATGGATGCTCAGTTGTTTTTAATGACAAAGTTGTTATTATGAGAAATGACTTTTTAATCTGTTCTGGCACGTTAGAAAACAATCTTTACACTATTACTTGTGCATATCGTACTATGACTGAAACTCATTCATCATCATCAAATAAGAGAAAAGAACCTTCAAAGATGAATCAAACATATCTTTGGCACCTAAGACTAGGTTATGTCAATCTGAGGAGAATTCAAAGACTTGTAAGTAGCGGTTTTTTGGAGTCTCTCCAAGTGGAACCATTCTCAGTCTGCGAATCCTGCTTGGAAGATAAGATGACTTCAAGGCCTTTTAAGGCCAAGGGGAATAGGGCCAATGATGTGTTTGAATTGATTCACTCTAAATTGTGTGGGCCTATGTCTGTTCAAGCTAGAGGTGGTTTTAAGTATTTTGTCACTTTCATTGATGATTACTCAAGATATGGGTACATCTATCTGATGCGCCACAAGTCTGAATGCTTTGACAAGTTCAAAGAATTTAAGGCAGAAGTGGAGAACCGTCATGGTAAGAGTATCAAGTCACTACGATCTGATCGTGGTGGCGAATACCTTAGTAATGAATTTAGGCAATACTTATTAAGAATGAGGTTACATCCCAGCTCACTGCGCCTGGTACTCCCCAACAGAATGGCGTGGCTGAAAGAAGAAATATGACTCTATTAGAAATGGTGAGATCAATGATGAGTTATGCTTCATTACCTACCTCGTTTTGGGGATATGCCTTGGAAACAGCGGCGTACCTTCTAAATTACATACCTTCTAAAGCGGTTCCAAAAACTCCGATTGAACTGTGGTCCGGGCTGATAGCCTAGTCTCAACCACATTCGGATTTGGGGTTGTCCAGCACATGTGCTGGATAAGGAAGCTGATAAGTTCGCACCTAGAACTGAAGTACAGTTGTTTGTAGGATATCCTAAAGGAACAAAAGGTGGTTATTTTTATAGTCCTAAAGATCAGAGGGTGATAGTCAGTACTAATGCCCGATTTTTAGAGGAAGACTATATGAATGAGCATAAGTCCAATAGTGAGATCATTCTCAATGAGTTAAGGGGAGATAATGGCACACCGAGTGTGCAAGAGGAAATACCACAAGAGACTGCACAACGTGATTACTCTGATGAACCTTTGCATGCATTGCCTCGTCGTAGTAGGAGGTTTGTACGTTAACCTGATCGTTTCATGTTTGTGGGAGAGTCTGTGGACTTGATTCCAAGTGATGAACATGATGATAACGATCCCTGGACTTACAAAGAGGTAATTCAAGACAAAGATGCAGAGTCTTGGCACAAGTCTATGGATTCAGAAATTGAATCTATGGATGCTATGGAAGTGCACGACCTAAGCGAACTTCCCCATGGCAAGGAAGTCATCAGGTGTAAGCGGGTCTACAGACATAAGAGAGGATCTAATGGGAAGGTTATTACCTTTTAAGCAAGGTTGGTGGCAAAGGGTTTTACCCAGAAAGAAGGAATCGCCTATGACGAGACCTTCTCACCAGTAGCCATGCTAAAATCGATCTGGATTCTCTTATCCATAGCTAATCACATGAACTATGAGGTTTGGCAAATGGATGTCAAGACAGCTTTCCTTAATGAAAATCTGAATAAGGACATCTACATGCGGCAACCTAAAGGTTATGTGAAGAAAGGCCAAGAGCATCTGGTATAGAAGCTGAAAAAGTCTCTTTATGGGCTAAAGCAAGCTTCCAGGTCTTGGAACATTCGTTTTGATGAGGTGATCAAATCTTTTGGATTTGAACAGTGTCAAAATGAAAGTTATGTGTATAAGAAGAGTAATGGAGACATCGTGGTATTCTTAGTACTGTACGTAGATGATATTCTTCTCATTGGCAACAATATAAAAGTATTATCAAACGTAAAGGTGTGGCTTTCAGAGCAGTTTTAAATGAAGGATTTGGGAGACGCATCGTACATCCTTGGTATAAAGGTCATTCGTGATCGGAAAAAGATAATGTTGTGTTTATCTCAAGCATCTTACATTGTTACTGTGATTGCTCGTTTCAGCATGCAAAACTCAAAGAAGGGTTTACTGCCTTTTAGACATGGAGTTCTCTTATCTAAAGATATGTGTCCTAAGACACGGAAGGAGACAGAGAAGATGGCTAAGGTTCCTTATGCTTTGTCTGTAGGAAGCCTTATATATGTGATGATGTGTACGAGGCCTGATATTTGCTATGCAGTCGGCATGGTAGCAAGATACCAGACTAACCCTGGTCAAGGACATTGGGCTGCTGTCAAGCATATTCTCAAGTACTTGAAAAAGACTCGAGATTATATGCTGGTATACCAGTCAGATAGTATTGTTCTTTTGGGTTATACTGATTCGGATTTCCAAGCTGATCTAGATGAACGGAAGTCTACCTCGGGTTATGTGTTTGTGTTGGGAGGCGGAGCCATATCTTGGAGAAGTGTGAAGCATAAATGCATCGCGGACTCCATTATGGAAGCCGAGTACGTAGCTGCCTCAGAGGCTGCCAAAGAGGCTGTTTGACTACATAATTTCCTTTTTGACTTGGAGGTGTCCAAGAGTATGCCAAGGTGTATCACTGTTTATTGTGATAACGCTGGTGCAGTGGCAAACTCAAAGGAACCTAGAGCCCATAAAGCGAGTAAACACATAGAGCGGAAGTACCACATTATACGAGACATCGAAAATCTAGGAGACGTGGTTGTAGCTAAGATTGCATCGTTGAACAACCTGGCTGATACTTTCACAAAGACTCTGGGGATGAAAGTTTTTTAGCAACATGTGGAAGGTCTTGGTTTACGATGTATACCAGCTAGACTTTAAGTATAAGTGGGAGAATTGATATGTCTTTATATGTATACTAAAAGCTTAGCTTTAGTATAAGTGGGAGATTGTTGGTGAATATTGTAAAACAAACTTTTGTTGGGCTTTTATGGATATATTTGATTTCCCTATTATCTGAAATAAATAGTTTTTCACATTATTGCAATCTTATTAATTGTTTGTATTGCTTGTATGTCTGTTTATCTTATATTGTAGATAATGTGGTAGGTTTGTAGTCACACAAAAGATCACATTGTCAGTTCCTTATAAGATATAAACAGTATTCACAACTGAGATAGTTCTGTACATAACTATTGGTATAAGTTGTAGTATGAACTTGTTAGTAGCTTGTCTTGGCCATTAGTTCATACTAGTACGCTATGTCGTATTGAATGAATCACAGTTAAGACATGTTCTTCTATTCTGACTGTTATGAAGAACTAAAGGTCTTGGTGACTCTTGTAATTCTTAACCCTAATTGTGATATCTAGATATGTGGAGCGCTTGTTCACTACTTTGATTTACTATGGGTGAGAATCTTATTAGATTCAACGCACTATGTATTTTGGGTAGTGACATCGTTTGCATGATGTCTATTTATTGGCATTAGGCACCGTGTCCTGGTGATCCAGGTTGATGACGTCCCCTTGAGGAAACTCACAAAGGATTATCATATTAAACCCTGCAGGTGGATTTAATATGTACGACAACAAGGTTGAGTGGTACTACTCAAGGAATAATAGATGTTAATTAATTAAAGCAGTCAGAAGCTTTAATAATTAATGGACGTGCGATATCTTTAACATGGGGAATTATAGAGTCTAATAGAAGCCCTGATTCTGTTCGGGATAGGACGGAAGTGCAACATTAATTCTCTAGTGGAATGAATTAATGTTCACGGGCCAAATAAATGTTCTGGGTTGAACATAAGAGTATTTGGGTCCGTCAGGAGCCCAAACCCTATACCTTCTAACAGATCCCTAGTCTGGCCCATGAAACCTAAAAATAGTATATATAAAAGGACCTTAATTTCGTCCAAACCCTAAGACTCATATTGCAGCAGCCGAAATTAGTGATTAGGGTTTGAGGAGACGAAATTGGGAGGCACTTTTCTCCATGTTCGTTAGTTCGCCGTACACTCGGTATTCGAACGAGGTTGGGAGACAGACTAGAAGATCTCTAGTGGAATCAATGTCTCGGTCTTCAAGGGTAACGAATCTAAACTAATCTTTAGATGCATGTTTAGGTTTTTAATTATTTATACACATTTGGTATCCCAACAACGATCTTGGGGATGGACCGCCTTCACCAGCGTGTTCTATCACCAGGTACCTCAAAAGACAATCAAACTCAGGCTCGTGGAAAGGTTGTACCTAACACGAATCCCGCTCCACAAAAATCTGGCACTCAAGATAAGGTTGAGCAGTCCTGCTACAGATGGGATGCAAAGGCCATTGGGAAGGGGAAGTGTAAGGGGTATGGGAAGGGGAAGTGTACTGATAAGGGGAAGGGTATGAGTCTAATTGATGAAGAAATTCTTGATGATTCTATTCATATTATTGATAATTATAGTAATTATGCTTTTGATGAAGATTTTGGGGTTGGAAGTGAGGGGGAGAATGTTGGGGTTTGAAGTGAGGGAGAGACAGATTCTGAGGATAGTGAGTTTGTAGTGGGATCTGATAGTGGAAATAGTGAACAAGATGATGTATTCTTTGATAAGGCAGTAGATTGGGATATTGAGTGGGGTGGTATAAATCAAAATGATGAAGAAAAATCTAACTCTTCTAGTACTGAGGTGGAGGGTAGTGAACAAGAGGATTTTAGTAGTGATTTGGGTTCTGGAGATGAAAATAGAGTTGGAGGATTGAATAATGCCTTTAAAAGATCCACTATGTTTTAACCCCGAGTTCTTCATTGGGCAAAACTTTAGTTGTAAGCAGTTGTTTAGAGATGCTATTACATCTCATGGTATTGTTGAGAAAAGAAATGTCAAGATAACAAAAAATGATAAGAGGAGAATTTATGCTAGATGTCTTGATTGTGGCTGGTTAATAAATGCTTTAAAAGTGACAGAGGAAGAGTGTTACCAGATTAGGAAACTTAACACAGAACATACATGTGGAATTTCTTTCCATGTGAAAGTCTAACCTTAACTCGACTGGCTAAGAAATATGTGGAAGATTTTAGGTTAGATCCTAAAAAGAATGTAGATGGGTTTAGAAATATTGCTGCAAGAGATACTATGGTTCATGTCTCTAGACACCAAGCATATATAGCTAAAAAGGGGCTAAGAAACTAATTGAAGACATCAACGAGAAGCAATATAACTTGATTTGGGACTATATAAATGCTCTGTTGGGAAATTGTATAGACTTAAGTTTTGATTAAGATGCCAAAATGTTCCTCTTAAGTTATTTGTAAGTTAAATATTCAGTAAAGTTAGAATTTAGTTAAACATCTCTAAATGTTAAGAACTGGAGTGCAGTTAGAAATTTCTTTGGTGTATTGAAGAACAAAGTCCGCTGAAGACAAGGTCTGCTGAAGACGAAGTCCGCTGAAGACAAGTGATCTGAGAAAAGTAGTCTAAGTCTTGAATGTTTTCTAAGTACATTCACACTAAGACTAAAACCATCAGGAGAGGACCAAGGTCCACTGATGAGAACTAACAAAACTCATTCAATGCTAAACATATTTAAAGATGTTAGTTAATCTGGTTGGAACAAGGCAAAACGAATTTCAGTGAAGCTTACAATAAATGAAGGAATAAGAAGGTTCTCTCAGAGGAGTTCCACCTTAAAGCAAAACAAGAATCTGGGCAAGCAGACTGAAGGTCCAATGAGAAGATGACACGTCAGTGTACTTTACTGACAGCCAACTTGCCCCAGACTGACAAGTACCAAAAGTCTTTCCCAAGCAATCTACAGAAAGTTGGTGAACATGCATGGTCTTTCAGCCGTTTCTTGACAAGACTTAAAGCTTCAAATAGAGTCGTTTGAACCAATCAGATACAAGAAGACTTACTTGAGAAGATTCAATCCCAACGGGAAGATTTTCAAGGAAGCCTATAAATACAGAAGGACGTGCTCATTTCTATGCACGGGAAACTCACAAGATCAAAGCTATTCTACATTCATAAGTTTCAAGAAGCACTCAAAATTACCTTTGTTTCCCAAGTGTTTCAAATCAGTAGAGAGCATAACAAACCTTCTGTAATCAAGCTTAAAAGCTATATCCGAACCTTAGAAAGAGATAATTCATCCCAAGCCTTGAGCTACACTTTAAGGATTATCTCACAACAGTTGGAACCAAACCCTACTTAGTTGTTAGGTTGAGAGTTAGAGTTAAGTGGTGTTAGTAAGCTGATTATTTGTATCAGTCTGAAAGCTGGTTTGTTTTGGGAACTAGGACCTGGAATTATCCTAGTGATCAATCATCCTAAGAGAGGATTAATTGATCAGTGCACCTTGACACTATAACACAAGGAATTCCAAGTGAAAGAAATTCTCCTGTTTGATCAGGACAGTGGACGTAGGAGATTCTTCTCTGAACCACTTTATATCTTGTGTATTTACATTCTGTTATTTCCTAAGTGTGTGTTATCCACTCAAAGTTTATCAAGTAAAACGAGTTTTCAAAAGGGCTCACTATTCCGCATCTGAAAGCTAATTAGATAGTAGTTCAACTGAAAGTCTTGAGCTTTCAGTGGAGGTATTATCTCAGTAAGCTTTCTCTAGTAATTCTCAGCAGACTTAAAGTCCACTGACGAGTTACTTTCTGAAGTCACCTGATAAGTTTTAAAGAAGTTTTAATTTGTAACAACAGGTGTATCCCCCCCCATACACCTGTTTACTCGTTTCGGGACCAACAATTGGTATCAGAGCAGTGGTTCAAAAGACCATTGTTCTAAGTATACCTTGTGCTTAAAGGTATTTTTATAGGTCATCTGAATTGATCTTATTTGATAAACTGGTTTAGATATTATGGCTGAAAATGCAGCTAGGGTAGCACCACCAGCGGAGAACAACATGGGATTTAATCCCTTGAACCATATGTCCCATCACAAGCTTCCACAATTCTCAGTGGAAAACTATGATTTCTGGAAGATCAGAATGAGAGCTCATCTTGCCTGTGTGCATGATGAAATGCTAAGGGTTATTACTTAAGGTCCATTTATTTTTATGACACCTAACCCTAGAACTACAGCTGAGACTATTGCAGATCCAAGAGAAGAATGGCCCAAAGATGAAGATAACTTCACTGCAAATGAGAGGAGGAGAAACAACCTCAACTTCATAGCCATGAACATTCTCTACACCACCATTCCAGATTCTGTAATGGGAAGGGTGATCCACTGCAAGACTGCAAATGAACTATGGTACACTCTTGCTCTCATGTGTGAAGGAACTGACAAGATAAAAGAGAACAAGCTTTCAGTAGCTGTTCAAAAGTATGAGCAATTCACCATGGAGCCCACTGAGACCATTGACCAACTTGATGGGAGGTTCACTAACATCATGAATGAAATAAACTCTCTGGGAAAAGTCTATACCAAAAGGGAAGTTGCCTTAAAGATCCTGAGAGGTCTAACCTCAAGATGGGATGTGTACTCTGTGATGATGCAAAATACCAAGGATCTATCCAGCATGTCCATGCAACAGGTATTCTCTGAACTTAAGGCTTATGAGTTTGATCTTAACAGGAAAAGGGCTCCTGATGAAACCTCAGCTGAGAAGGGAGTTGCCTTCAAAGCTAAGGAGACTGAGCCTAAATCCCCAAAGCCTCAGAAGAGTACAAAGGCAAGCAAGTCTCAAAGCAAAGCTAAGATGCAAGAAGAACTCAGCCTGATGGCTAGAAGGTTTGAGAAACTTAACAGCCGCTTTGGCAAGTATAAAAGATTTTACAGGGATAACAGAGAAGGAAGAAGTTACCACAAAAAGACACCAGAGAGGGTGAGAAAAGCTCAACTGAGCTGGAAAAGAAGAAGGATTACAAGAACTATACCAGAGGAGAAAGATCATCATCCAAGACTAAAGAGTCTATTGAAGAGAAGAATGATGATGCCAATAGATGCTTCCAGTGCAAGAAGATTAGGCATTTTCAATATGATTGTCCTCAATTGAGCACAAATGAGAGAAAGGAAAGGCAAGCCAAGAGAGACAGGAGATATGGAGAAAGAAAAGCCATGGTGGCTGAGGATGTTGATGAAGATCTGGAGTCATCTGATGGACTGTTCTCAGACAGCAGTGATGCTGACATATGCCTCATGGCAAGAGAAGAACCAGAGGTACAATCTAAACCATCCATTTCTCTAGGACACTCACCTGAGCTAAGCTCAGAGTCAACTGAGGAACTCAATCTTCAGTCCGCTTTGGAACAATTGATGATTGATTTCTCAAGATTGTAAGAAGCAAGTTTTTGTCTCCAAGATGAAAACAAAAATCTCCTGAGAGAAAACTCCAAGTTAATTGAGTCTGGGAATCAGGCAGATCTTAATTCAGCTCAGTCTACCATTGAATTGACAAAAGAGGTTGAAACCCTCAAGAGTCAAGGAAATGACAAAGATCAACTGATAAAAGATCTTACTGAATCTAAGACAAGGTTAACAGAAGAGAATTTAAAATTGGTAAGCCAAGTAAAGGAATTTCTCCTGAAAATTGATGTCTTACAAAAATCTGAAGAGACTTTGTTAAAAAGGATTGATGCTCTCAACAAACCCTCTCTTGCCATAGAGGAGATTCAAAACTTTCAAATCAATCCTAATAACAAATGTGGGATAGGCTTTATTCCAAAACCTTCAGAAGGTCCTCTGAGTGTTGCTTCTTCAAGTGACACAAAGAGAGTTTTGGTTAAGTCTGTGACCTTTCAAGCACAAACTTTAGATAAGGGTAAAAGACCAGCTGAGATCACTCAAAAGAAAAGTCAAACTAAGCTAAAACCAAATGGAAAGGCTCAGGTGACTAATCAAACCAGATCTCAGCAGAGGTACTATCAGCCGAGGTCTTCACAGATGAAGCAACCTCAGCTGAGAGCACCCAGGTATGAGCATTCCTCAAGGAATGACTCATACAGAAGACCTATTCCTTTTGTGCCTAAAGGAAAATGCCCTTCATATCCTTATCAACAAAAACTTAGGCCAGGTGCACCCAAGCCTAAAAGAAAGAATGAAAAGAAGGTTCCTATTCCTTCAAAGCCTGACACCCATAGAAAGTTTATTCCCAAGGCACCTAGGGAGATAACAATCTATGTAGATGTTTATGGAAGATAAATTAGCCACTCTAAAGTGATTAGAACTATAAGGCAAATTTGGATTCCGAAAGGTACAGCTAACCTGGTAGGACCCAACACCAAATGGGTACCTAAAACTTGACTGTGATTGCAGGGCTCAGTGGACCTCAACAAAGGAGTTGCACTAAAATCTTCAGTCTGGTACTTGGACAGTGGATGTTCTAGGCACATGACTGGTAACAAAGAACTCCTGTCAGAGTTTGTTGAGAAAGAAGGTCCACAAGTCACCTTTGGTGATAATTCACAAGAAACCACTAAAGGTCATGATACTTTAATTTTTGACTCAGTAAGAGTAAGAAATGTATCCTATGTCAGTGACTTAAGCATAATCTTTTGTCCATAAGTCAGTTTTGTGATAAAGGATACAATGTTGAATTTTCTTGTAACCTGTGTTTTGTCAAGAATATATCTTCACAACAGGTACTACTAACTGGGTCAAGGAAAGGAAATGTCTATCTTGCAGATTGGAAGTCTTTCACACCAAATGCATGTCTTATTGCAAAAAGCTCAATTGATACTAATTGGCTGTGGCACAAAAGACTAAGTCATCTGAACTTCAAGATGATGAACATGATTGCAAGACATGGACTGGTAGAAGGAATGCCAAATGAAGTATACAACAAAGAACATATTTGCAAAGCCTGTCAGGAGGGAAAGCAAGTGAAAGCATATTTCAAAAGCAAAGTAGCAACCTCTACTGACAGAGTACTTCAACTGTTACATATGGACCTGTTTGGTCCTGTAACCCCTGTAAGTATCAATGGGAGAAAATATACACTGATTGTTGTTGATGATTTCTCTAGGTACACATGGGTGATATTCCTAGCAAGCAAGAAGGAGACTCAACTGAGGCTGTCAGAGCTCCTGAAGAAAGTTAGTAATGAAAAGAGCCTGAACATTGTAAAGATTAGATCAGATAAGGGCACTGAATTCATTAACTCTATTATATTTGATTTCTGCAAAGAATTAGGCATTGCACATGAGACCTCAGCTGTAAGAACTCCACAACAAAATGGAGTAGCTGAAAGAAGAAATAGGTCTCTCAAGGAGGCAGCAAGGACAATGCTTGCAGAAGCTCAAGTTCCTAAAAGATTTTGGGCTGAAGCTATTAACACTGCCTGCCACACTCAAAATAGATCCATGGTAACCAAACATCTAGGAAAAACTCCATATGAGTTATGGAATGACAGAAAGCCACATGTATCTTACTTTTATATCTTTGGTTGCAAGTGTTTCATTCACAACAATGGGAAAGCTCAACTGAAAGCTTTTGATAGCAAAGCTGATGAAGGAATTTTCTTAGGATATTCCCAAATCAGTAGAGCCTTCAGAGTTTACAATTGTAGAACTCTTGTTGTGGAAGAAACACCTCATGTGGTCTTTGATGAATCTACTTTTGAGTCCAGGAGTAAGGAGAATGAGGAAGTGATAAGCCAAAGACTAACTAAACTGAGTATCAAGTCTAAAGGCTTTCCTGAGAATTGTGTTGATACATTCATCCCAACCTGGGATAATTTCAATGATCAACATCTCAAAGAGGTCACTCAAAATCAGACCACTTCTCAAAGCTCACCTGAAAGCTCTCCTGAACAAGCAACTGAACTGATGAACACTATCCCAGTTCAAGAGGTAAGTAATGTCGATGAAGATGTGGTCACAGCTGAGACATCCTCTGAGCCTATCATTCAAGGGGGAACCAATGAGATTACCATTGAGAATGAGAATACCTTGAATGATGACTCAGGACTTCAACCCTCTGTTTTATTTCCTGAATTTGATTTCATTCATATATCTAGTGACTCAACTTCAGAAGAGTTAAACTCTTCTGAAGGACATCAGCCTAGGAGGACTTGGCTCTCAGATCACCCTATTGAGCAAATCCTAGGTGATCCTACCTCAGGAGTCAAAACTAGAAGTTTTCATGGAGAAAGTGCTTTGTTTTGTTGTTTCTTATCTAACCAGGAACCAGGTTCCATTGGAGAAGCACTTCAAGATTCAAATTGGATCATTGCCATGCAAGAGGAGCTCAACCAATTTACATGAAATCAAGTATGGGAACTGGTTGACAGACCATATCACTGCAATGTGATAGGAACCAAATGGGTATTCAAGAACAAGAAGGATGCAAATGATGTCATAGTCAGAAACAAAGCCAGGCTAGTTGCAAAGAGTAATTCTCAAGTTGAAGGCTTTGATTATGATGAAACTTTTACCCCAGTAGCCAGATTGGAGGCAATAAGGTTATTTCTTGCATATGCTGCACACAAGAAATTCAAGGTGTATCAGATGGATGTTAAAAGTGCTTTATTAAATGGAGTACTCAATGAAGAAGTTTATGTGGAGCAATCCCCAGGTTTTGAAGAAAGCCACAAAGTATATAGACTGAGAAAAGCTCTATATGGACTGAAACAGGCTCCAAGAGCTTGGTATGATACTTTGTCACAATTCCTTTTGGATCATGGCTTTATCAAAGGAAGAATAGATAGAACTCTCTTCAGGATCACAAAAGGAGAGGACACCTTGCTAGTTCAAATCTATGTGGATGATATCATTTTTGGTTGTCCCAACCAAGTCCTCTGTGAAAAGTTCTCCCAACTTATGAAGGGAAAGTTTGAGATGTCAATGATGGGATAAATGAACTTCTTCCTAGGACTTCAAGTTAAGCAGTCTCCTGAAGGAATCTTCATCAACCAAGCCAAATATACAAGGGAGCTGATCAACAAATTTGGATGCCAGACCAACAAAGTTGCAAGAGTTCCACTCAACACCAACACCAAGATGGAACCAGATGAAGATGGTGAATCAGTAGACCAGACTCACTGAGCTATCATTGGATCTCTATTGTATCTCACTGCAAGCAGGCCTGATATCACTTTTGCAGTTGGGATATGTGAAAGATATCAAGCAAATCCTAAGAAAAGTCATCTGGAAGCTGCTAAGAGGATTCTAAAATATCTCAAGGGTACTGTGAATATGGGATTGTGGTATCCCTCAGATGACAATCTGGAACTCACAAGATACTCAGATGCTGACTATGGAGGATGTAGAATTGACAGGAAATCAACCTCAGGCACTTGTCAATTCTTGGGAAGTAAGCATATATCTTGGTTCTCCAAGAAACAAAACTCAGTAGCCACAAGCACTACTGAAGCTGAATATATGGCAGCTGGAAGTTGTTGTGCTCAAATTCTTTGGCTAAGACAACAACTGAGAGATTACAACATCTTTGCTAATGAAGTCCCAATTTTCTGTGACAACAACAATGCAATTGCTATTTCAGAAAATCCAGTTCTTCACACAAGATGTAAACATGTGGACATAAGGCATCACTTCATCAGAGATCATGTGGAAAAGAAGGATATCAAAATGCTCAAGATACACACTGACAAATAAAAGGCTGATATATTCACAAAACCTTTGGCTGAAGCAAGGTTTCAAGAATTGTCAGTAGAGCTTGGACTTCTAGATCCAGGAGAGTAGAGGAAGGAGCCAATCTCAGAAGAGTTGATATAGAATCAGTGGAGGTTCAATATCAGAAGAGCTTATGGTTCTCAGAAGAGGTTAGACCTCAGTGGAGGTCAAAGTTTTAACTCTGCTATTTTTCAAATCTGAAATCTCTTAGTTTTATATTATAAAACTCTCATAAAAATTAGCTAATGAGTGCTTTCTGAAAATTAAATCTTTCTTACACTATTTCGAAGAGATTTTGGTATGACAAGCATTTAATGCGCGTTGTACAAGTCAGGTTCGCTTTTACAGTTACCTATCTCACGCGCCTTAAAACCCGGATGATGTGACCTTCCGGCTACCAACTTTTTCAATCCAAACCTTCCATTTTAGGCGGTTCTTTTCTAACCGTCAAGATCTCTTAAAAACTCCCCACAACCTTTTCAACTATCCACGATCTCAAATCAAATTAATCTCAGACGTTAATCTCTCCTCTCATCCCACCACACATTCCACATATAAAAACCCCAAACTTACGCTTGTAAACCTTTTCGAAATCACTCACAAGCAAACTCTTACTTTCTATTCTAAACATACTCTGCAATTTTCTCTCAAATCCTATTCCAAATATGGCCAAAATTAACCTAGGATTTTTGAACAACAAAGATAACTTCTGGTATGAACCCATAGTGGTTTTTGATAATCCAGAAATTGAATCAAGACCAGAGTTCTCTCACATTAAAGAAGCTTTGGAGATGCTCAAAGCTGTGGGGTTGGAGAAATTTTTATCAGTTCATCCTGAGTACTACTACGATAGACAGGTTCTTGAGTTCCTCCACAACGTATCCAACTCTGACTCAAGAATCAAGTCATGTCTATTCCTCCAAAGGAAGAAAAAGGTGATGAGAGATGATATGGAGGTTGTTGAACACCAGAAAATCAGAAAGGAGATTCGGATCAGCGGTGATGATTTGAAGGAGCTATTTGATCTCCCATCTGAAGGTCCAAACCCAGACATCTGCATTGCTGACAAGGAGGAGGACTGGGTGTACACCATTATGCAAAAGAAGGTGAAATACAGTCCTACGATGAACATAAGTTTACTACTTCCCGTATACAATGTCCTGTGTGAGATTGTTGGGAAATGTATACTGGGAAACCAGGGAAGCACTAAACAAGTAAGCAAGCCCAAGCTGAGATTGATGAGGGCGATAGTTGAGAGCAAAGAGAAAAGCTTCAACTGGCAGATATTTTTCTTGAGATCCTTGAACAAAGAACACTTAAAATTCCAGGATGACAAAACTCCCCAGTTGTCAAGTAAGTTAAATTTTGCCACTAAAATCTCTTACTTGATAGAGAATGTGGATGTGGGAGTAGACTGGATAAATGACAGGAAGTGGAGTAATCTGAAGGCCCTGTTCAAGTCTGGAAAAGCCTTAGAAAAAAGAATGATAAAGGCAGCTGTAGAGAGACCTGAAGCGGCGGAGGAGGAGGAGGAAGCTGGGTCTGCTGAGGGAAAGAAGACCAAACTTAAAAGGAGATTGGTCAAGCTAAGTGACAAGATGGCACTTCTTAAGGAAGTAGAGGCACAGAAGGCCTCAAAGAAGGAGAGGAAAAGGTCTTCTGAGGCCGAGAAGGAGAACGCACCCAAGAAAGTCAGAGTCACAAACTCTACTGATGAGTCATCATCAGGTAACCCTGACTTTTCTCTCAATATGATCTCAACTGAGTCTGACTCAGATATACCTGCACCTATCCCCATCAAACCCAAAACAAAACCCAGAACCCCTGTAAAGACAAAGAAAATCTCCAAAATGTCTAAAAACCCCCCACTGAAGGCTCTCAACAGCCTGCAAGTGGATCCCAAACTTCTACCCCATCTGAGGCATCTACTGAGGCAACCTCAACCCCCACTGAACAAAACCCAACCTCACCTGAAACCCAACACCAAACCTCATCTGAACCAAACCTTCCTGAAATACTTTCAACTCATTTAGAGTCAATCCCAGAAGAACCCACTGATATCAAATCCCCTACCCCTTCCATACCTTCAGACGATGAAGAAGAGTACTCATTCTTAGACACTCTTAAGGATGAGGTGGCCTACTCTTTGGAGTCTAAGTACCCTGAGCTTGATGGGTACCCCACCCTTAAAGAGATGTTTATGAGGCTAAGACTCCTTGTCCAGCTAAAAGATAGGAGACTTGGTGAAATCATGATGGCCGTCCGAGGCATCAATGATGATGAATGGAAGAAGGAGGAGGTGGAGGTGATGAAGTTTGCTGGTATGACCAAGACTAGACTTCTCTGTGATGAGAAGATCTTTCAAAGTCTAGTCTTGGATAAACTAGCTAAGGCAAAGAAGGGAGATGACCAGGAGAAGGTTGTTGGAGGTGAGAAAGAGAAGACAGCTGAGGCTGTAGCTGAGAAAGAAAAGGAAGAAGAAGGTACTTCACCTAGGCAAGGTGATGGTGAAGTAGCCAAGGATGTATCTTTGGCAAGAGATATTGAGGCTCAAAATTTACCAAAGGAAAGCTCAGTAGAGGTGTCTACTGAAGCTCTCCCACAACAACCCTCAGTGGTGACTAAGGAGTCAGCTGATGTGTCTGGAGATGGTGGAGTTGAAAAAGAGATTGAAAAAACTGAGGGAGGAGAAAAAGATGTGGAAATTACTGGAGTAGTAAGTGGTGAAATTAGAGCAATCATTCCTGTAAAGGATGATTTGGCTGAAAAAATTCTAGTTGAAAAGAAAGAGGAAAATGAGAAAAGTGAGAAAAGTGAGGAGGAGGGAGCACAAATGGAGATAGATGCATCAGGAGACTTAGGCTGTGAGAAAGAGGGGGAAGAAGCTAACATTGTTTGTCATGCTGGTGTACAAACTGATGAAGTTCCCCCAGTAGAGGTCAACCGAACTCCCCTAAGTGAAGCTGTGCTCAACCTTCAAAATGAAAAACTTCCTGCTCTTCAAGCATAGTTGAGAGATGTTCAAGAAGTGATCCAAGAAGAAGTGGATGAGATGGTCATCCTCTCAGACCATGTTGATGAACTCATGGAATCCACCACAACATCACTAAAAAATCTTACTCTTAAAGTTGAAGACTCACAGCAGATGGTGATTGAAGTTGTTGAAGGACAAAGCGTGCTTGTAATAGAAGCCTTGAAGAAACTGGAGCACAAGGAGGAAGAGGCCAGAACTCAATTTCTCAAAGACTCAGTGGAGAATGTCTCCATCAACCTAAAGTCCTCAGTAAAGGCTTTCTCAGCTGACCTTATTGGGAAGGTTGAAGGGTTGTGGAACCAAAAGATAATGGAGTTCGAGGCCAAGCACGAGGAGCTGGGAGCCAAGCTGGGGGAAGTCCTGAAGAAGGCGGTAGAGGACTTCCCTACACAAGAGAAAACTAATGTACTTATTGATGAAAAATTAGCTCAATTTGTGCAGTTTGGGCAAACAACTGGAGCCACTCTGGAGAGGTTAGAGGATGAAGTGGACCACTGCTCCACTGAGCTAAAGACCCTTGCCCATGATCAACTGAAGCTAAACATCACAGTGGCTGAGTGCATGATTAATGCCGGAAAGGGGGAAAAGAGGGTAAGTGCTAAAGAGATGAAGCAGGACCCCAAGAACAAGATGAAGATTATCCTCGAGACCCCCGATTTTGAAAAAGGCCAATAAGTTAAGAGTACGTTGAAAAGAGTAGATGCTGAGGCTCAGAAGACTGCTGGAGCCAAGAAAGGGAAGGAGACCCCATCTGAGGACTTGTCAAAGTTCAAGGAAGATTACTTAAGGGAAAAGGAAGAAAGAGCAGCTCAGAAGGGGGAATCCACCAAGAGGAAGGCCACTGACGTCCTCTCAGCGGAGGTAACAAAGAAGACCAGAACCTCGGGGAGGTTAGTAGCTAAGTCCACTGGCTAAACTGAGTCAGTTGAGGTACTCCCTATCCTTAACCCTGATCCCATCTCTTCTGAAACCCCTAAATCAGCCCCCACAAGAGTCACAGAGCTCACTAAGCTTATCAAAGAGGCTGAAGGGATGAATGAGAGAGCACAGAAGCTGGCTGCTCAAACACAAGAAAGGGGGGACAAGGTGGTTGGGAAGGTGGAAACCATAGCTGAGATGGCTGAGAGGAAGAGGAAGAAGAGGCTGACCACTTTTGATAAGACTACATCCAAAAAGTTCAGAAACAGTTATCAAAGGTGGGCTGCTAAGCTAAAGAAAGATAAAATCACTCCTTCAAAGGCTAAGTTCCCTCACTACGACGAGTGGGTACCCAAGAAACTCAATGATGGATGAGAAACTGCAAAAAGAGAGTTTGTGTACTCCTACTATGTCAGTGGAGAGTTGGGAAAGGACAATGTGCAAGAGGTGTTCAGCTCTTGGATGTTTGAAGTATATCCAAAGCTCTTCCCTGCCATCATGGAAGCTTGGAATGATAGATTCCCTGATCAAGCCTTGAAGGCTCCTGAGCCAATCACCTACTGGCCTCCTCAAGATGCAACTGGAGCTGTGGATAGAGATCGGATCACAGAAGAGTGGGTATCCTTGTGTGATCAACTTGGTCTCAAGGGTCACTCAAAAGAAGTCATGGAGAGGAAAAATGATCTGAAGATCCGAGTCTTCAAACAATATGGACTTGAACCTCTGTTTGAGTCCATCTAAGAAGTTAAGTGTTTTTGCTGGGCATTTGTTTATAAGCCCCAGATGATCTTTTTGAATCTTTCCAGTGGATGTTTTGTAATCTGTACTTCTCATATTTCTCTTGAAATGAAAACTCTACTGTTGTTTATGCCCAAGATAATATCTCATTATCATTTAGGCTTATGTACTTGAATGTTTTACTTACAAAATCCTTGAACTTTTATGTCATCTGAAGAACCTCATCTGAATGAAGATATGTAATAAAATAGGTTCCGGCATAATAAAAAAGGGGGAAATTGTTGGGAAATTGTATAGACTTAAGTTTTGATTAAGATGCCAAAATGTTCCTCCTAAGTTATTTGTAAGTTAAATATTCAGTAAAGTTAGAATTTAGTTAAACAACTCTAAATGTTAAGAACTGGAGTGCAGTTAGAAATTTCTTTGGTGTATTGAAGAACAAAGTCCGCTGAAGACAAGGTCTGCTGAAGACGAAGTCCGCTGAAGATAAGTGATCTGAGAAAAGTAGTCTAAGTCTTGAATGTTTTCTAAGTACATTCACACTAAGACTAAAACCATCAGGAGAGGACCAAGGTCCACTGATGAGAACTAACAAAACTCATTCAATGCTAAACATATTTAAAGCTGTTAGTTAATCTGGTTGGAACAAGGCAAAATGAATTTCAGTGAAGCTTACAATAAATGAAGGAATAAGAAGGTTCTCTCAGAGGAGTTCCACCTTAAAGCAAGATAAGAATCCGGGCAAGCAGACTGAAGGTCCAATGAGAAGATGACACGTCAGTGTACTTTACTGACAACCAACTTGCCCCAGACTGACAAGTACCAAAAGTCTTTCCCAAGCAATCTACAGAAAGTTGGTGAACAGGCATGGTCTTTCAGCCGTTTCTTGACAAGACTTAATGCTTCAAATAGAGCCGTTTGAACCAATCAGATACAAAAAGACTTACTTGAGAAGATTCAATCCCAACGGGAAGATTTTCAAGGAAGCCTATAAATACAGAAGGACGTGCTCATTTCTATGCACGGGAAACTCACAAGATCAAAGCTATCTCTACATTCATAAGTTTCAAGAAGCACTCGAAATTACCTTTGTTCCCCAAGTGTTTCAAATCAGTAGAGAGCATAACAAACCTTCTGTAATCAAGCTTAAAAGCTATATCCGAGCCTTAGAAAGAGATAATCCATCCCAAGCCTTGAGGTACACTGTAAAGATTATCTCACAACAGTTGGAACCAAACCCTACTCAAAACCCTACTCAGTTGTTAGGTTGAGAGTTAGAGTTAAGTGGTGTTAGTAAGCTGATTATTTGTATCAGTCTGAAAGCTGGTTTGTTTTGGGAACTAGGACCTGGAATTATCCTAGTGATCAATCATCCTAAGAGAGGATTAATTGATCAGTGCACCCTGGCACTATAACACAAGGAATTCCAAGTGAAAGGAATTCTCCTGTTTGATCAGGACAGTGGACGTAGGAGATTCTTCTCTGAACCACTTTATATCTTGTGTATTTACATTCTGTTATTTCCTAAGTGTGTGTTATCCACTCAAAGTTTATCAAGTAATACGAGTTTTCAAAAGGGCTCACTATTCCGCATTTAAAAGCTAATTAGATAGTAGTTCAACTGAAAGTCTTGAGCTTTCAGTGGAGGTATTATCTCAGTAAGCTTTCTATAGTAATTCTCAGCAGACTTAAAGTCCACTGACGAGTTACTTTCTGAAGTCACCTGATAAGTTTTAAAGAAGTTTTAATTTGTAACAATAGGTGTATTCCCCCTCCCCTCATACACCTGTTTACTCGTTTCGGGACCAACATGCTCTTAAGATAAGGAATCCAGGGTCAACTGTTAAAATTTGTGTTGGTGGAGGGGCTGATGGTACTAACAAATTCAGTAAGCTTTATGTGTGCTTCCAAGCACTGAAAGCTGGGTTTCTTGCTGGGTGTAGGCCATTCATAGGGGTGGATGTGACATTTCTTAAAGGTCCACATGGTGGGGTGTTATTAACTGCTGTTTCTGTGAATCCAAATAACCAAAATTTTCCCATAGCCTATGCAATAGTGACTAATGAAAACACAGAGACTTGGACATGGTATCTAGGCCTTTTGAAAGAAGATTTGAATATTGTGAGGGATGATTTGTACACCTTTATGTCTGATAGACAAAAGGGGTTGTTAGCTGCCTTTGAAACTGTTTTACCAGGCTGTGAAAACAGATTTTGTGTCAAGCATTTGCATTCTAATATGAAGTTAGCTGGGTTTAGGGGTACTGCTTTAAAAAATGGGTTGTGGAGAGCAGCTAAAGCTACCACAATACCTAACTTTGACAGAGTAATGAGGGCAATATGGGAAATTGATAAAAATGGCTTGGCTTGGTTACAACAGAAACCTGCATCCCAATGGTCTAAGTCACATTTCTCCACATTCCCCAAGTGTGACTTATTTCTAAATAATATAAGCGAGTCATGGAATTCTGTTGGTCCCACTAAGTAGATTAATTGCGGAAGCTTTAAATGTTATGTCTTTTAACAAGACCTTTTATAAGAGCACTAAATAAATTAAGACAATATTGAAGAAAACAGTAAATGGACCAGATTTATAGTGGTTTGGATTTCAAAATCCTACGTCCACACTCCCTTTGATCAAAAGGGGTCTTACTAACCAACCAACAAACCACTTACGTACTGGAATTGTGAAGTACAAGTTCCTTCTTACAACCACTTTAGATCTAGCTTAGATCTAAAGTCTACAACCTTCAACCTTTTGTTAGAGATGAACAGGTTGAGATCCAACAACTCCTTTTAGAGTATATATGTAAAATAAGAACAATAAGAGTGCTTAAGAGTGATAAGATAAAGGCTTGAAATGTGACTTCTTGCGTGTGAGAATCTAAAGCCTTTCTTTGAATCTGCACTCTTGTATTTATAGAGGTGATTAGAGTATAACCGTTGGAGAGCTAATCTAATCAGATCCTCTATTTAGGGAAGCTTTCAATCAATCAATTCCCTAATTGATTGATTGGGTTGGTGGGATCCTTGGATTGATTGACTTCAAAACTTTCCAATCCAATCTTGTTGACTTGATTTAAATTACCAACGGTCAAGTGCTTCCAATGCCTAACTCTGATTCTCTCCAGAGAAGGCAGGACCAGGTACCAGGTAACCTCAGTGTCTTCTGGTCTGGATCTGGTCAAGAACCAGAATACTCAGTAGAATTAAGAGATGATTCTGAGCATCTTTTGGTTCACCAGACTTGTCTGGTCTGGGGAAGGTTCTCTGCCTCTGAACAGTCTCATCTGGTGAAGTCTTCTGGTGGAGTCCTCTGGTGAAGTCCTCTGGAGGGTCTTCTGATGACTCTTCTGGTGAAGTCTTCTGGTCTGGCAGTTCCACTAGACTAAGTCCTAATCTAACTCCTCATCTGGCTAATAGGTCCAGATGGTCCTATTACATTCTCTGGTTTGTTTTAACTCATCAAAACTAACAACTTTTATCCTAACAATTTCCCCCTTTTTGATGGAGTTAAAACACAACCAGAACTGATAAAAAATATAAACGCTTAAGCATAAAAACAGTAAAGATAAGACCTTAGAATAGATCTTATCAGGCAAACAAGAAGACAGCATGGAGTTATCTTTAAGACAGAGAAGATGTGATATTTCATTAATAATAGGAACAAAGAAGATTACATATTACAATTCAATTCTGGTCCTATCTATGCATATCTTCTGTTCTCCTTAGGTACCAGGAACCAGTCGATGAATCTGTCTTGAATGGTCTTGAGCTCTGCAGAAGATGTTGGAGTGAAGTTTGCCAACACCTTGGTCTTGTACAACTTCTTTAGTTCTGCCCAATCCACCTGGTCCCCTATCATGGGAGTGTTGAGATAATGGAATTCAGGGGCAGTGACTTCCAGGTTGAATTCAATGGTTGAGTCCATCAGCTGCTTGTAGAGCCCTGCATCGTATGCCTTCATCCAAGTGTGGAAAGTCCTGTTGATAAGCGCATCATCCTCTGGTGGAGGCCTTTGGATGTAGTGCTGGATGAACCACACAGTTTTTGCCTCTCTCCATCTTTCAATCAAGGGCACAGGCACAGTAGAGTCAAAAGATTCTTCTGTCCTGAGAGGCAATATCTCCATCACTTCCACATGAGCCTTCCTTCTTTGGCTGGATCCACTGGCACCAGAAGAAATGCCAGCTTCTCTGGTCTTCTTGTTCTGCTTCCTAACATATTGGAGCCTCTGCTCTTCATCTACGTTCTTCCTAATCCGGGCTTGCCTCTCTTCAGGCGTCTCTTCCTTGAACCTCTTCTCTGCCTCTTCAACGACAGATTCAAGGAAGCTCTTATTGACTTTTCTTATTTTCCTCTTGGCAGGTCCAGAAATAGAAATACGATCCTGCTCTGTATCAGTGGACTCTTCCTCTACCGCCAGCTGCTTAGCCATAGTAAGAGATTTCAACTCTTCCTTCTTCTTCTTCTGCAGCTCCGCCTGGGCCAATGTGTTCTCCAGCAGGTCCAGACGAGCCCCATGGCT
Source organism: Ballota nigra (assembly GCA_947034835.1). Lineage (NCBI taxonomy): Eukaryota > Viridiplantae > Streptophyta > Magnoliopsida > Lamiales > Lamiaceae > Ballota > Ballota nigra. Next base: position 14,555,826 of record OX344722.1, read on the forward strand.
AAAGAGAGTCTCCAGAGTGGTCTTCGCCAGATCAGTTCTGGCCTGCTCTTCCCCTTTTTAACTTCATCAAACAGGGGCTGCACTACCTGCCTTATGAGATCAGGCAAGGCAGTGGAGGAGGAAGAGTGAAGATCACGGAGTTCCCTGGCTTCCACCAGGTAGGCCTTGGATTCTGCAACCAACTTCTCTTGCTTCTCGAGCATCTCCTGGAAGGAATCCTTAAGCTTTGCAGTCTGCAGCATTTGTGAGGCCAACTCCACCTTCAGCACTGAAACAGGTCTCACCTAGTCCAGAACATATTGCTGAATCTGCCTCTGGCTTTCGTGCACATCCATCTTTAAGTACAGGAAGTCAGACTTGAAAGCTGCTTTGGCAGAGGCAAAAACATCCTTGATCTGCTTCAAGAACTTTCTCCTCTCATCCTTAATCTGGTGCTCAACCAAAGCAGGAGCTAGGTGCTGCATGGCCTTAGAGAATCTGCCAATTTACATGATCTGCTCATTGAAGAAGGCCTTCATCTTCTGGAGCACGGCAGGAGTCACATCAAAGTCCTCCTCATCAGAGTAGAGCTCCGGAGGAAAGGAGAAATGGGGGCCAAACTTGTAAGAGGGGCCCTCTGGGGAGATCATCACTCCCTGCTGGATTAACAAGGTGCGAATCACCACCTTGGCTGCCTCTGGAGTCTCAAGCTCCGCAGGATTCTGGAGATTCAGCTTCTTCTTTAAATCAATCTCCCAGGCAGTGAAATTAGAAGGACCCATCTCCTCAAGCAGCAGCATGAGGTCCTTCACATCCTCAAGTCTGGCCTTGCTCTAGACCTTGGCGTCAGTTAGATCCGCCAGAAGTGGTAAGTGCTCAAGAAGGACAGTGAAGTGCTCTCTTAGCCAGAGCTGAGCACTTACACTCATACTCTGCCTAATGGGTCTCATATCATTAGATGAGAATGAAAAGGGTTTGGGCCCAGAGGCAAAGGAGGATGGGGCTAAGCCAGCAGGCTCAAGTGAAACATCCTCATCTTCACTATCATCTCTAGATGGGCAGGTGGGAGAGGGAGGGGGAGCAACAAATCCCAAAGCCATGGAAGGGTTTTGTTCTGTGTGAGATTGGGGAGGGGTAGGAATTTGGTTAGAGGGTGTGGGGAGGGGGAAGATGGTGTTTGTGTAGGGATGGTGGAGGGAGTGTATAGAGGTGTATCAGGTAAGGTTTGCCCTGGTGAAGAAATGGGGGCACCAGGAGCAGGGTAGGTAGTTTGGGTATGGGTTTCTGGGCGAGAAGTAGTGTGGGATACAAGGTTAATGGGGTCAGAGGATGGGATAGGAGGGTTTACCTCAACAGAAGAGACTGGAGCATTTGAGTCTTGTAAGATTCTGGCTGCTTCATCAATCGCCTGCTCCAGTGCATATCCAAGATCAGATCCAGAATCTGACTCTTGAAGAATGGCCCTCTTGGCCTTGGACTTCTTCTTCTTAAGAGGCTCAACCTCTTCAACTTCTTCCTCCTCTTTTGATGGCTCATCCACCAGAAGCGTCTTCTTAGCCCTTCTACTTGTTCTGAGCTTCTTCGCAGAGGCCTTCCTCGCATCATCTGGCCTCTTCCTCTTAGCTGTTCCTGCCTTCTTAGCAGCTTCTTCACCATCACCCTTCTTCTTCAGGATATAATGAAGGGGAATCTGGTCCTCCTCTGAGGAACCAGAGAAAGCTATGGTTGAAGAACCAGTAGCTTCAGCAGGTTTCTTCTTGCTCTTCTGCTACTTCTGCCCCTTAGCAGGTGAGGGCACCGCTTGAAGAGGAGGGGCAGGGATGGCTTGCTCTCCATCAGAATCAGGATGGCCATGAAGAGGACCATCCTTGGAGAAAAGGATCTTGGATTTGTGGAAGCCTTTACACCAAGAGTCCTTCCACTTCTTCTCTGGGAAGATGGAGTCCAAGATCAGAGTAAGCTTTGTGCCAAGAGACACGTTGGCATTGAAGAACTACTGCTGCTCTCCTGGCAAGCTGGGACACTCCTCCTTCTGTACTTTCAACTTGTTCTTCCTCAACACGCCCCAGAAGAACTCGGCCCAATTACACTTGGCACCGTAAAAAATAGCCCTCATAACACAGAGCCTGCCTGTGAAGATGACATCTGTGCTATGGCTCTCACACATGAGCACTTTCACCACAATATCAAAAAGTACCTTGTACTTTTGCCTGAGATGCTTGTCCAAAAAGCCCTTCGTCAGGTTCTGGCATGAAGATCTGGCAAAGATCTTGAACGATTCAACTGCTTCTCCTTCCTTATACTTCAAAGGGTCCACTCCTTCCGAAAAAATGTTTCCAAACAATCTGCAAAAATCGTGCTTCGAGAAAACGACGTCCTCCTTGTCAAGCTTGGAGGAGATGTGGTCATTGTGGATCTTCATCCTGACCAAAAACTGGGCAACGTACCTATCCAAGGTGCGCAGATCTTTGGGAACTTTGGAGATCAACTCCTCCACTCCAGACTTCCTTAGCAACTCCAGAATCTCCAGGGCTGCCGGATTCTTGGTGGAATAGAAATCAACCACCATCTCCGATTTGAGCTTTTTGCACACGTGATCAGGGTCAAAATTGCATTTGGGTGTCATTGCTAAGATAGAGAAAGAGAGACAGAAAAAATATAACTTGCAGAGAGAGAGGTTAGGGTTTGAGAGTAAGAAAACGTGAAAAGACAGAACAATTTTTTTTTTTGTTTAAATATGAGAAGACGCGTGGATTTGAAAATAAATGAAGTGTGAACGCGTGTAATGGTAAAATTTAATTTTAGGGAACAAAATCAATTTTAGAATTGATTGACATTTTGCACTGTTGTTAAATCTGACGGCCACGATTAAAAGGCAAGTTACAGATTTAATATAGTGCGTGGGCATGGTCATTGGGACTGGGATCGAGGGGGTTTTGTGGCAGTCAAGAGAAAAAGCAAAATGATTGCCTAGGCCCTTTATCCTGGTCTTAAATACACCCTGAAGATGAAACGTTTTGAGTGTATTTACTAATTTTGAAAGTGTATCCCAATGATCAGAGGCCAGAGAAGTAAATACATACCTGTCACCTAGTATTGTAACCAGATGATACCACGGTTAGGATGGTTTTATATCTCATCTGATAAGACCTCATCTGGTTCTGGAATCGGTTTATGAACCACATCTGGGATGTACCTCACCTAGTACACGCCTCATCTGGTGCCTACCTTATCTGGAGATGTAACTTCCCTGGTATATCTAACATGTAGGTATGTTAGCTTGAATACATAAAAATTATGTAACATAATGAAACAAAGGATACTTCTCTGATGTTCCCCCTAAACTAAATCTGTCTCTGGATCCAAAAGTCCTAACTCAAATGCTAACTCTCTGAATCTGGTTTCAGCCAAAGGCATAGTCAAAATATCTGCTCTCTGCTTCTCTGTTACAATCTTTTCCATCCTTATATCTCCCTTCTCAACATGGTCTCTGATAAAGTGATGCCTTATATCCACATGTTTGCATCTGGTATGAAGAACTGGATTCTGGGTGATTGCTATTGCGCTATTACTATCACAAAAGATTGGAATATTCTTAGCTCTAATCTGGTAGTCCCTTAACTGTTGACTAATCCAGAGTAGTTGTGAACAACAGCTATCTGCGGCCATATACTCTGCTTCTGTTGTTGATGTAGCAACTGAAGTCTGCTTCTTAGAAAACCAAGATACCAATTTATTTTCTAAAAATTGGCATGTTCCACTTGTAGACTTCCTATCTATTCTGCACCCACCATAGTCTGAGTCCGAATAACCACTTAACTCTAAATTGTCATCTGCAGGATACCATAACCCCAAGTTTACTGTCCCTTTAAGATATTTCAATATCTTCCTAGCTGCTTCCAAATGACTTTTCTTAGGATTAGCTTGAAATCTTGCACACACACCAACTGCAAAGGTTATATCTGGTCTGCTTGCAGTCAAGTACACAAGAGAACCAATAAGTGCTCTATACTGAGTCTGGTCCACATTCTCTCCAGACTCATTTGGATCCATGTTGAAATTTGTCATCATAGGAATCTTGGCTGCTTTGCTAGATCCTATTCCAAATTTCTCTAACATGTTTTAGATGTACTTAACCTGATTGATGAAAATTCCCTTCTCTGATTGCTTTACCTGCAGACCTAAGAAATAATTCATTTCACCCATCATAGACATTTCAAACTGACTCTGCATGAGTTCACCAAACTTCTCACACAGCTTCTTGTTAGGGGATCCAAATATAATGTCATCAACATATATTTGGACCAGAAGGATGTCCTTTCCTTCTTCTTTCCTAAACAAGGTCCTATCAATCTTACCCTTAGTAAAACCATTGTCCAGAAGAAACTGAGAAAGAGTGTCATACCATGCTCTGGGTGCCTGCTTCAGCCCATAAAGAGCTTTCTTAATCTTAAACACTTTGTCACCTTGTTCAAAACCAGGAGGTTGTTCCACATACACTTCCTCAATGAGAATCTCATTAAGAAAGACAAATTTCACATCCATCTGGTATACTTTGAACTTCATGTGAACAGCATATGCTAAGAACAATCTAATGGCTTCTAGTCTGGCAACATGAGCAAATGTCTCATCATAGTCTATTCCTTCAGACTGAGAATAGCCCTGAGCCACTAGCCTTGCCTTGTTCCTAGTAATGACATCATTCTCATCTTTCTTATTCTTGAAAACCCACTTAGTGCCTATCACCTTTTGATGTCTTGGTCTGTCTACCAGCTTCCAAACATCCTGTCTGGTGAATTGATTCAACTCCTCTTGCATAGCAACAATCCAATTTGAATCTTTCAGTGCCCCGTTGATGTTCTTGGGCTCAATCAAGGACACATACCAACTGAATAAGACAACTAAGTTAAGAGTTCTCCTAGTCAGGACACCCTTAGTTGGATCTCCAATTATCAGGTCATTGGGGTGATCAACCAGGGTCCTCCTTCCCGTGACCTTGCCTGGTTGACCATCTGCTGCAGTACCTTGGTGATTATCACCAACTACAGGATAACTTCCCCCTACAGGAGTTCCAACCTCTTCTGGTTCTGCTCCTTATGAAGACTTTTTCTTCAGAGAACCAGGAGATGGGTCATCATCTGAGTCTGAATCTGAATCAAGAATAGGTGGATTGACCTTAATTACTCTGGGAGTAGTCTGATTCTGTGTCTCATCAGAAGACTTTAATTCCACCTTGCACTCAATAGCAGATTCATAAAAAAAAACAACATGGGGTGTTTGCTCCACACAAAGTGAATTCTTATTAAAAACTCTAAATGCTTTGCTAGTGTTGGAATATCCCAAAAATATTCCATCTGCTACTTTAGCATCAAAAGTTTTTAATTTTGATTTCCCATTGTCATGGATGAAACACTTGCAACAAAAAATGTGAAAATATGAAACAGATGGGGTTTTACCTTTCCATACCTCATACAGAGTCTTACTATGTCTCTGGGCAATTAGGCATCTGTTCTGGGTATAACAGGCTGTGTTGATAGCTTCTGCCCAAAACCTTTGTGGTGTGTTGTACTCTGCTAGAAGAGTCATTGCAGCTTCCTTTAGGGTTCTATTCCTCCTTTCTGCTACTCCATTTTGTTGGGGTGTTCTGGCAGCAGATGTCTCATGAAGAATTCCATGTTTTTTGCAATATTCTGCAATGTGTGAATTCAGAAACTCTGTCCCTTTGTCACTTCTGATCCTGACTATGCTCTGGTTCTGCTCATTCTGAATCTGCTTGAAGAATTCTGGCAGCTTAGTGATAGTTTCATTTTTCTTAAACAAGAACACTACCCAAGTGTATCTTGAAAAGTCATCTACTATCACCAAGGTGTACTTCCTTCCACTGAAACTAAGAGGAGAAACAGGTCCAAACAGGTCCATGTGAAGTAGTTGAAATACTCTGGTTGTGGTTGTACTCTGGACATCCTTAAAGGAGGTCTTGAGTTGTTTACCCTTCTGGCATGAACCACAAACCTGATCCTTCTTAAACACTTCATTAGGAATACCTCGAATAAGACCTTTTCTGGCAATCTTATTCAGTGTTTTGAAGTTAAGGTGACTAAATCTCTTGTACCATAACCAGCTGTCTTCTGCAGATCCTTTAGCAACCATGCAAGCATTTCTTGGGCAACTGCTAAAATCTGCAAGATAAATGTTACCTTTCCTCAAGCCAATAAGAAAAATATCATTATAATCAGAAGAAAAGACAGTGCATGAATCACTAGAAAACTTCACTGAGTATCCCCTGTCACAAAATTGGGATACTGAAAGCAGATTATGCTTGAGTCCTTCAACATAGTAGACTTCATCTACAAATGCGCCATTAAAGGTCAATTTTCCAACACCTCTAGTAACTCTAAAGTTGTTGTCACCAAACATCACTCTTGGCCCATTCATTGGCTTGCAATCCTGGAGATGATCTTTCTGGAATGTCATGTGCTTGGAACATCCACTATCAATGTACCACACATGTTTGCTTGAAAGTCCTTTCTCCAATGGGCTCTTATCCTCCTGCAGAGAAATCAATTAGGTCCCCTACTAGAGTTGGGTCCTGGTTGGTTAGTTGCAGGTTTTGTAGGAATCCAAAGATAGAGATCATCCCTTGCTGTATGAGAAGATCTTATCTTCCTTCCAAATCTATCTACCAGCACATGTCTTCTTACAATGACATATTGAGCTACTGGTCTGATAAGGACACCTTTCCTATAAACAGGTCTGATGTACCTTTCCTCAAATTTGGCCTTTGGAATGGCCTGCCTTAAAGACATGGTCTTAAAGGTCTGGTTGTAAGGTTACATCCTAGAAGAACCATCTCTGGTGTCATAGCTACCCAGATCAGTTGGTTTTTTATAGATGGGTCTGGAAGACCTCCTCTGGTTCTGAAAATTGGATCTACTCTGATGATGAAATTCCTTCTGAGTATTCCTGTTCTGGAATCTTCTTTGAGCATAACCCCTTTGAGACCCCTGAATCTGATTGAGATTCTCTGGTTCAGTATATCTCCTTTGATATCTCCTATTCTGATTAGGTTTCCTCTTAGAGTTTCCCTTTTGAGGTCCCCTAATTTGCTTAGGTTCCACTCTTTTAGGTTTTCTCTGAGGTCTCCTAATCTGATTAGGCATTTGAACAGAACCATCAATCCTTATAGGTTCTCCTATCTGGCGTTTATGCTCTAAGATTTCCTCTTCCAGTTCAGTGAACTCATTGGGAACTTCATCTATATGGTCAACAGAGCAATCATTAATCCGATTAGGATTTCTAACTACTCTGTAACCTTTTCCATTAGGATCATTTTCATCCCAGATTTCTACCAATTCACCAGATCTTTCAGATATCTTACCTTTATTGCATAAAAATTTAGTGGACCTGGTTGTAATTCCAGAATATCCTAAACCACTCTTGTCATGCACTCTTTGAGAAGATCCTTGTATTAGGGATACAACAGTTGGAGCTTCTCTGGTCTTAGGTACTTCCATTATAGGTTGTTACTGCTTACCCTTGATAAGATATAGGTATTTGGCTTTGAGCTCATTTAACTCTTCTGCCTGAGAGTTCTTCTCTTTCATGAGCTGGTCTACCAGAGTATCTCTTTCTGTGACCTTCTCTTGAAGCTCAGAGACTTCTTTAGAATGGTCTTTCATGAGTTCTCTGGCAGATTTTTGCTCATTTGATAGAGACTGAACTTCAGCTCTTAGCCTACCATTTTCTTTTTCAAGTTTTTGGCAAAGTTGGACACAATTTTGGAGATCTGATAGCATTTGCTGCATATCAGACTCTCTGGAAGCACCCGATGAATGAGAGGATTCAGTATATTTGGAATTTGATAAGCATAGGGTAGGTTCATTTACCTCAGTGATGTCTGCCATAAGGTATATATCATCATCAGATCCGAAATCAGAAGAAGAAGAACTGGAACTAGTATCCTCATCCTCTGCTTCTGCCAGTAGTGCTCTCTTGTCTGTATATTTCCTATCTCTCTTGAGTCTTTTCTCTTCTCTTTCTCTAGGAGTCAATTGAGGACAATCATAGCTGTTGTGACCAGGCTTGTTGTAGGTGTAACATGTGTTATCTCCTCTGGGACTGGGACTTAGATCTCTTCTCCTCTGGTTGTACTCTGTTCTGGCTGGACTACTCTCTCTCCTCTGGTAGTCAGATCTGCCAGAACTGCCATCCCTCTTCTGGTAATCTGATCTCCCAGAGCTACTTTCTCTTCTCCTCTCTGGAGTTCTGAATCTGGTCTCCCTAGAGTCTCCAGATGTCCTTTCTTTATCTGCAGTTTTGAAAGAAGTCTTCATATCTCTGGTAGATTCCTTCCAATGCCTTTTGTACCTGCCATATTTAGAACTCATCTTATCAAGTTTACGGGTTAGAAGTGCTACCTGCTCCTTGAGACTCAAGTCATCTGCAGTAGACTCCTTTGGCTTATCATCTGTCTTGATAGTTGAGGAAAATGTAACTCCTTTCTGGCCAGAAGAGGAAACCTCTTCTGTTTGATCCTCCTCTTGAAGATCATACTCGTAAGCTTTGAGATCAAACAGGAGAAGATGGTGATCCAGAGTTTTGAGATCAGACAGTCACTTTGATTCTCCACCTACTGGTTAGTGAACGCAAAATTTTACTATTAATCTCTTTCTCTTAATAAGTCTTACCTAAGGCACTAGCCTTGTTAAGGAGATTTGTAAGGCTCATATCCAGCTGGTCAATGGTCTCGTCTGGTTTCATCTTGAAGGTGTCAAACGAGTGTTTTACAGCTTGGAGTTTGTTATTCTTTATTTTCTCTGTTCCTTCACAGAGCAAGGCAAGTTTATCCCACATTTCCTTGGCAGTGGCACAAGTTCTGACTTTCTCTATCACCTCCTTAGTGAGTGTGTTTATGATTTCAGTTCTGGCCACCTGGTCTAGGTTATATAGCTTCCTTTCATCATTGTCTAGCTCGTCTTTCTTCTTGAGGATCTTCTGTCTGGGAACTCTGTCCTCAGCAGCTTTCTGGGCAGTTTCACTTGTTTCTTCTCTGGACTCTGACCTGCCACTATCAATAGGAGTCCAGTAAAATTGAATTGGGTCACTCTCTACCACATCTAACATGCGGTGATGGATAGCTCCAAGATGATTACTCTTCATGAAGCTCCAGTGGCTGTAATCCTCAAAGGAGATTTCTGGTAACTTGCGGCTCTTATATGAAGATTTTGAAGATATTTTTACTCAATAAAAATTTAACAAGAAATTTGATTAATCACAACAAAGAGAAATGGATCTGCCCGGTGACCACCAAAAAGCTTTACAAAACAGTGGTCTTTGGACACACTGCTCTGATACCACTTGTTGGTCCCACTAAGTAGATTAATTGCGGAAGCTTTAAAGGTTATGTATTTTAACAAGACCTTTTATAAGAGCACTAAATAAATTAAGACAAAATTGAAGAAAGCAGTAAATGTTCCAGATTTATAGTGGTTCGGATATCAAAATCCTACGTCCACTCTCCCTTTGATCAAAAGGGGTCTCACTAACCAACCAACAAACCACTTACGTACTGGAATTGTGAAGTTCCAGTTCCTTCTTACAACCACTTTAGATCTAGCTTAGATCTAAAGTCTACAACCTTCAACCTTTTCTTAGAGATGAACAGGTTGAGATCCAACAACTCCTTTTAGAGTATATATGTAAAATAAGAACAATAAGAGTGCTTAAGAGTGATAAGATAAAGGCTTGAAATGTGACTTCTTGCGCGTGAGAATCTAGAGCCTTTCTTTGAATCTGCACTCTTGTATTTATAGAGGTGATTAGAGTATAGCCGTTGGAGAGCTAATCTAATCAGATCCTCTATTTAGGGAAGCTTTCAATCAATCAATTCCCTAATTGATTGATTGGGTTGGTGGGATCCTTAGATTGATTGACTTCAAAACTTTTCAATCCGATCTTGTTGACTTGATTTAAATTACCAACGATCAAGTGCTTCCAATGCCTAACTCTGATTCGCTCCAGAGAAGGCAGGACCAGGTACCATGTAACCTCAGTGTCTTCTGGTCTAGATCTGGTCAAGAACCAGAATACTCAGTAGAATTAAGAGATGATTCTGAGCATCTTTTGGTTCACCAGACCCGTCTGGTCTGGGGAAGGTTCTCTGCCTCTGAACAGTCTCATCTGGTGAAGTCTTCTGGTGGAGTCCTCTGGTGAAGTCCTCTGGAGGGTCTTCTGATGACTCTTCTGGTGAAGTCTTCTGGTCTGGCAGTTCCCCTAGACTAAGTCCTAATCTAGTTCCTCATCTGGGTAACAGGTCCAGATGGTCCTATTACATTCTCTGGTTTGTTTTAACTCATCAAAACTAACAACTTTTATCCTAACAATTTCAATGTTGGTAGAAGCTAGGCAGAAACCAATCATAACCATGTTGGAATGGATAAGAATGAGCTTGATGAAGAGGATGCAAGAATGCAGAGATAAGTGTGAGTGGTTATGGGAAGGTAAGCTCATTTGCCCAGCAATTAGGAAAAAATTGAATAGGAGGATGGTAAAGGCTGCTGACTGCATCCCATTGAAATTTACATCCGAGTTGTATGAAATAGAGTGTTTTGATGGAGGGAGGTTTTCAGTGAACCTAGGGGATAAGTCTTTCTCTTGTAGGGCGTGGGATCTTACTGGAGTACCATGTAAGCATGGATTGAGTGTCATAGGAGCTGAGAAGTTAAATCCTGAAGAATTTGTTCATCCATGTTACTCTGTTGAGACATATAACAAAGTTTACATGTCAGCTATACAACCCATGGTTGGAGTTGACATGTGGGAGAAAACAGGGTACATACCACCTCTTCCACCAAATTTTGGAAAAAAAAGAGGTAGACCATCAAGAGCAAGAAGAAGGGGGCCAGATGAAGAACCATCTGGTGGAAGAAAGAAGAAAAAAATAAGAGAGATGATGCCTAGACAGAAATTCAAAGTGAAATGCAGTTGGTGCCAAAGAAAAGGCCATAATGAGAGGACATGTGAGTGGAAGAAATTTGCTGAAGAGTTTCCTATTGTGAGTATCTTTTTAAAAACTTGTTTTAATTACCTTTTTTTTTTGTAGTTGAAATTTTAATATTTATATTTTCTGGTTTTTTAGGAAGATATTGTTGCAGGGGGAGAAATGGCACCTGATAACCATCCTTCTGTCACTCAAGAATCACAAGTTGTGGTGATTTTTCGCATCATTCTTATTTTATTTGGACCTTTATATTTCAGTTTCTAATTTTTATTTTTCTGATTTTCAAGGAAAATACATCAAGGGAAGAAATGACACAAGTTGGTGACATTCCCTCTTTCACTCAAGAATCACAAGTTGTCGTGAATTTTCTCATCATTTTAATTTTATTAGGACCTTTATATTTCAGTTTTTAATACTTTATTTTTCTGATTTTTGGGAAAATACATCTAGGGAGGAAATGACACAAGCTGGTGACATTCCCTCTTTCACTCAAGAATCACAAATTGGTGAAACTTCAGTAAGTATCGTACTCCTTGTATTAATGAGTTTATTAAGAATATTTTCAGATTCTAAGATTTTATTATTATTAGGAAAATTTGCAAATCAATGCAAATACTTCTCTCCAAGGCAATAACACTTCTCTCCAAGGCAATCCCACAACTAATGTAAGTATTTTATTGTTTATTCACAATTATTAACATAATATATTTTCATTTTGTAACAGTTTTTTTATTGTTGTCAATTGTAGGAAAATAGGGCAAGGGAAATTTTAACTTCCCATTTTCTAGCTACCAATGAATTTATTCCTTTCAATCCACCTAGACAAGTTGGCCAGCAAACTCATAACCCGTCTCAGATTGGATTACTTCCAAGGGTTATCATCCGAGCACCAGCTCCAATGACTCTACACCATAATGAGAACTTTTCTAGTCCAAGAGGAAGTATGATGCCATCAATATCATCATCACCCGTTGTTCCAGTGATAAAAATTGGGGGTAGAAAGTATGTGACCTTGTCAAACTTGCAGACATCAGTGACTCAAACATCCAAGAAGAAGAAATCTGATAAAAAGTAAAGTATGTAGTTTATTTTATCCATTTTTTGGGTTCTTTGGTTTCTTAGATGAAAAAAAAATACTTTTTTGTGGAACTTTGAAGTTGTTAGATGAAGTTACGTAGGTGTTTTGTGCTGTGGAGAAGTAAGATGAACTTGTTAAGTTGGTTTTTGTGTTATGAACTTGTTAGATGAACTAGTTAAAAAGGTATTTTGCCTATTTAGGTGGTTTTTGTGATATGATATATGAAATTGTAGCATTTTGTGGTTCAAGTATGTAATAGAATTGTGGTTTTTGTGCTTGAAGTATGTAAGTAAATTGTGGTTTTTGTGCTTGAAGTATGTAAGTGAATTATGGTTTTTGTGCCTGAAGTATGTAATGCAACTGTGGTTTTTGGGGGGAGTCATGGGCAGGCTATTTAATAGCAAAAGCTAACTTATTTCCCTCCAAAAATCAAGATTGAAAAGATTTTTCCCTCCAATTTTCCATTTAACGGAAACCGTTAAGTATTTAACGATTTGGGACCTTTTCTGCTAAAAATGGAACAAAAAAAGAACATGGGACCAAATCTGTCAAATACGAATTCTCATGGGACCATCCTTGCAATTTACCCCTAACTAAATATTTTGTTGCTACCTAGCATGTGGAGTTTTTATGACAAGACATATTCGTTATGTCGTAATGTCCAAGGGGGAGTGTTATAAATCCAGCAGATTTATTATATCAAATCTAGAAGATTTGATGTGGACATTACTAATGAGCTTATAACCTAAATAGGCTTTAGGCTTAGATTAGGGTTTCTCTATTATAAATATACATATGTACTCAGTATTGTATACACGCGCATACACAGATATATTAGTGAAAACTCCTGGCTTGGTACGCCCTCAGACGTAGTCGTTATCGATGAACTGGATAAACAAACCTGCCTCTCTATTTTACGCTTATAATTTACAACAATATTTACTAACTTATCCAATCAAAAGAAAAAAAAGACGATTTTCTTCGAATGAATCTGCGGTAAAGGATCATTTTATATACCGGGCTAATGTAAAATCAGGAACCAGCCCCAAGTAATAAAAAAATGACTTGGGCTATTTAGTTAAATGCTCATATTATTTGATGATCAAAAGTTAGACGGATTACTCAATGGGCTTAAACCTATTTAAAAAAAATGAGCCTGCAAATTAAAGTTTGTACAATTGCTCAAGTTCGAAATTAAAATAAGGAGTTGAAATTTCGTGCTCCATTCACTTCAAGTCAAAAAGGGTCATGAATAAAGCACAAGGGGGCATTTGTAAGCATATTAAATTTGCATCCAATTAAAAGGCGGCACGTGGAGATTACGTCTTAAATATCAATTAAAATTATTATTTATTTTATTGGGATTTATATACATTTAATTCCTAAATGAATCAATTAATTAATTGATTGGTATAAATTAAATTGGGCTTCTAAAGTCTAGTAAGGTAAATTGGGCCTTTAAAGTCCAATAAATTAAATTGGGCCTCTAAAGTCCAATAAGTTAAATTGGGCCTCTAAAGTCCAATAAGTTAAATTGGACCTCTAAAGTCCAATAAGTTAAATGAGTGGATAAGATCAAATCTTTTCAAGCCCATCAAATCTGGCCCATAAACCTAGAATCCTGCATCTATAGATAGAGACCTTCATTTACACATTCAGAACACAATAGCAAGTCAGAAGCTTTAGGATTTCAGAATTCTCTGCAAGTGTTCTTCGCAGCTCCAAAGACATTCTTCACGACTTCAGCGAGAAACGAGATTTGGTCTGAGATCAAGGTGCGAAACCTCTCCAATCAACTTTTCTCTTAGTCTCCGCCAAAGGCGTTCTTCATCAAAGGTGTTCTTCATCAGGGTTCTTCATCAAAGGTCTTCAACAAATTCAGAAGTGTTATTCGTGAAGCTCAAAAGAGTTCATCTACAAAGTCGCCAAAATAATGTTTAATCCGTAAGAAGGCGCGAAGCCCTCAAATTAACGTTATAAGTCCCTAAATTCAAGATTGAATAAGATCATAATCAGAATTTCGTCTGGAAAATCATCGAAGTCAAAGTCAAACAAAAGAGAAGAACCAGAGGAGCAAATCTAGAGTTTAGAACCCACACAAATTTCTCGCTTCGATCCGAAAGAAATTAAATTGTAAATATTTTTTTCATGTTATTATGTTCAATTTCACGAAATCGGTTGTTACAAGGGGTATATAGCTGGGCCCTTTAAATATATTAATAATAGATCTACAACAATTGTGGATCCGAACTTTTCTATTGGAACATCTAGTCTAAGTCTCAATTTTTTTAATCTAGTTGTTTGGTGTTATGAATCAACCAGACTGACTATTCAATATGACAAATATTTGTGTTGACCGTCTCATGGCATCAACCCTGTTAAAATGTTAATGCATCATATATCTCATCCCACTATCTCATGACACAGTCTCATATAAAATCAACTCATTTAATATTTATCTGTGATAGATGTGTGTGTTCTTACATGAAAAAAATAGTAACATCCCTCCCTTTCAAAATGTTACTTCCAAATTATATGTCATCTCAATGTGAAACTATCTCAGGCTTACTCTAGAATTAACAAGTAAAAATATAAAATAAAACATAAAAATGGTGATGAATTAGAATATGGGTATTAATTACATGAATTTAGACTTTGGTTAGATCTCCAGGTCTTCCCTTGCCTAACAACTGGGTACACCCAAGAGAACAAGCATTGTCGCAGACGAAATCAACGGCACCCTCTAACTTTAAACATATCACTTTACAATCTTCCATGCATTCCATCGATGCCTCTATTGTTACCCCACTAATCACCAAAATCAATGACGTCCCAAACAAAATATCTCTATACATTTCCATTTATTTAAACACTCGTATATACATCATTCAATCATCTAACTTAAGCTTTTACTCTTCTACATTATGGGCAACGAAACTGAAGGTCAGGAGTAAACTTAGGAAGTTCTAATTTTATTTGAACACATTTATATTAAAATCCACATCCTCCACATTTCAATAAATATTTTATGGAGAGAAAGACGCGCATGCATAGAAATGGTCTTCATGAAAATTGACTTCTCTAACTCTAACCATAACTTAATTAATGAAGTTTTATCAAGATAGTAAAACTATCAATTCAGAGCCTTAAAGGATAGTAATATTAAAAATAGAAAGACAGTAATGTAAGCAATAGTCAGTAATACCACAAACAATAGTTAGTAATACTCAAAGTAATAGTTAGTAATACTCTACGCAATAGTAAAAAATGTATACTTATAAAATAAAGAAATCGAAGTCCCTGGACAGCGGCATAACCTGCACACTCTAAGGCCGATTCTGATCATAATTTACAAGTAATCCCCTGTATAAAATGTAAATCCAAGTTTGGCCTTACAAGAATTGCTTGAAAAGTTTGCATTCTCTAATTTCGATACTGCAAAGTCAATGCAGGCAAATCTTTAAGAAATGACAATCACTTGTACGCAATTGTTGTATGTGTTAAAATTCATGTAATTATATCAAAATATAATAATTTGTGGATCTTAATTAAGTCGGATCAAATGAACTTAATTTAAAAAAAACACAAAATTAAAAAAAAAACTCGCTTCAGGTTATTACTATAAGAACAAACACGTGTTACTATAAGGGCATGTATGTGTTACCATTTAACACATTGTCCTTGTAGAAACAAATTTAGTCCTTATACTTACACATGTAAGGTTTGGAAAATATATTACTATATGAACACAAAGATGGTAATGTATGGAGAAAAATGTGTTACCATGTGAACAAAATCAGTACAAATGTAAAAAAAAAAAAACCCCTCTTAATTTAAAGAGATGAAGAACACATCATAAATATACAATACATCCTACTTTGCCATATATAGTTTTGGAGGGAAAGTTTAAGAGTCGTAGATCATATTTTCATTGTTCGATTATGACCGTCCATTTTGTTAATTAGTCATGACGTTTATTTAGCTCTTTATTTGTTTAATTTTAGGGGCTGTTACATTTGTTGTACTGATATATATGTTGCTATCCTCATTCAATTTGAAGCATTGTGTAGCTTAGAAAATTTGTGTATTTTTTTTTTGTCATTTTGGTCTTTTTGCAATCTTCTTAATTTTGTATTTTTTAAAATTTCTAACGTGTTTCTTATACATATTAACATATCATAATAGATATGTAAATATTTTTCTATTTGGATGTTCCTATTTACTCTTCAATCCATTCACTATCTTTTGTGAATGGTTACACATTTCATGGTTTCTTCGATACATATGTGAACAACAACCATGGAATTGAGATATAGTAAAGACAATAAATTATTGAATTCTCCATTTGCTCAAGACACGGGCAATGGATACGCATACCTTATCATTTTCTTTGGTGATCTTCTATCTCTCTCGACGCACTGATATTGTCAATTTACAAACCACCACCCCCACCGGTCGAATGGTTGTTTCCGTTTCATACATATGTCGACAACCACACAATTGTACTTTCATCATTATCATCATCGTTTGAGAAAAGCAGTAACTGTAATAAGGATACTAGGAATAATGTATATATATTAGTATATTCTACAATATACCTTTGTATCTTATGTATTTCTCAAACTGTTGATTTCTTTTGTATGTGTTGTACATATTTTTTTAGATTTTTTCATTGTTTATATGTGAAAAGAATTGTATACATATTATTTGACATTAATATTTTATTTTCATTAAATTTATATCTTGACACTTACAGTTGCAGATTTAGTGATTGTTTATGATTTATATTGATGGGATCATAGATTTTAAGATATTTGTAAAAAAAATTCAAGATATTCATTTATAAGAGATTTAAAGGTTATTCAAGATGTCCATTAAATATTTGAAGATTTTATAATACAATACAAAGAGGTGCATGGTGGATACATTTTTTTTCCTTATTGTTAATTAGAGTGTTTTAAATTTGAAAAAAAAAAAAAAAACTTGTGTAAGACATTTCACTGTGAGACCGTTCACAAATTAAGTATAAATTAATACTATCTCTTTCAAGTGTTAAAAGTGTCAAATTTAATTCCGTCTCATACAAGACTTACTATCTAACTTTTATTTCTTTTTCCGATACAATTTAACTTTTATTTCTTTTTCCAATACATGCAAAAATAAATTGTAAGAATGTATATGTTTCAAGATTTTAATATTACAAATTCGGTTAAATAAGTACCTAATTACATGCCATGATTTTTACTTGCTATGAATTAGGCGTTATTAACTTGATAATTGCTACTTGCTATGTATTAGGCGTTATTGCCAATAATTACAATTTCTCAACAATATTTTTTAATAATTTATTGATTTGAGATTTTAATTATTTTTAAATTAAAAGCATGTAATTGCATACTTAATGCTTATATATTTCATGAATTTAATTTGTGTTATATATATATATATATATATTAGATGTTATAGATGTGTGTAACACTAATATTAAGTAAATTAAATTTATATTTTTTGCCGAAAAATTTTGTTTATAAAAAATTAACAATAACTTTTAATAATTTTTACTTTTCATGATATTAAGTTTTAAATGTTATTATAACTAATTACCTAATGTAATTCATCAAATCAATTTTCTATATATTAAACACACTATCATAAATAAACGAGATTATAGGAATTGACGTAATTGTTATACATAACCTTTTTTTATTAAAAAAATATTATACATATTAAATTGGACCATGAGGTCCTTCTAGATTACATTGTAGCAATTTTTTTTTAACAAGAATTAAATTTCTATATTATTATGTAGAATGTAATTCCTATTAGCGTTGTTCATACTACGGACCAAAACGAATACATAAAAAAATTTGTGAGTGTTGATACAGAACGCAGCGGATAAATGAATTTTCTTAATTTATTTTTGTTATTGTTGGTCCCGAAACGAGTAAACAGGTGTATGGGGGGGGGGGGGGAATACACCTGTGGTTACAAATTAAAACTTCTTCTTAAAAACTTATCAGGTTACTTAAGACAGTAGCTCGTCAGTGGACTTGAGGTCTGCTGAGAGTTACTTTGTGAAAGCTTACTGAGATAATACCTCCACTGAAAGCTCAAGACTTTCAGTTGAACTACTATCTAATTAGCTTTCAGATGCGGATTAGTGAGCCCTTAGAAAACTCGTTTTACTTTGATAAACATTGAGAAGAACACACACTTAGGAAAGCAGATAATAAGAACACAAGGTATAAAGTGGTTCAGAGATGAATATCCTACGTCCACTGTCCTGATCAAATAGAAGAATTCCTTTCACTTGGAATTCCTTGTGTTATAGTGCCAAGGTGCACTGATCAACTAATCCTCTCTTGGGATGATTGATCACTAGGAAATTCCAGGTCCTAGTTCCCAAAACAAACCAGCATTCAGACTGATACAACAATCAGCTTACTAACACCACTTAACACTGGCTCTCAACCTAAACACTGAGTAGGGTTTTGGTTCCAACTATTTTGAGATAATCCTTACAAGTTTAGCTCAAGGCTTAGGATTAGATTATCTCTTTCTAAGATTTGGATATAGCTTTTAAGCTTGGTTACAGAAGGTTTGTTAGGCTCTCTACAAATGTGAAACACTTGGGAAACAAAGGTAATTTCGAGTGCTTCTTAGTTATTATGAATGTAGAGATAGCTTTGATCTTGTGAGTTTCCCGTTCATAGAAATGAGCACGTCCTTCTGTATTTATAGGCTTCCTTGAAAATCTTCCTGTTGGATTTGAATCTTCTCAAGTAAGTCTTCTTGTATCTGATTGGTTCAAATGACTCTATTTGAAGCTTTAAGTCTTGTCAAGAATCGGCTGAAAGACCATGCCTGTTCACCAACTTTTTGTAGATTGCTAGAGAAAGACTTTTGGTACTTGTCAGGCTGGGGCAGGTCGGCTGTCAGTAAAGTACACTGACGTGTCATCTTCTCATTGGACCTTTAGTCTGTATGCCCAGATTCTTGTCTTGCTTTAAGGTGGAACTCCTCTGAGAGAACCTTCTTATTCCTTTATTTATTGTAAGCTTCAATGTAATTCGTTTTGCCTTGTTCCAACCAGATTAACTAACAGTTTTTAATATGTTTAGCATTAAATGTGCATTGTTAGTTACCATCAGTGGACCTTGGTCCTTTCCTGATAGTTTTAGTCTTAGTGAGAATGTACTTAGAAAACATTCAAGACTTAGACTTATTCTCAGATCACATGTCTTCAGCGGACTTCACTTCAGTGGACTTCATCTTCAGCGGACTTCATTCTTAAATACACTCTTACAATTACTAACTGTACTCCAGTTCTTAACACTTTGAACTGTTTGACTAAGTACTAACTCTACTGAATAATTTACTTACAAAACAACTTAGGAGGAACATTTTGACATCTAATCAAAACATAAGTCTTATACATTTTCCCAACAATTTCCCCCTTTTTGATTATGCCGGAACATATCTTATTACACATCTTCTTTCAAATAAGGTTCTTCAGATGACATACAAAGTTCAAAGATTTTGTAAGTAAAACATTCAAGTGCATAAGCCTAAATGATAATGAGATATTATCTTGGGCAAAACATCAGTAGAGTTCATTTCATTGATAAAATGAAGAAGTACATTGTTGACAGGCATTTTTGTACGGATGAATATATGTGGCTATTTAGGGTATGCTCGACAAACAATAAATATAAACGGACACGAACGATGGGGGAAGAACTTTCGTTCTTCCCTCGAATGAGAGCTCTTTGCATATATGAGAAATGAGAGAAAAGTGAGATCCATCCATTACAATGAGGGGGTGACCCCCTATTTATAGAGGTTCACCCCCAAAGGCCCGAAAGTGACCCTAAATTCGTCTCAACCCTTCATTTTAGGGATTATTTACAATATTAATATAAAGATCAACAGTAGACCTATAATACATTAAACACTCTTTTAAGATGTAGACCCTCGATCTTGTCGTGTCAGTGTATCTTCAGGAATCTGACCTCCTGTCAGGCGAGGATATTTCCTGCTGTAACAATTGCCCCCAAGATTGGGCTCTGACTGCGGCCAGAGTTCGATCTTGATCTGTGCTTCAAATAGGTTTTGCCCCCGAGCCTGAAAACAGGATAGCTCGGATGCCCCGGGGGAATCTTCGATGACAGGGTCCTTGTTGGGCGAATCTTTTGTGTAACCTTCGAATAGTCAAACTTTTTCGAAATTGGTCGGGTTAGGTGGGGTACGATCTTCCGTCGTGCCCCCGAGTCGAGTACCGTGACGTTCAATTAATAAATAATTCTTGCCGCTGGCCGGCATTGATTTTAGTAATAGGGCGATGAGGACCGCGATGATAAATTAATGAAGTGCTTAGGCCGCTTGCGGGTAGCGACTTCACGAACAACAGATTGACTTAACAATCGATTAAAAAATAAATACACAGATTAACGAGTGAAGTGCTTTAGCCGATTGACGGGCAGCGACTTCACGATGATGGGATTGAATTAACAACCGCTTAAAAGATTAATCAACAGATTAATGAGTGAAGTGCTTTAGCCGATGATCGGGCAGCGACTTCACGAAGATGGGATTGAGTTAACAACCGCTTAAAAGATTAACCAACAGGTTAATGAGTGAAGTGCTTTAGCCGATGATCGGGCAGCGACTTCACGAAGATGGGATTGATTTAACAACCGCTTAAAAGATTAACCAACAGGTTAATGAGTGAAGTGATTTAGCCGATGATCGGGCAGCGACTTCACGAAGATGGGATTGAGTTAACAACCGCTTAAAAGATTAACCAACAGGTTAATGAGTGAAGTGCTTTAGCCGATGATCGGGCAGCGACTTCACGAAGATGGGATTGATTTAACAACCGCTTAAAAGATTAACCAACAGGTTAATGAGTGAAGTGCTTTTAGCCGATTGACGGACAGCGACTTCACGATGCAGAGAATAGATTAGTTAACGCCGGTGAGGACGAACCAAACAATACCTCGCCTAGTAAGGCGGAAAGTCAACGCTTAACATGCGGACTGGATCCACGCCGAGAGGCGGATTAGTTGACGCCGGTGAAGGCGAACTTATCAAGACCGAGTGACGGATCGTCTTGAGAGGCAGATTGGTTGACGCCGGTGAAGGCGAACTAATCAATACGTCAACGCCAGAAAGGCGGACTAATCGACGTCGAGAAGACGGATTACTTCGCCAATCTAGGCGGAATGTCGACGCCTAAAAGGCGGATTAGCTCGAGTAGATTAGTTGACGCCGGTGAAGGCGAACTAATCGACACGTCAACGCCTGAAAGGGCGGACTAATCGACGTCGAGAAGACGGATTACTTCGCCAATCTAGGCAGAATGTCGACGCCTAAAAGGCGGATTAATCAACGCCGATCGGGCGGATTACTTCGCCAATCTAGGCGGAATGTCGACGCCGAGAAGGCGGATTAATCAACGCCGATCGGGCGGATTACTTCGCCAATCTAGGCGGAATGTCGACGCCGAGAAGGCGGATTAATCAACGCCGATCGGGCGGATTACTTCGCCAATCTAGGCGGAATGTCGACGCCTAAAAGACGGATTAATCAACGCCGATCGGGCGGATTGCTTCGCCAATCTAGGCGGAATGTCGACGCCGAGAAGGCGGATTAATCAACGCTGATCGGGCGGATTGCTTCGCCAATCTAGGCGGAATGTCGACGCCTAAAAGGCGGATTAATCAACGCCGATCGGGCAGATTGCTTCGCCAATCTAGGCGGAATGTCGACGCCGAGAAGGCGGATTAATCAACGCCGATCGGGCGGATTGCTTCGCCAATCTAGGCGGAATGTCGACGCCTAAAAGGCGGATTAATCAACGCCGATCGGGCGGATTGCTTCGCCAATCTAGGCGGAATGTCGACGCCGAGAAGGCGGATTAATCAACGCCGATCGGGCGGATTACTTTGCCAATCTAGGCGGAATGTCGACGCCGAGAAGACGGATTAATCAACGCCGATCGGGCGGATTACTTCGCCAATCTAAGCGGAATGTCGACGCCTAAAAGGTGGATTAATCGACGCCGATCGGGCGGATTGCTTCGCCAATCTAGGCGGAATGTCGACGCCTAAAAGGCGGATTAACTCGAGAAGTGGATTAGTTGACGCCGGTGAAGGCGAACTAATCGACACGTCAACGCCTGAAAGGGCGGACTAATCGACGTCGAGAAGACGGATTATTTCGCCAATCTAGGCGGAATGTCGACGCCTAAAAGGCGGATTAACTCGAGAAGTGGATTAGTTGACGCCGGTGAAGGCGAACTAATCGATACGTCAACGCCTGAAAGGGCGGACTAATCGACGTCGAGAAGACGGATTACTTCACCAATCTAGGCGGAATGTCGACGCCTAAAAGGCAGATTAGCTCGAGTAGATTAGTTGACGCCGGTGAAGGCGAACTAATCGACACGTCAACGCCTGAAAGGGCGGACTAATCGACGTCGAGAAGATGGATTACTTCGCCAATCTAGGCGGAATGTCGACGCCTAAAAGGCGGATTAACTCGAGAAATGGATTAGTTGACGCCGGTGAAGGCGAACTAATCGATACGTCAACGCCTGAAAGGGCGGACTAATCGACGTCGAGAAGACGGATTACTTCGCCAATCTAGGCGGAATGTCGACGCCTAAAAGGTGGATTAACTCGAGAAGTGGATTAGTTGACGCTGGTGAAGGCGAACTAATCGATACGTCAACGCCTGAAAGGGCGGACTAATCGACGTCGAGAAGACGGATTACTTCGCCAATCTAGGCGGAATGTCGATGCCTAAAAGGCGGATTAGCTCGAGTAGATTAGTTGACGCCGGTGAAGGCGAACTAATCGACACGTCAACGCCTGAAAGGGCGGACTAATCGACGTCGAGAAGACGGATTACTTCGCCAATCTAGGCAGAATGTCGATGCCTAAAAGGCGGATTAACTCGAGAAGTGGATTAGTTGACGCCGGTGAAGGCGAACTAATCGATACGTCAACGCCTGAAAGGGCGGACTAATCGACGTCGAGAAGACGGATTACTTCGCCAATCTAGGCGGAATGTCGACGCCTAAAAGGCGGATCGATCAACGCCTATGAAGGCGGACAAATGTCTGTAGTTGAAAGGTGTGACCATATTTTAAATATGAGTTAATTACCCGGTGAGCAACCTCAATAATTTTTCGAAATTATATTCGAAGTTTCAAACAACTGACAGTATTTAATAATACTCAGAGTTAAATAGTTTGTTTTTTATATTACAAAATGATCTTAGGATATGTATATCCATGCCCCCGCTTTTAATATACATGACAACTTACGAGTTGCGGTATATATTAATAGGAAGTTACTAGACGAAAATTGAATTTCGAAATTTGTCCCCGCTTTGAATTTTCGAAATACGAGTATACGCCCCCGACCATTAACGAGTATACATATTACATGAAGTCTACTCTAAAAAAGTTTCAAACTTAAACACACCTGGGACTTATAAACAAATGCCCAGCAAAAAGTACAAACTTCTCAGATGGATTCGAAGATGGGTTCAAGTCCATACTGCTTGAAAACTCTAATCTTCAGCTCGTTCTTCCTCTCCATTATCTCCTTCGAGTGTCCTCTGAGTCCAAGATGCTCACACAAGGATGTCTACTCTTCAGTGATCCTTTATCTATCAACAACACCTGTTGCATCTTGAGGAGGCCAGTAGGTGATTTTCTCAGGGGCCTTCAGGGCTTGATCAGGGAAGGCATCATTCCAAGCATCACTGATCTCAGGATAGAGTTTGGGATAGGCATCAAACAACCATGAGTTGAAGACTTCTTGAGCATTGTCCCTTCCTAACTCTCCACTGACATAAAAGGAATACACAAATTCCCTTTTAGCAGTCTCCCAAGCATCATTGAGCTTCTTAGGAACCCAGGCATCATGATGAGGAAATCGGTTCAGAGATGGAGTGATCTTGTCTCTCTTTAGCTTAGCAGCCCACCTTTGATAACTAGAGCTGTCAAATGGGCCGGGCCGGGCCGGCCCAGCTCAGGCCCACTGGGCTTTGAGTTTTTACTGGGCCGGGCCGGGCCGGCCCGGTTGTTACCGGGCCGCCAATTTCCAAGCCCGTCCTGGCCCATCTCGGGCTGCCGGGCCACCGGGCCAAACCGGCCCAACTTTTTTATTTTTTTTAAATATTATTATTATATTTGATTTATATATTTACCTTATTACTTTATAATTTAGCATACAAATTATACTTATATAGTTATAAATATTATTTAGTTTGTCAACAACAATTCAATAATTAAAATAAAACTCAAATTCCTAAATAAAATTTAAGAATAATAATTCAACAAATCCTAATAGAATGGAAAGTGTTATTTTTTATTTCAACAATAATTCAATAATAAAAATTCAACAATTTAATAGGAAAGTGTTATTTTTTATTTTGATAAGATAAGGATATTATAAGAATAAAATGGGGTATGTTTAGTAATGCATGTTAATTTTTAAATTTTATTGGGATTTGTTTAATAAGTGGGGCGAGTTTACAGGATTTTGGGGTTTGAGCAGTGATACTCTTAAATAAAATATTATCCCTCAATTCATATTTGCCTTAATTGTACAAGTGTGTTATGTGTACCACCAATTTGTGGTTGTTCATAAGAATTCGTTCATTTCCCTAGATGAAAATTCAACCAATAAATTATAATATATTTTATTTTAAAAAATGGGGTATGATCATAAATAATATGGTACATATGTATAGAGATGAGGAAATTAAGACCATAGTGAGTATAGGGATGAATGTGACCTGTGGCAACTATTACCAACATTGGCCAAATCACTAATCTATTGCTCCTTTTTTTTCCTTATCTCTAGGTTTTCAATTTTATTCAAATAAAAAAAAAAACCAAACCGGGCCGGCCCAGAAAATCGGGCTAAGCCCGGCCCAAGCCCGTAGGCCCACCGGGCCACTGGGCCGGGCCAAAAAAGCCCGGTTCTTTTCGGGCCTATATTTTTAGGGCCCAGCCCACCCTTAAAACCGGGCTTTTCGGGCCGGCCCATCGGGCCGGGCTCGTTTTGACAGCTCTATTGATAACCACTCCTGAATTTCTTTGAAGTAGTTTTATCAAATGTGGCCAGCCTCTCTTTCCTTTTCCTTTCAGCTAGCTCTGCAATGGTCTCCATCTTACTAACCACCTTATCTCTCCTTTCTTGTTGTTGATCTGTCAGCTTCTTTGCTCTTTCATTCATTCCTCCAGCCTCTTTGATTAGCTCAGCGAGCTCTGTGACTTTTGTGGGTGCAGACTTGGGAGGTTCAGAAGATAAGGGTTCAGGATTGAGAATGGGGAGTACCTGAACTTCATCAGTAGAGGTTGTGGACTTAGCTGCCAACCTCCCTGAGGTTCTTGTCTTTTTGGCAACCTCTGCTGAGAGGGCATCAGATGCCTTTCTCTTTGTGGTTTCCCCCTTCTTCGCAGCTCTCTCCTCCTTCTCCTTAAGATGCTCCTCTTTGAACTTTGAAAGGTCAGCTGAGGTGGTCTCTTTGCCCTTCTGAGCTTCAGCATCAACTTTCTTCAAGGTGCTCTTCATCTGTTGGCCTTTCTCGAAGTCAGGGGTTTCAAGGATAATGTTCATCTTATTCTTAGGATCAAGCTTCATGTCCTTTGCACTTATCCTCTTTTCCCCCTTTCCGGCATTAATCATGCACTCAGCTACAGTGATGTTGAGCTTCAGTTGATCATGGGCCAATGCCTTCAGCTCAGTTGAGCAATGATCTACCTCATCTTCAAGCCTTTCCAAGGTTGCTCCAGCTATCTGCCCAAATTGAACAAACTGTGCTAGCTTCTCATTGATCAGCACATCTGTTTTCTCTTGTGTTGGGAAGTCTTCAGCTGCCTTCTTCAGTACCTCTCCCAGTTTGGCTCCTAGCTCAGCATGCTTGGCCTCGAATTCAGACATCTTAGAGTTCCATAATCCTTCAACCTTTCCAAGTAGGTCTTCTGAGAAGGCCTCTACTGACGACTTCAGGTTGATGAATACGTTCTCTACTGAGTCTTTGAGAAACTTGGTCCTGGCCTCTTCTTCAGACTTCTCCAGCTTCTTCAGGGCATCAATGACTAACACACTTTGTCCCTCAACTACATCAATCACCATCTGCTGAGAGTCTTCAACTTTAAGTGTGAGATTCTGAAGTGATGTAGTTGTGGACTCCATGAGTTCATCAATGTGGTCTGAGAGAATAACCATCTCATCCACCTCCTCTTGTACAACCTCCTGGACCTCCCTTAGCTGAGTTTGAAGAGATGGAAGGCTTTCTTCTTTGATTGAGTGAACAACATCACTCAGTGGAGTTAGGTTGACCACAACTGGGGAAATTTCAATGGTTTGAGTACCTGCATGGCAAGAAGTGTTAGTTCTAACTCCCTCGGCCTCACCACCTAGGTCTCCTGATGCCTCTATCTCCATGGGGACTCCCTACTCCTCACTCAACTTTCTTTTCTCTCATTCACTCTCTTTTTCAACTACATTCTTTTTCAGCCAATTCACCCTTTACAGGGATGATTGCTCTTATTTCTCCACTCTTCATAGCGGTGATTTCTACCTCTTTTTCTTTCTCACTCATTTTTTCAACTCCTTCAGTACCAGACACCTCAGTTGACTCTATAGCCACCACTGAGGGCTGTTGTGGGAGAGCTTCAGTAGACACCTCTACTAAGCCCTCCTGTGGCAAATTTTGTGCCTCAGTATCCCTTGCCATTGATACATCCTTGGCTGCTTCACCACCACCTTGCTTAGGTGAAGCACCTCCTTCTTGTTCAGTCTCAACTACCTTCTCCACCTCACTCTTCTCCTTCTCCTCCTCCTTCTCAGCTATGGGTTCAGCTAGCTTTTCTCCATCAGCAGCCTTTTCAACTTCTACCTCCTTCTTTGCCTCAGCAATCTTCTCCAAGACCAAACTTTCAAAGATCTTCTCATCACAGAGAAGTCTGGTCTTGTGCATCCCAGCAAATTGCAGCACTTCAACTTCCTCCTTCTTCCACTCCTCTGCATTGCTGCCTCTTACAGCTAGAAGGATTTCACCAAGTCTTCTATCCTTGGGCTGGACAATGAGTCTCAGTCTCAAGAACATGGCTTTGAGTGTGGGAAATTGATCAAGTTCAGGGTATTTAGACTCTAAAGAGTAAGCTACCTCATCCTTGAGAGTATCTAGGAATGAGTACTCTTCTTCATCGTCTGAAGGAAGGGAAGGGGTAGGGGATCTGCTTTCGGTTGGCTCTTCTGGGATAGACTCCAGTTGAGTTGAGTGTGAATCAGGAATGTTTTGTTCAGAGGGGGTTTGGTTTTGAGTATCAGTGGATGTTTGGTTTTCATCAGTGAGGGTTGATGATGTGGGTTCAGAAGGGGTTGATGGGATGGGTTCAGTAGGGTTTGATGGAGTGGTTTCAGTAGGGGTGGAGATGGGTTCAGTGGGGGTTGTTTGGGATCCACTTTCTGGCTGTTGAGAGCCATCAGTGGGGGTTTTGGTTATTGTGGAGATACGTTTGGTTTTGGTAGGAGTGCGAGGTTTAGTTGTTTTGGGTTTGATGGGGGTGGGTGCAGGGACATCTGAGTCAGACTCAATTGAGATGATGTTAGGAGAAGAGTCTGAGTTACCTGATGAAGATTCATCAGTAGAGTTGGTGACTCTGACCTTCTTGGAGGCACTTTCCTTCTCTGCCTCAGGAGACTTCTTCTTCTTCTTCTTAGAGGCTTTCCCTGCCTCTGTTTCTATGTGCTGGGCCATCTTGTCACTTAATTTAACCAGCCTCCTCTTTAGCTTGGTTTTCTTCCCTTTAGTAGGGTTAGCCTCCTCTTCCTCAACAGCCTCTGGGCTCTCCACATCAGGCTTGATCATTCTAGTCTCCAGAGCTTTTCCAGACTTGAACAAGGCCTTGAGATTGCTCCATTTCCTATCTGGAATCCAGTCCACTCCCAGATCTACGTTCTCTATTAGATAAGAAATTTTAGTTGCAAAGTTGAGCTTACTGGATAGCTGGGGAGTTTTGTCAGGTTGGAGTTTTGAGTGCTCCTTGTTCAATGCTCTCAAGAAGAATTGCTGCCAGTTGTATGGTTTCTCCTTGCTCTCCACTATTGCCTTCATCAACCTGAGCTTCGGCTTGCTCACTTGTTCTGTGCTCCCTTGGTTTCCCAAGATACATTTTCCCACCACTTCACAGAGAACATTATATACTGGTAAGAGTATATTTCTGTTCATTATTGGACTATACTTGACCTTCCTCTGCATAATGGTATTGACCCATTCTTCCTCTTCATCAGCGATGCAGGTATCTGGATTCGGACCTTCAGATGGGAGATTGAATAACTCCTTCAGATCATCACCACTGACACGGATCTTCTTCTTAATTTTCTGGTGTTCAACAATCTCAACATCATCCCTCATCACCCTCTTCTTCCTCTGAAGTATAAGATGAGACCTGATCCTCGAATCAGAGTTGGAAACATTGTTGAAGAACTCAAGAACCTGCCTGTCAAAGCAGTTCGTAGGATGAACAGATAGAAATTTCTCTAACCCAGCAGATTTTAGCAATTCTAGGGCTTCTTTGATATGGGCAAATTCCGGTTTGGTTTCTATCTCCGGATTATCAAAAACCACAATGGGTTCATACCAGAAGTTTTCCTTATTGGTAAGGAAACTGAGATTTAGTTTAGCCATTTGAACAAGGATGTTTGAGAGAAGAATGCAGAGTGTATAGGATGGATAGTAAGTGTTTGCTTGAAAGTGTGTTCGAAAAGGTTCTTAGGCTGAAATTTGGGGCTTTTATATGAGAAATGAACGGTTAGATTAAACAAAGAAATCAACGTCTGAGATTGATTCTGGTTTGAGATCGTGGAAAGCCTAAGAGTTTAGTGGGAAGTTTTTAAGAAATCTTTACGGTTAGAAAAGAACCGCCTAAAATGAATGGTATGGATTGAAAGGGTTGGTAGCCGGAAGGTTACATCGTCCGGGTTTTGAGGCGCGTGAGATAGGTAACTGTAAAAGTAAACCTGGCTTGTATAATGCGCATTAAATGCTTGCCATACCAAAATCTCTTCGAAAAAGTGTAAGAAAGATTTAATTTTCAGAAAGCACTCATTAGTAATTCTATTGAATCAAAATATATATTTTAAAAACTAAGAGGCTTTAGATTTGAAAAACACTAAGTATAAACTTTTGATCTCCACTGAGGTTCGACCTCGTCTGATATTCAGACCTCTTCTGAGATGAAGAGCTTCTTCTGAGAAAGATCCTCTTTTGAATATGAACCTCCACTGAGTTGAAGGTAACTCTTCTGAGATTCAATAATTCCTTTACTCTCCTGGATCTAGGAGTCCAAGCTCCACTGACAACTCTTGAAACCTTGCTTCAGCCAAGGGTTTAGTGAAGATATTTGTCTTCTGCTTGTCAGTGTGGATCTTGAGCATTTTGATGTCCTTCTTCTCCACATGATCTCTGATGAAATGATGCCTTATATCCACATGTTTGCATCTTGTGTGGAGAACTGGATTTTCTGAAATAGAAATGCACTATTGTTGTCACAGAAAATAGGGACTTCATTGGCAAAAATGTTGTAATCTCTCAGTTGTTGTCTTAGCCAAAGAATTTGAGCACAACAACTTCCAGCTGCCATATACTCAGCTTCAGTAGTGCTTGTGGCTACTGAGTTTTGTTTATTGGAGAACCAAGAAATCAGCTTACTTCCCAAGAATTGACAAGTGCCTGAGGTTGATTTCCTGTCAATTCTACATCCTCCATAAACAGCATCTGAGTATCCTGTGAGTTCCAGATTGTCATCTGAGGGATACCACAATCCTATATTCACAGTACCCTTAAGATATTTGAGAATCCTCTTAGCAGCTTCCAGATAACTTTTCTTGGGGTTTGCTTGATATCTTGCACAAATCCCAACTGCAAATGTGATATCAGGCCTGCTTGCTGTGAGATACAGTAGAGAACAAATGATGGCTCTGTAATGAGTCTGGTCTACTGATTCCCCATCCTCATCTGGTTCCATTTTGGTGTTGGTGTTGAGTGGAACTCTTCCTACTTTGCTGGTCTGGCATCCAAACTTGTTGATCAGCTCCCTTGTATATTTGGCTTGATTGATGAAGATTCCTTTAGGGGACTGCTTAACTTGAAGTCCTAGGAAGAAATTCATTTCTCCCATCATAGACATCTCAAATTTTCACTTCATTAGTTGAGAAAACTTTTCACAAAGGACTTGGTTGGGACAACAAAAAATGATATCATCCACATAGATTTGTACAAGCAAGGTGTCCTCTCCTTTTGTGATCCTGAATAGAGTTCTATCAACTCTCCCTTTGATGAAACCATGATCCAAAAGGAATTGTGACAAAGTATCATACCAAGCTCTTGGAGCCTGTTTCAGTCCATATAGAGCTTTTCTCAGTCTATATACTTTGTGACTTTCTTCAAAACCTGGGGGTTGCTCCACATAGACTTCTTCATTGAGTACTCCATTCAAGAAGGCACTTTTAACATCCATCTGGTACACCTTGAATTTCTTGTGAGCAGCATATGCAAGAAATAACCTTATTGCCTCCAATCTGGCTACTGGGGCAAAAGTTTCATCATAGTCAAATCATTCAACTTGAGAGTAACCCTTTGCAACTAGCCTGGCTTTGTTTCTGACTATGATATCATTCTCATCCTTCTTGTTCTTGAATACCCACTTGGTTCCTATCACATTGCAGTGATATGGTCTGTCCACCAACTCCCAAACTTGATTCCTTGTGAATTGGTTGAGCTCTTCTTGCATGGCAATGATCCAGTTGGAATCTTGAAGTGCTTCTACTATGGAACTTGGTTCCTAGTTTGATAAGAAACAACAAAACAAAACACTTTCTCCATGAAAACTTCTAGTTTTGACTCCTGAGGAAGGATCACCTAGGTTTGACTTCTAGTTTCTCCACTTCTAGTTTTGACTTCCAGAATATATTAATTATATCGGATTCGAAGTGTTATTGTGATCAAAAGTCCGAACTATAAAATTTTTGAAGGAAAATATAACTGAATTGAAAGATAAGTTTCATACAGCGGATAAGTGGAGAGAAATATTATAATAATGTATCGCACACATAGGTATGTCTATATATATGAGGATGGGTAAAAGGTTCTGTATCTTCAGAATGATACACACTGAGTTTGGGTAATTGAAAACACACGGTAAAGGTATCGTCTTGCATAGCAGTAGCGATAACATTTATTTAGGGATAGAATAATAGGCATCATTGTATTATTAATAGTATTTTAAGCAAGCGGGAAACTTTGTGTCTTCTGCATCACTGTCCTTGCTCCCCGTAATCGAAATCTGCAAGGGGTTAGGGAAAATGGGGCGTGAGAATTGAATTCTCACATATGGGTGATTTGCAACATCATGGGATTGGTAAATCTGAAATATATTAAGTTATACTCATTAATAAAGTGTTTAATTTATTTAAGCAGTTTCACATATAAACAAGATTACAATATTTCGTAGAAGAAACAGTTCATATAATAATTCATCAGCATTAAGCATATTTCGCATGATATAATTGAAATAGCACAAGTGGGTTCACATTAGGGCAGAGCCCAAAACATATTCACGTATTGTCACAAAATGTCAAACCATATTCGTACGACCATTCCACTTCCAACAAAGTTACCCTTTTCAACCACAACCAAGACTTACATCATCCAACCACAACAAACTCACATCATCCAACCACAAAATCCCTCAAAATAATAGTAAATCATCAATGGCCTTATTCCCAGTGCGCAACGTAGGCGGCTGACCCGGGGACCAGATATGTTTGAATCAACAACCTACATTCCGAGGGCATCCCCGACAGCTCCCCGGAGGTTGGATTAAAAACTCGATCCCAACTCTGTACTTACTGACTTTCCATAAAACTGACTCAACAAACTTCACAGAGAAAAATACTTGATTGACAATAGAATTGATTCATGCTCACATAAGGTGCTTACTCATACAGTGGTGATCGATTTATAAAATAACAAGCATTATATATCATATATAGTTATATCACATAATTCAAACAGTTATATAATAGGTGTTACATTTATGTTGGATTTATTGTTTTAGATTGATTTAGTCGAGTTCAGAGTATACCAGCATAACGTATTATAAGCAGATCGATCAACAGATCATCACCCACCTGATTGTTCTGAGTCCTGGGAATATTATGTAGGCAGACAGTCGAGTCCTCCGTGCGTGTCCTGAAAAGTACAGAATCCTAATAAGGAGTATTCCGATTAAAAGATCGACTTTTGAATTTGAAAAGCTTAAGCGTTTGTATCTCGAGGATTGAGTAGATTGTTGCCTTTAGAAAACTATTGAAAACTAAAGTTTTCAAAGGTTGATTTCTATTTGATAAGTACACCCCTTTTTAAGAGGAGGTGTATTAGGGGGGTGTATTTACTAATTTCAGTGGTGTCCTTAACAAAAGCCTTTTAAAGAAAACATAATTAATATTATTCTTGGAAAAACTTAAAAGAATAAAAATAATTACTTAGGAGTATTAGTAAGAATTAAAGAAAAAGTTTTTCTTTCTAAGATTTCTATTTCCCATTCCGAAAGAATTCTTGAATATAAGTATTTATATTTTATAAATAAAAATCCCTTATTAAAACTTATTTAAAAGACTTTGGCTTTTTCTAAGACAATTTTATTATAAACTAAAAATAGTTTATAAAAAAGTATTCTTCTTTTCTAATATTAGTGATACATCTAAAGTTGGTTTGTAATACTTCTAAATCAAAGGATTATATTAAAAGACTTTGTTTTGCGTTTCTAAAATTCCAACAATGGTACGAGGGGAAGACGAGTTTCCCTTTTTCTTTTAAGCTCGACTAAAGGTGTCAATTTCATCGCCAAAACAACCATGCTAAAACACTAGTTTCAAATACCAATTAACTAAAACAAGAGCACTATACTACTATAATAAGGATACTAAGCAGCTAAAAGAATAACACTGATCCACTAAGTCAAAAAAATACTACAACATCTTAAAACAACAATAGTACTTCATCATTCGAGCACTAAAACCAAAACACTAATCCAAAGTCCCAATTCATGGTTTGTGAAGAAAGAAAACAGGGGAAAAATATCCAATTTCCTATTTCTAAAGAGTGATACAAGAGGGCAAAAACAATAATACTAAACAAGTCAACTAGTAACACTAAATCATTTAATCACAACTCAACAGTAAGTTTTTTTTCCTTTCCTTTCTCCTTCTTTGTTCCATGGGATCCGAACAAAACTCGACCAAAATTCCAGAATTTACGAAAGAGGAAAACGAAGGTAGAAACCTTACGTTCTCCGGCTTTGAGGCGGTAAACGGGCAGCCTAACGGCGTCGATCGGGGATTCAGAAAACAAATTAAACAGCCTAACGGCGTCATTCGAGGTCTCCGAAAATTCCGACAGCAGGGGTTCGCATCCACGGCGTCATTTCGATCGGAAAATTGAAAGAAAAGAAAGTCTCGGTTAGAAATCGAATTTAAATGATACTGAAATCGAATTTAACATTTTGGAAATCGAAGTCGAAATTGAAAAGGGGGGTTTTCTCAATCACCCACTGGAGAAAAGGGGGAGGCGGCGGCGCTGGGGTTGAGGAGGCGGCGGCGCTAGAGGAAACAAGACGGCGATTAGCTCTGGCTTCGGCTTCGACGGAGAACAGAGGAGGCGGTGCTGGGTCGTATCGTGATGGCGGCTTACGACTGGGCAGAGGCGACGGCGTTGCGTCGTGAAGCGGGAGGCGTACGGCTGCGGTGGTGGGCGTCGCGACTGAGGAGAGGAAACGACGCTCGGGGGGAGGCAGCGCTTCGATCAGCTTCAGCGGCGGCGAAGAGAGAGAGAGAGCACGGCGGCGATGGCCTGCTTCGCGAGCGGGAGGCATCGCGTCGCGACGGGGAGAAGAAAGAGGCGGCGGCAGCGTTGTGGCTTGAGGAGGGAGAGGCGCGACGGCGGTGATGTCCGCCGGAAAAGGGAAGGAGGCGGTGGTTTTTTTTGTGAGTAGAGAGAAGGCAGAGTGCCTTTGTGTTTTTAGAGAGAGGGAGATAACAAGGAACTGATTTCGTGAAATGAAAGAAAATGAATTGGAGAGAGAGGAAATTGATTATATACGGATTCCTTCTCTAAGTTATTAATTGGCCATTTAGGAAAATCCTCACGTCCGGATCTGTCAAGATTTTTCTAATTAAAAGAAAGATTAATAAATAAAGGAAACTAAAACTTGTGGCTTAGAAAAATCCTACTATTCTAGATATTTTGGTTCCCACTGGATACGGTTTAGGGATCGTTTGGCTCACGAGTTAAATCACGATTTGACAATTAATACAATTTTAAAACTCAATTAATATTTTATTGCATTTGAATTATAAAAGTATATTTTTATCAATAAATTATACGGATCGAAATCCTTAACTTAAACTTGATTATTTAATTTCTCGTAGTCCTTTATTCGTTTGAAAGATTCGATTCTTTCTACGAATTTAGGAATTTGTAAAAGGGTATATATATTTAAAATACACAAATAACACACAAAATAATAAAAATTAAAAGAAACCAAGACAAGAAAATAAAATAGGGTTTCTAATTAAGAAAAAGGGTACAGAACGGGACAGGGTGTTACAGTTGAAATCTGCTCTGTTAAGAAGAGTAGTCACTTTACGTGGGAAAAGTATGAATGAACTATTATTGTTGTGACTATAAATAAGGTTGATTGTGCTACCGTAGTTGTGACTATAAATATCTTTTGATTGTTTATTTCATGCTTTCAGCTACCTCCTCCTAATTGAAGCAATTATGTGGATCAGTCTTCTCATTCACTGACTGTTGCAACACGGGAACTATTCAATGATCTTGATAAAAATGTCAGGCCAGTGACACCAATGCGGTTTTTTAATTTTGCTTATCGGTGTTAAATTAATTAGTTTCAGAAATTACTTGTGTTTAGACCATTTTTCATGGTTTTGCCCTTAAACTCATTTATTTAAGTTTGCTGCAAATATTAGTTGTCTGGTTATACAAAAATACACTCTGGAAGAACTCTAAACTAAAATATACCCGTTCTTATCTGTAGTAAAATACTTGAGATTTTTGGTATCAAACAATCTCCAACACAATATGTTAAATTCCAAGTTGCATTCCAGTTTCCTTCAATATGCACTCTATTTTGTTCCATTGTGCTGATTATAAAAATGAGTTTTTCTTCATAATCATTCTGCTAGGGATATGATTCGGGCTTTACGTGCTAGCAAAACTGCTGCGGAGGTGCGTGCCGTTGAAAGAAAAGAATGTGCTTCTATTCAAGCTGTTATTAGTGAAAATGATCAGGATTATAGCCATCGTAATTTGGCGAAGCTCATGTTCATCCACATGCTTGGCTATCCAACACATTTTGGTCAAATGGAATGCCTAAAGTTAATTGCGTCTCCAGGTTTCCCCGAGAAGAGAATAGGATATATCGGCCTTATGTTGCTTCTTGATGAAAGAAAAGAAGTTTTGATGCTTGTTACCAACTCAATAAAACAATATCCATTTCAAACTACTTTCTTTACGTATTATATAGATACAAGTAACTGCATACACTTATCTATATAAAGCTAACGAAACATGTTACCATTTTCCCCCTTAGCGAATTATTACTTATGGTTCATCTATTTGCATGGAATTGTAGTTCCAAGCTTTGTTTATATACCTTAACTTGCTTACAGAGACTTAAATCATACAAATCAGTATATTGTTGGACTTGCTCTTTGTGCCTTGGGTAATATCTGTTCTGCAGAAATGGCTTGTAATCTTGCTCTGGAAGTTGAAAGATTACTTCAATTTAGGGATCCTAACATCAGGAAGAAAGTAAGTCTTGTGATTTCTCTAACATTGATCAAGAGCTTTTTAAGGTATAGTATTTGAGGCTAGAGATCTATATATGAAGGTTAATGGTATCACTACACTATGCCTGTTTGATGATGCTTTAACTATCAGAATATTATTATCAAAACACTAATAGTTCTATTACTGTGATGTATTGTGCTGGACTTGATCATAAATTAGATATATCATCAATCATCATAGAGGTTTTGCAAAACCATAAAATCAATGAATTATCTGTGATATATATAGGATTCTTTTGTCATGCTCTGTGCAGAACCAACCTGAAATACATAAGCAAATTGTAATAGGAGAAATTGAATCTCAATTTTCTTTGCTTATTGATTGTGTATATTGTTTGCATTATCCTTTTGCTTAGCGAGTTATTAATATTTTTGCATTTTTGCCTCCTGTAAACACCCTTCATATATGTTTACATGTATAAAGTTATGCTGGATATGAGAGCTTTGCAGAATGATTGATATTATGCCACTCTAAATATTTGGAGATTCTATTTCTGTTGTCACTTTAATATTATATGCTCTGAAATCTCACTCTTTCAAGACATCATCTTGTGTTCGTGACCATAAATTTAATTTATTTGGATTTAACCCTAGAACCATGAATACAAAAAATAATATACTTAGCATTTCAGGGTTGAGTTTGGTTGGATTGATTAATGGTTAAGTGTAGATTCTGACTTCTAAAGGAAAATTGGAATCTATAAGTTTCTCCGATAGTAAAACAGTACCACTATTATTTTAATTAAATCCACTAGACCATAAGATGGTAATGAAGACTCATATAGTTGGCCTTTTATATAATATACAATCTGCAATATTCGCTTACACTGCTGTTTTGTTTTTCATATGAAACTTGATGTTCATTTGTAGTTTCAGGGGTAATATTTATTAAATGACTTGTAAGCTTTATTATGGCCGTCCCTGATTGGTTGCCTGCGGATTAAATTATCTTGAAGTGTATCCCTGGATCAGTATGATCTTACTTTATGCTTCTTCGTGTTTTTTGTCCGAAAACTGAAACATCTATACTTAAAATTATTATTATTTACTTAGCAGCCATTAACATATGTATCTGTCCAGCTTTTACTCGGAAAATCAGAAAACTCTGATGTTCATTCCCTATAGTAGACTCACTATATGTCTAATTATCCAGGCAGCATTGTGCACCATACGGATAATAAAGAAAGTCCCAGACCTGTCGGAGAATTTTTTAAATCCTGCTGCTGCCTCGCTTAAAGAAAAGGACCACGGAGTTTTATTAACTGGAGTCCAGCTCTGTACGAATATGTGTAAAGTCAGTACTGAGGCTCTTGAATATTTTAGAGAGGTGAGTTTACTATGCAAATTTCATTGGTTCCAAGGTAAGGCAGAAAATGCTAGATATAAGGAACCCTGCCAACTTGAAAAAATTTTTAGGGGGCGCTTGGTTAACAACTCTTCAATGGTAATGGAAATGAGATTGAAAATTAGTATAATTAGCATGATTCATGAGAACAAAATCACTACCTCTCCTCCTAAATAAGGTAATCACTACTCCATTTTAATTACCCTATTCTCTTCCTACAATCCTTCTCCTCAATCACTCCCCCATCCCTCTACCAACAACCATTTGTTGTTAACTTCTATTCCAAAATTGGGGCATGACACTAGCAATGGTGTCACCATTGGAACACTTCTTCCCCTAACATATCATTTTTCTTATGAGGGCATAGATGGAAATAAATTTTCATTCCCATTGCCATTGAAGAATTGCTAACCGAGCGCCCCCTTAATCTTCTTTTCTTTTTTGTTTTTCCCGCCTAGAAATGCATAGATGGCTTGTTCAAAGTTCTAAAGGGTCTTGCAAACAGTCTATATGCGCCTGGGTATGATATTTCTGGGATCGCAGATCCTTTTCTTCATATTAGATTGCTCAAGCTTTTGCATGTATACACTATCTCATATTACATTGTTGTGTAATTGAAATTGTAATAGTCTTATGACTTTCTTTCAATGGCTTAAATAAGTATAATATTTGTCAATTCAGGGGCTATGTTGGGATTCAAAATCCAAAGGTTTCTAACTAATACCAAATCTTCGAGCTACCCGAACACGTATTCTCCTATGGACAGCTATATGTCGTGCTTTCGAGGGGAATTTCCCTAGAAGATACAAAAGTGTTGATCAAGGCAAAGAATAAACGACAAACAAAAAATATTGTGTACAAAGAAATTCTGATGTAAATGGGAAGTTTTAAAATAAAATTTATTTAAGTGTCGCACTTAACGTATTTATTATCTCAATTTTTCTTATTTAATATATATCGTATCCTCATATGACACTTTAAAAAAAAAGAAATTTCTAAATTAATTTTTACAACCACACTTTATCTAACTTTATGAAAAAAGTGGAATTTGGACCAGAAAGAAAATGAAAAAAAAGAAGAAGGTATTCTACCCCCGTGAAAAAGAAAAAAAAAGGACTTAGGATACAAAGATTACAATACTAAAACCAGGCCTAAAGTTTTGAAAAATGCAAAAACCAAAAACTCAATTCATAAAACCTCCCCTGGACCTCTGGTTTCATCATTTTTTCCTTAAAAAGAGCTCACTCGACAATGATTCAAATTTTTTTATTATTATTTGTTAGACACATCATCTAAAACTCAATTTTCAACCCTTTTTAAATAGCACTCACCCGACAATAATTCAAGTTTTTTGTTAGATTGTTATATATATCATCAATTAGATCCATGATTATTTAGCAAATTTTTTTAAAAATAAATTGCGTGCGACGTGCGTGCGTGGTTCAGACTTGTCATAATAAAAGTCAACAAACTCAAACCTCCGTAACCAAACAATGAATTGCTTCTAAACCTTAATATTCACATAAAATAATAAATCTTCAATACAATAAAATTATTATATCATTATTGAAATTGAGCAATACAAATAAATGAATCAACAAAATAATTTAATTAAAAAGTTCAATATCATATACTCAACATTGGTACTCGAGCAACATAAATTATTCTTGTTCTGATATCAATGTCATTATAATTAATAAAAAAATAATTTTATCATTTTTTATGCAATTTAAGATTTCTAAAAAATTTATACCAAACATTAGCGAGATGAAATATATGATGAATCACTGTCCTTTATAAACCTGAATTTATAATAATTGGGGAACAATTCTTCAATTCTTATATGTATAATTCAATTTAATAAAACTTGATTATTCTACAAATAATTAAAAACTAACTGAACACTGGTATGTGCTAAAAGAAAAGATGAAAATATATTAAATTTATGATTTTATTAAAAAATAATAGATATGCATCCAAATATATTATAATTTTTATAGTGAGTATATTTAATAATAATTATATAATGAGGCGAGTGAATTCAAAACTTGGGGAACTTAGTCTAATAGTGATGTAGATATATGTGCCCTAGGATAAATTTATCCATAAAAAATTAATATTAATTTGATTAAAAATTATTAATTTCCATAATTGAATAACTTGTTTATTTTAAAAACAGACGCATAATAATAAAGTCAACAATGTTTTAAAACTTGTAACATATCAACTTTATATTAATTACTAGTACGTACCCCCACGAATTTCGCGGACTGAAAAAAATATTTGTTATTATTATTTTAAATTATAAATATTAATTTTTTAAAAATATCTTGTAATTTTGATATAATTTTAAAATTTTAATTATAATTCAACAAATAATAATATATACTAAACATGAATAAATATAAAATTTGAAAAATATTAACTAATTCACACATTTAATCTCAAATTAGTATAACACAATATTTCTTATAATTACAGTTTTTGTATACTTGCATGCCCAATTTTCTCCCATGATATGAAGATACAATAAAAATCGGTAAAAGTTCAACTCTAAAGATAGAATCCTACAGATCTAAAGGTAACATTTGACAAAAATGATGTCATAATTAAAATAAAATATTGTGTAGATGTTTGTGTGGGAACAATTGATTAATGTTGGTGTTTATAATACACAATTCAACAATAAGAATTGACCCTTAGGCGCCAATCTGTTTTTTTCTTTAATTTTTCACCTGGATATTTCACATTTACAGATATTTTGCAAAAAAAAAAATGAAAAAAGAGTTAAAAAAATTGAAATTGTTGAAAAAATTCGAAATCCTACTACAAAATAATATCTATATTTTACAGTTTCAAATTCAATTTTGCAGGTATTTATAATGGAAAATTTCAACCCTAAGAATTACATTTAAGTGACAATTCGAATTATTTAAAAAAATTCAATTCTCTCCTAAACATTTCATGTATACATGTATTTTATATAAAAAAAATTGTTAACCTTATGTGACATAGACATGGTAAGATATTGTATATCATGGCAAGATTTTTCGGGAATAATGCTATTTCAGTGACAATATCTTTTGGGTAGTAAAATCTTGTACAATAGAAAAAATTAATGTTACAATCTGTTATCCATGGTAAGATATGATATTGGATGACAAGATTCTTTGAGAATCTTGCCATCTTTTACGTGACAATATTTTTTGCAAAATATTTCAATATCCTCTTACAAACTTAGCATATATAAATATTCTGCAAAAATAAATTCCAAAAATATCTATTATTGTATTATACTCCCTCCGTTCCGAAGGAACTTGCACACTACCTTTATTTTCGTGTTTTAGCGAGCGAGTTGTTTATAAATATTTAAAATGATAAAGTGACTTTTAAGGTAGGGTATGATAGATCTATATCTCCTCTATTGTAAAGTATCTTTAAAATTACCTTATCATTTTAAATATTAATAAAAAATTCGTTCGATAAAACGCGTGAAAACAGTAAATGGGCAAGTTCCTCCGGGATGGAGGTAGTGCATGGTAAGATATTGTATTTTATGGCAATATTTTTGGGAATAATATGCTATTTCACTGACAATATCTTTTAAGTAGTAAAATCTTGTCCAAAAAAAATTAATTTTACAATCTATTATCCATGGTAAGATATGGTATTGGATGACAAGATTCTTTGGGAATCTTGCCATCTTTTAAGTGATAATATCTTTTGCAAAATATTTCAATATCCTCCTACAAAATTAGCATATATAAATATTCTACAAAAATAAATTCCAAAAATATCTATTATTGTATTGTACATGGTAAGATATTGTATTTCATGATAATATTTTTTGGGAATAATATGCTATTTCAGTGACAACATATTTTGGCTAGCGAAATATTGTCCAAAAAAAAAAAATTAATGTTACAATCTATTATCCATGGTAAGATATGGTATTGGATGACAAGATTCTTTGGGAATCTTGCCATTTTTTACGTGACAATAACTTTTACAAAATATTTCAATATCCTCCTACAAAATTAACATATATAAATATTCTGCAAAAATAAATTCCAAAAATATATATTATTGTATTATACATGGTAAGATATTGTATTTCATGGCAAGATTTTTTGGAAATGATATTCTATTTCAGTGACAATGTCTTTTAGGTAGTAAAATGTTGTAAAAAAAAATGTTTGGTAAGATAAGGTATTGGATGACAAGATTCTTTAGAAATCTTGCTATCTCTTACGTGACAATATCTTTTGCAAAATACTACACCTGTGGTTACAAATTAAAACTTCTTTAATTCTTATCAGGTGGCTTTAGAGAGTAACTAGTCAGTGGACTTTAAGTCTGCTGAGAGTTACTAGTGAAAGCTTACTGAGATAATACCTCCACTGAAAGCTCAAGACTTTCAGTTGAACTACTATCTTATTAGCTTTCAACTGCGGATTAGTGAGCCCTTTAGAAAACTCGTTTTACTTGATAAACTTTGAGTGAGCAAACACACACTTATGAAATAGCAGAATGTAAGTACACAAGGTATAAAGTGGTTCAGAGATGAATCTCCTACGTCCACTGTCCTGATCAAACAGGAGAATTCCTTTCACTTGGAATTCCTTGTGTTATAGTGCCAAGGTGCACTGATCAACTAATCCTCTCTTAGGATGATTGATCACTAGGATAATTCCAGGTCCTAGTTCCCAAAACAAACCGGCTTTCAGACTGATACAAACAATCAGCTTACTAACACCACTTAACTCTAACTCTTAACTAACGACTGAGTAGGGTTTTGAGTAGGGTTTGGTTCCAACTGTTGTGAGATAATCCTTACAAAGTAGCTCAATGCTTAGGATGGATTATCTCTTTCTAAGGTTTGAATATTGCTTTTAAGCTTGGTTACAGAAGGTTTGTTAGGCTCTCTACAAATGTGAAACACTTGGGAAACAATGGTAATTTCGAGTGCTTCTAGATAGTTATGAATGTAG
Organism: Ballota nigra; assembly: GCA_947034835.1. Taxonomy (NCBI): domain Eukaryota; kingdom Viridiplantae; phylum Streptophyta; class Magnoliopsida; order Lamiales; family Lamiaceae; genus Ballota; species Ballota nigra. The sequence goes on from OX344722.1 coordinate 14,598,181, forward strand.
AGATAACTTTGATCTTGTGAGTTTCCCGTGCATAAAAATGAGCACATCCTTCTGTATTTATAGGCTTCCTTGAAAATCTTCCCATTGGATTTGAATCTTCTCAAGTAAGTCTTCTTGTATCTGATTGGCTCAAACGACTCTATTTGAAGCTTTAAGTCTTGTCAAAAACGGTTGAAAGACCATTCCTGTTCACCAACTTTCTGTAGATTGCTAGGGAAAGACTTTTGGTACTAGTCAGTCTGGGGCAGGTCGGCTGTCAGTAAAGTATATTGACGTGTCATCTTCTCATTGGACCTTAAGTCTGCTTGCCCAGATTCTAGTCTTGCTTTAAGGTGGAACTCCTCTGAGAGAACCTTCTTATTCCTTCATTTATTGTAAGCTTCACTGAAATTCGTTTTGCCTTGTTCCAACCATATTAACTAACAACTTTTAATATGTTTAGCATTGAATGTGCTTTGTTAGTTCTCATCAGTGGATCTTGGTCCTCTCCTGATGGTTTTAGTCTTAGTGAGAATGCACTTAGAAAACATTCAAGACTTAGACTATTTCTCAGATCACTTGTCTTCAGTGGACTCCGTTTTCAGCGGACTTTGATTTCAGCAGACTTCATTCTTCAATACACTCTAGAAATTACTAACTGCACTTCAGTTCCCTAACAATTGAACTGTTTAACTAAACACTAACTCTACTGAATATTTTACTTACAAACAATTTAGGAGGAACATTTTGGCATCTTAATCAAAACTTAAGTCTATACAATTTCCCAACAATATCTATTATTGTATTATACATGGTAAGATATTGTATTTCATGACAAGATTTTTTGTGAATAATATGTTATTTGAGTGACAATATATTTTGGCTAGTAAAATATTGTCCAAATATAATAATGTTACAATCTATTATCCATGTAAGATATGGTATTGGATGACAAGATTTTTTGAGAATCTTGTCATCTTTTACGTGACAATATCTTTCGCAAAATATTTCAATATCCTCCAACAAAATTAGCATATATAAATATTTTGCAAAAATAAATTCCAATAAGTAAGAAACTTAGTGTCCTTTTTTTAAATCGAATTCACTCCCATACATTTAACATATACTTTCCACCACCATGCCGGTTGAATTCCAAGTTGAATTGAATTGTTTCCGGATTAGTGGAGTGAAACACCAAGAATTTTGTGATATTATCAAATATTTTCTCTATACGTGTAGTGTTTGTACCCAATTGATTCCGTAAATAGAGAAACACATATGTGCAAAGGGATCATGAGTTTATCTTTGCCGGAAGAAAGAAGGCGCTGGGTTAGGCGGAGGAACGCCGATGCTGGGCTAAGCGGGCCGGCTGTAATAAAGCAGCGAGATGGGTCTGGGCTACGCGAAGGAACAACTTAATACACAGAGAAAACTTTATACCGAAGATAATATTGCAAAAATTCGTGAATTAAAATAAAATTCTAACCTTTGGAAGATTTTGGGAATGAGGCGGCGTGGACATGGCAGGCGGCGGTGAGAAAATTATAATCTGGTATAAGTTGCTGGTCCGCGCTAATTGGAGAGGGGGCGGAAGCGGCGCTCTGAAAAACATCAAAGAAGAGTGTGGTGGTGTGAGGGAGATCGAATGTGAGAGAGACAACTTATGGGAGAATGAAAATGATGAATAATTATATTAACCCTAGTTATAAATCAATGGTTTAGATGTAATGAGATAAAATGAAAGGTTAAGATCAAAACTTAAACCAACTTTTAATGAGAGCGCAATATTTCGAAATGGAGAGATTTGAGACATGTCACCTCATCCTTAGAATAAGGTGGTGTTGACACATCATCTTGGAGACGTTTGGAAATATATTATAATAAGATAATAACAAACACACAAATATAATTAAATAAAAAAACTTAAGATAAAGATAATAAAAATAAGTACTCATGTCATCATGGAAAATCACTAAACTCTTATCTCTATTACGAGACAATGAAGTATTTTTAAATCTTTGCATTCATATAAAATAATAAATCTTTGATACCATACAAACATATTTGTTCGTCAGTGAAATTTAAAATACAAATAAAAAATCAACACAGTGACTTGATTAAAAAGAAAAATATAAATTACTCAACTTTAACACACAAACAATGAAAATTATTACTACTCCAACATCAATACAATTATACTTTTAAGATAATTCTTTTCTTTTTACTCAATTCAACATTTCTAATAAATTTATACGAAATTTTAATGAGACAGAAGAATGCAATGATCTGTGTCACCAATAAACCATTAAAAATTCTTCTGTGTTGACATACTTCAATATTAAACCCCTATTTTTCTCCAGAAAATTTACACACAACACTAATATGTACTAAAACACAAGAAAGATGAAAGACATACTCTTTCCGTCTCAAAGTTGTTTGCTACATTGTCAAAAATATATATTCTTAATGGTAATAAACAAAAAAAAAACAAATAATTTAAGATAAACATGACAAAAATAAATACCCCGGGTCATAATTAAAATCACAAAACTCAAATATAGGTTATCTAACAATGAATTGTTTAACATCCACATAAAATAATAAATTTTCAATAAAACAACAAAATAGTATATTGTCATTGAAATATGACAATACAAATAAAATAATCAATAGAGTGACTTAATTAAAAAGATCAATATCAATTACTCATCCTTGATACATAAGCAACGAAAACCGTTCATGCTCTGACATCAATACCATTTTTACTTTTAAAAAATAATTATATCATTTTTATTGAATTCAACAATTCTAATAAATTATAGCAAGTTTTAGTAAGATGAATCATGCGACGATCCGTGTAGCCGTTAAACCCGGATTCACAATAAAATTGAACAATTCCTCAAAGTTGATATACTTCAACACAATAAACTTGATTCTTCACAAAAAAAATTCACCCGACACAGGTCTGTGCTTAAAAAAATGAAAAATATATTAAATTTAACTATATCAATATTGCACGGTGTACACAACAATAGTATTTTAGAAACAACATTTTCTGCGCAAATATTTAAATATTGTAACATTTAAAAAATTATATTGCGTTGCATCAATAAAGATGTTATTTAGAACTTATAAGAATATCATTATATCTAAAGATTTAATTAAAATTATGAATTTTTTAATTATTGTAGCATTAAAAAAATTAATCACTTATACAATTTTATTATTAAATAATACTTCCTCTGTCCACGAAAATTTTACCCGTTTACTGTTGGACACAGTTTTTAATGAAAATTGGTATTTTATTGAAAAAGTGGATAAAATAGAAAAAGTAAGAGTATTGTGGTGGGTATTGTAGGACTCATTTATTTGTTTGTGAGTGTAATTTATTTCCAAAAGAAGAGTGGGTAAAAATTTGGTGGACAAACCAAAAAGGAAAGCGGATAAAAATTTGGTGGACGGAGGGAATACTTTTAAACATTAAAGAAAAAAATATGGCAGGAAAAAAGAATGTTAAAATTTTTCGTGTAAAAAAAAATTAATTTAGTTTTAATTTATAGATGTTGAAGTTGCTTATATATTTTGCAAAAATATAATATTAAATTAATTGTTGTTTAATCTTACTTATTACTTGTGTTTTAAATCTGTCTTCCATATTATATACTCCCTCCGTCCCACTATAAGTTTCCTACTTTCCTTTTTTTTTGATATCCCACTATAAGTTTCCTATTCAATAAAAAGCAAAAACAACACTCCATATATTAATAAACAAATACTTTCTTAAACAACTAATCTATACTTTTTGGCAACTCCCCATTACCTTACACAAAAGTCAACACATAAGCCACCATATATTAATAAACAACACACTTTCTTAAACAAAACAATAAAAAGAAATAAAAAAACTTATACCGGGACAGAGGGAGTATATGACAAAGCATAGAGTGAGAAAGATTCATATATGAATAATTGAAGGGTATTAGTTGTTTTCACTAAAAAGTATTACTTGTTTTCATTTATAGGTATTAGTTGCTTTCATTGAAAGGTATTAGTTGTATATTGAAAACAAACTAAGACTTTTTGGTGAAAATAACTAATATTTTTCAGTGAAAACAACTAATACTCTTTTGTAAAAACAACTAATATGTATAAACCAATTTCTCTCTATACATACTCTATATATACACGTGTATAATATATATATATATACACACACACACACATATATATATATATATATAATCATGTTACCACCATTTAACATATATTTATTTATTTAATATATATATTATTCCGATTCTCTGTTTACTTATGAACCATTTTGCAATACTGTTGGGATATGTTTTAGTTTTGATGATTTTCCAAAACAACATGTAATAGGTTTGAAAGCAGTCATGATTGTATCTTTAGTTTCAGGTCAGGTTAGGTTAGCTCTCAGTAGAATAGGCTGTCAGTTGAGGGGGAACTCAGCAACACAGCCTGAGGATATCAAGATGACACCAAGAAGAACTGACTGAAGCCATGCCAGTGACCTGAACCTGAAGAGAAGCCTGAAGGATGTCCCACTGAGTGTAAACCGGGCTGATCTAAGCTAAGTCAGGTGGACCACTCAGTGAAGAGCATGATCAGGAGGATCAGTGCTGCACCAAGTAGGCCCTAAAGAAGTCAGGTTACTGTGGTCAGGGAAGTTTGTCATTCAGCCTTATGACAAACTTCTTGAAGAAATCTTCAAACAGTCTCTGAAGGACAACATCACTGAAGACGTTCAGTCCACTGAAGATCATCAAGTCAGTGAAGGATGAAGCTACCTAAAGTCAGTGGGTCATGGTCAACCCACTGAGTCAAAGATCCGTTGGATCCAGCCCACGTGGACCAATCAACACAAGACAGCAAATCTGACACTGACAAGGCCGCATTCCAAGAAAAGTGGTTGAAACCATTAATTGTATGAATTCAAATGTAATTTCCTCCAATGGTTACATTTTAATCCACACTATAAATACAAGCTCATGACTGTGTAAATGCGTGTGAAGAAAGAAAAATCAACACCTACAAGATGTGAAGGTGTGTGAGTTGTTAGGGAGTCATAAGGAAGTGTTTCTCACACCCACAATGACCTTTAGGGTTTACACTAATATTCATTGAGTATCAAGCTTGTAACTCTTAGCTTAGAGAGGTTTTCCCAATCTTAGCTTGAGGCTAATACATTGTAAGGGAAACCCTCACATAGTTGGAGAAACCAAAATGAAACCAAAACCCTTGTTAGGATTGTTGGGAGTAAGTTGTCAGTAAGTTAGTAAGGAGAGGCAGCCCAGGGAGAGGCGTGAGTCCAGTGTATCAGTGCACCTTGGCATATTAAAAACAAGAATCTCAGTTAGTGGATTTCCTGTTAAATCAGGCCGTGGATATAAGAGCTTAAGTCTCTGAACCACGTTAAACTGAGCGTACTTATCTTTTAGAGTATTTACTAAAGTGTTGTGAAAATCTGGTCACTGCGACTCTTCCAAAAAAATTATTTTTTGAAATTTTTTGAAAAGTAACATTGATTTTTATTATTATTTAACCGTTTAAACGAAATAAAAGTTTATTTTGCTTTTTTTTTAATTAAAAATCAAATATGAAAATTATTAATTCTTAACATAATTAAGACAAAGTATAGAGTGAAAATGGTTCATACGTGAATCATTGAAGAGTATTAGTTATTTTCAGTAAAGTGTATAAGTTGTTTTCACTGAAGAGTATTACTCATCTTCACTAAAGAGTATTAGTTATTTAGTGAAAACAAACTTATATTCTTCAGTATAAACAACTCATACCCTTCAGTGGAAACAATTAATATTGTTTAGTAAAAACAACTAATATACTTCAATGATTCATGTATGAACCAATTTCACTCTATACATACTTCATAGTTAATTGTTAAATTTATTATAGATAGATTTATTTTAAGACACAATTATGTACATTCATTGTTTTACTAAGTTCACCCAACATAATTATAAATTTTATGAAATATACCCACTTTAAAATTATAATTTGATCCAACATATTATACATATATACATCCATATCCATAAATTTTCTCACACATCGATCTCATTCAATTTCAATACAACCACCAAACATACCAATTCCCGACCTCTGTACTCCAGTGGTGAAAAACAGACTAACAACTTTACGCAATTGTGTCTATTAAATAGAGGAATTTAAAATTGGGCATGAAAGAAATCAACAAAACAAAATAATCTTTTCATAATGTGTATTTTTTTAATATTTATGTAATAATCGTTTTTCTTTATATTATATAATATTTTCTCCGTCCAATCCCAATTACCCTTTGCTTTTGTCACAAGTTTTAATGTGGTGGTTATTTATTAGTATTTGTAATGATAAATTTGCTTTTTAGTGACACTATAGTAAATAAAAGAGAACGAAGTTGTTTTTTAGTAAATAACAATTGAGAATAAGATGGACATTTAAGGTAAGGAGACAATCAAGATTGAGACAGAGGGAGTATTGTTTATTACTTTATATGTGAACAGTGATGAAAAATGATATTGGACCATGTATAGACAATTTAAATTTTCCACCAAATGTTTCATTTTGAAAGTCAAATTGATCATTAGAAAAGATGTTTAAGAACGTTGGTGGTGAGCGGAGGAGTGTGAGAGAAGAATGGGTTGTTGCCCTGCAATGAGGGTCTTTCTTTATATTAAGGTTCTCCCTTGACTGCGTCACCAGCGTATCATGAAGATTTGAAGGATAATATTATTGTTTCTATATGTTAGATTTAGGAGTTCAATACATCGTTCATCAAATTGAGACAAAGAGAAAATAAATTAGATTTTGGATCTCTCATCTAATTTCTTAGGTTAGAGGAATTATGTTTTTGTTTTGGTGAATTTACAGATGCGTGACAAATAAATTTGGATTTTTTTTATCCCAGAAGTTGAATCCGGGAGTTGAAAATATGGATCTCCATCGCCTGAGCATCGTTGTCGCCTGAGTCTTGCTGGAAAATTTGGGTCTCTATGATAGTTATATTTGGATGATTATATTTCTTTGGATGAATTTTTCTTTCCTTATTGATATTGTAAATTTAATATGTTTATCATTTTTGTTGTTGTTTTCTTAGTATATATCAGTGTCAGGTGTAAACTTAAGTGAACTCTGGTTATATTATATTGAAGTCTGTTAGAACTTAAGATTTGTTCCCAATTTATTATGCATCCAAGTTTATTGTTGATACATATTATCAAATTCTTTGTTTAACTAAAACTTGGTATAAATTAATTAAAAATATTGGATTACGTAAAGATGATTTTTAATTTTTTGAAGAAATATAATTGTATTGATGTTAGAGCAAGATTGATTTTCATTGTATGTGTACGAAGGTTGAACATTTTATATTGATTTTTTTAATTAGGTTTGTTTTTTTATTCTTTTATTTGTATTGCAATATTTTAACAACAATAAATATCAAATATACAGATCGATCTGTAAATTTTCTAAACTTCAGAATTTATATCTCAAATAAAAAAAATTAAGGTTGTGAATTTGTTAACGAAGCCCTAAAATTGAACATACCTATTTTTTATGCTACAAATGTATTTATTTTTGTATCATTCCAGTGCTCTTCTGGTACTTTTTCCTGGCAAGAATAAGACGACTTTGACAAAATCATAACTAAGAACGAAAATTATATAGATGTGAAATGTCTTTTTTTTTTGTATCTTTCGTCATCTTCTATTCCTTCTTTTTAAATAAATTTTTAAAATTATCAAGTATGTGTAGGTGATTTTTTATGCTCTGTTATTTTGTTAAGTGTACGTAGAACAAAGCTTTTGTAGGTGAAAAATACAATAACTTTTTATTGTTGGAATATGTGGACAAATACCCGTGTGTTAATTTATTTTTTACTTTTAGGCTATGTTCTTTTTGGGTTTTAAAAATCTGGATTTGGATTTTGAAATCCAAAACCCATTCTAGTTTGAGTTTTAAAATTAGGTTTTTGAAATCCTAATCCTACAACCCTATAAATAACCTATACAACACTCCTTTACTTTTTACATAATAAAGTTAAAACCTACCCTACTCAAAACCCAAAAAGAACAAAGATTTTAAAAATTCCATAAATTAAAAAAACCTTGGTTTTAAAAAACCGGATTTTAAAAACCACTTAAAACCCAAAAAGAACATAGCCTTAAGGTTTCCAGCTTATGAAACCAATTCCCTATGTTCGTTGCAGTTATACCACGTATTTTTTGACCCGACGCACTGCACGTTAATAATAATATATATATATTACAAATATAAAAAATGTTGTTTAATCATTAATTTATGAGTGTGTATAGTGTAAAATTGGTTCATACATAAATTATTCTAGGGTATTAGTTGGTTTCTCTAAATAGTATTAATTGTTTTTATTGAAGGGTATTTGTTTCTTTTCATTATACAATTGATATTATTCAATGAAACAAGAAATACAATTAAGGGAAAAAATCAATATTTTTTTGTCAAAATAACTAATATCCTTTAATATTTCATGTATGAATCATTTCTACTCTGGACTTTCTCTTTGTTTATATATTTTTCTAGGTTTTATTTGAAAAATACTCCCTTCATCCCACTGTTTCTTTCACATTTAAAAGTGTCGCGTTGTTTAAGAAAAAGTGCGTTATATGAGTGTAGAATTGAATAGAATAATGATAATTATATACTTTATTATTTTTTGTGATGCACAATTATTTCTTTTATGTGGCATGAAAATATTTGTGGAATGTCTTAATTAGACAAATGTCAAAGTAATCACGACAAACAATATCTTCCAAGCACAATTATTTATATTTTGTTGTACGCTATTTTTTTCAATAAACTCTTTATCAATTAACTTAAATTTATTTAATATAAGATGATCTAATAAATCCTCAATTTTTTTTAACAATACAGAATAATTTGTGCATTATATTTGACTTATTTGGCATATATAATTTAAATCTTATCAAAAGGACTACTTTTTAAATGAAAAATTAACAAATTATATTTTTTTAATGTTATTATGTTAAAAAATTAAAGCAAACTTATAAATGTATTAGTAATTTTATTTATTATAGAAAGGTTGGAGTAAGCAAGTTGTACGAAGGATCTGGTACTTCCCAATTCCAGAAGTTAGTAAGTTGGTTGGAGAGTGAGTCCCCTTTTGAGAAAGGGAGAGTGGACGTAGGACAAGTTGGTCCGAACCACTATAAATCCTTGTGTTATTTACTTTTCTGCACTTTAGATTTCTACATTTCTTTTAGAACTTTCGTTAAAAGGTTTTCTTAAAATTAAGTATAAACTGGATAACGTATTTGCTCATAGGTCCTTCCATTTTATGCCCCTTTTCACTTCGTACCCCATTTTCCCTTTACTATAAAAGGAAAATATTTTCTAGTTTCTCATTTTTTCTACCATTTTCTCAGCGCGAAATCTCTGTTTCTCCTTTTAAAAAGTTTTGGCGTCATATCTCCATCTCCGGCCACCATCTTCTGCCATCTCCGACAATGACTCATTTCACTTTACATGTTTAAGGTATTTATTTTCACCGTGTTTCTGCATTTTCTTTTCAATTTCATCTTTATTTGGGTTAAAAAAATCCCAAATTTTGCCGCCTCTCCTATAAAATCACCGCCGTCTCTTCAACTTCTTCACCGGAGAATCTCCATTGAAACCGCTCTAAGCTTCTTTTTCCATCATCTTCTCGAAAAAAATTCGATTTAAATGTCCTCACACTCAAAGACAGGATCTTACCCACCTCGCAACCCTGGGAAATGCCCCATCAGAGAGTCCTCAACCCCAATCCCTATTGTAAACCTCGACTCAGATCTAGAGGTGACCTCCGTAGTCCAGTCTATCGATTCAGGAGCTCGTCCATCAAGGGAAGAGGCCACCGAAGCAAATCCTGCTCACCAGATCGAGGAGGAGACGAGTTTCGACCTACACGAGGAGGAGGAGGTCAAGGCCGAGGTACATCAGTCCGTCCCTATCGATGAACTAACGTGGGACTATTTGAAGAGCATCAAATTCCTATGCCGAATCCTACCGAGCACCAGATCCCAGTTGCTGTAGCTCGCCAGGTGGACTGGGACGCCTACGAGAGAGAGTACTCCAATCGGTTCAATGTTCTAGCTCGTGGGAGGTAAACTCAGGATGAACGAGTTTGCGGTGAGCTACATTGTGTCCGCCATCACCGAGGAGAATTTACACAAGATCAGAGGGGATTATAAGATCCCTTTTGATGTTCACATGTACGCGCCACTAACTGATGATAGAGCCGATCGCCCACCTCGCGGACTCACGGTGATCAACCTGGCAGCCCTTGGTGTCGGAGTCACATTGTCACTTCATCCGTTGATTGGTCATTTTTTGGAGCAGACGAATATGGCCATCACCCAACTGACCCCTGTTGTGTGGATGAACCTCATGTCCCTCATGGTGTAGTGCGCCCTTGAGGGATATCCAAACAAGTTGTCCGCGGAGGAGGTGAACTACCTCATGACACCCACTATTTGCACTGAGGATGAGGTGGGCTGGTATTACCTTAAGGCTCGTCCTGGCCTTTAGGTAATTGAAGATGTTCCTGGAAAGGTCCGAGACTGGAAGTACGATTGGTTCTATATTGGCGGGGACTGGCGTGCTTCAGCTTGTCCATACGGCAGCGAGGAGAGAATAATACCCCGGCGGAGTTTAGGGTTCTTAAGCGTGAGTTTTGCTTCTTCGTTTTATTTGAAGAAGTAAGACTAATTTTAATCTTTTTATTTTTTTTTCAGGTCCCAAAACGCTCAAGTGGATGAGTGCTAAGGACGAAGCCGACGACCTATTTCTGTTTGTTGTAAGCCAGATTGCCCTTAGAAACCGAGCTGGCCTCACTGTTCATCATCTTTGCTCGGAGGAGACTAGTACGGTAGCTCGCTTTACCACATACCCATATCACCTTGAGGCTCAAGCCCAAGTCCCTGACGGTAACACTTTTCTAATTGGTGAATTGCTTCACTTATAGCTTTCATGTTTATTGTTTCGAACTTTTGTAGTTCGCCCTTTTGCAGATCAACTCGTCACAATAGCTCTTCACCCCTCCTTCCACGTGCTCGATCAATACGTCTGGGAGATGGTGACTAAGAGAGGGAGGAATAAGGGGGACCCACTAATGAAGATGATACCATTTGTTGGTCCCAAAAAGGTTATCCAGCGGAAAGCGTTTTGAGTTTATTTTTAAGAAAACCCTTTTAAATTAAGTGCTAAAAGAAAAGTGCAGAAAACTTAAAAGCATAAAGTAGAGAACACCAGATTTATAGTGGTTCGGACCAACTTGTCCTACGTCCACTCTCCCTTTCTCCAAAGGGGACTCTCTCTCCAACCAACTTACTAACTTTCTGGAATTGCGAAGTACCAGATCCTTCGTACAACTTGCTTACAACCTTTCAGGGTGAATAGGCTGAGTAAAGATTCCAACTAAAAACTCCTAATGAGTATATAAACTTGAATAAATAAGGTGAGTAAGTGGAAGAGTTCGTGTGTCTTGTGTGCTCTCGCCCGACTCTTGTGTAGAACTCATCCAAGCACTCCTATTTATGGTTATGAGAATTAACTAGCCATTTGAAAGCTATCAATTCAAACAACCATAATTGGAGGAATATAATCAATCACAGATTGATTATATTGATTGATTGATCTCCTCCATTGATTGGATATTCCAAGATTGATACCAATCAATCAATCAATCCTCCTATCAGTTGACTCTCCAGATTGCCTTCTTCTCCATCAATTATCTCCAAAATCTCCTTGTCTCCAAATTACACGCAGCCTCCATGTGGGTGAACTAATCTGTCTCCCTCATCTGGTCTGGACTCATCTGGTCTGGGGTCTTCTGGTCTGGTCTGGTCTGGTCTGGTCAGGTAACACTTCTGCTCTGAACCTCATCTGGGAGAGGTCTTCTGGCAGACTCCTCTTGTCAAGCTCCTCTGGCAGACTCCTCTGGTCAGACTCATCTGGTCAGAGCTCATCTGATCAGACTCCTCTGGACCTCATCTGATCACCTCTCATCTGGTCTTCACATATTTCTTCCCCCATAACCAAAGACCTAGACTAATCTGTAGCTGACTAACAGGTTCAGCTAGTCCTATTACAAGTTCTAGTTTTAACATCTTCAAAACATCTAATCTATATCCTAACAATTTCCCCCTTTTTAATGATGTTAAAACTGAAAGAACTTAAATAAAGCAAGACAAGAAAAAATTTGAAATAACAAGATAAAGAATCTAGCAGGCTGGGTCAACTGATCTTTACCCTCAAAATATGCTCAGCTGATATTGGGGCAAAACATCAGCTGGTCTTCTTGTGTATTTGCAGGTAATCAACTTTTTGGTACTCATCTGGGTCCAGGGGGATTAGCACAATTTTTAGGAAGCCACAAGAATAGAACATCCCCTTTTGAATCCGGTGATCTTATCTTTCTTCCATACATATCCACAAAAACACACTCAACAAAAGAATCTTTGACATGTTTATTTCTTCTACAAGGTCTTCTTCTCTTATGAGTTTGACCAGTAAAAGAATTAACTTGTCTTATAGCAACAGACTTGAAATTATTCTGATAAGGATAAGTCTTACTAGAACCATCAAAGGTTTCAGCTGGTCTGGCAGATGACTTGAAAGTCTTCTGCAGGTGAGTAGGAGTCATCTGGTTCTGCCTCTTTTGAGAAGATCCAGACTGCCTTCTACTCTGCTGGCCTGGCTGAGGTCTTTTAAAATTCCTCCTCTGCCTTTTGGGTTTTTGAGTTTTAGAACTCATCTGCCCATTAGGCTGAGTTGCCTGGTCAACTGGCCTCTTACCATTATCAATAAAATTACTAGGTTGTTCTTCTTTCTGAACATGTGAGGATTCAGGTTTGGTATAACCAAGACCTGTCTTATCATGCTCTCTTTGAGATGAGGCAGCTATGTGTGACACAACATTGTTTGTTGTAGTCAGCTGCTCCAATCTCATCTTGAGCTTGTCCTCACTTTCTCTTTCAATTTTGTTTTGGTGGAAGAGTTCATCAAACTTAGCTTTGAGCAGATTATATTCATTGTCTTTCTCAACATTTTCAACAACCAACCTTTCTATCACCTTAACTTGTTCACTACACCTGGTTGTCAAGTCAGAAGACTCTTCGACGAGTGTATGATTTTGTTCAGCTAGTAGATCAGCTAAGTTGCCTAGACATTGTGAAAGCTTCTGATTTTCTGCTTTCAGCTTTGATTTCTCATCTTCCAACTTTTGACAAAGTTGTATAGAAGTTTAGCGATCTAATAACATCTTCTGCATATCAGACTCCTCTGATTGTCCAGAAAAAGAAGAAAATGAAAAAGAAGAGGAAGTTCAATTACATACCTCGTCTGTTACTAGACATATCTCTTCGTCTGGTCCATAATTAGATGATGAACCAGAAGTGGATACCTCTTCTTCCTCATCTGCTAAGCTTCTTTTGGAGTAACTCCTAGTGTATCTTCTACTGCTTTTCTTCGAACCCATTTCTGCAAGAAATTGTTAGCACAACAAATATTTGGGTTTTCTAAAAAAATGGATCTACCCAGGTGACCACCGAGATAATTTCAAAACAGTAGTCTGTAGGACACACTGCTCTGATACCACTTGTTGGTCCCAAAAAGGTTATCCAGCGGAAAGCGTTTTGAGTTTATTTTTAAGAAAACCCTTTTAAATTAAGTGCTAAAAGAAAAGTGCAGAAAACTTAAAAGCATAAAGTAGAGAACACCAGATTTATAGTGGTTCGGACCAACTTGTCCTACGTCCACTCTCCCTTTCTCCAAAGGGGACTCTCTCTCCAACCAACTTACTAACTTTCTAGAATTGCGAAGTACCAGATCCTTCGTACAACTTGCTTACAACCTTTCAGGGTGAATAGGTTGAGTAAAGATTCCAACTAAAAACTCCTAATGAGTATATAAACTTGAATAAAAAAGGTGAGTAAGTGGAAGAGTTCGTGTGTCTTGTGTGCTCTCGCCCGACTCTTGTGTAGAACTCATCCAAGCACTCCTATTTATAGTTGTGAGAATTAACTAGCCGTTGGAAAGCTAGCAATTCAAACAACCACAATTGGAGGAATATAATCAATCAAAGATTGATTACATTGATTGATTGATCTCCTCCATTGATTGGATATTCCAAGATTGATACCAATAAATCAATCAATCCTCCTATCAGTTGACTCTCCAGATTGCCTTCTTCTCCATCAATTATCTCCAAAATCTCCTTGTCTCCAGATTACACGCAGCCTCCATGTGGGTGAACTAATCCGTCTCCCTCATCTGGTCTGGACTCATCTGGTCTGGGGTCTTCTGGTCTGGTCTGGTCTGGTCAGGTAACACTTTTGCTCTGAACCTCATTTGGGAGAGGTCTTCTGGCAGACTCCTCTGGTCAAGCTCCTCTTGTCAGGCTCCTCTGGCAGACTCCTCTGGTCAGACTCCTCTGGTCAGGCTCATCTAGTCAGACTCATCTGGTCAGAGCTCATCTGATCAGACTCCTCTGGACCTCATCTGGTCACCTAATCTGGTCACCTCTCATCTGGTCACCTCATCTGGTCTGCACATATTTCTTCCCCCATAACCAAAGACCTAGACTAATCTGTAGCTGACTAACAGGTTCAGCTAGTCCTATTACAAGTTCTAGTTTTAACATCTTCAAAACATCTAATTTATATCCTAACAATTTCCCCCTTTTTGATGATGTTAAAGCTGAAAGAACTTAAATAAAACAAGACAAGAAAAAATTTGAAATAACAAGATAAAGAATCTAGCAGGCTGGGTCAACAGATCTTCTCCCTCAAAATATGCTCAGCTGATATTGGGGCAAACATCAGCTGGTCTTCTTGTGTATCTGTAGGCAATCAACTTTTTGGTACCCTTCTAGGTCTAGGGGGATTAGCACAATTTTTAGGAAGCCACAAGAATAGATCATCCTTTTTTGAATCAGGTGATCTTATCTTTCTTCCATACATATCCACAAAAACACACTCAACAAAAGAACCTTTGACATGGTTATTTCTTCTACAAGGTCTTCTTCTCTTATGAGCTTGTCCAGTAGAAGAAGTAACTTGTCTTAAAGCAACATTCTTAAAATTCTTTTGATAAGGATAATTTTTAATAGAACCATCAAAGGTTCCAGCTGGACTGGCAGATGACTTAAAAGTCTTCTGCAACTGAGTAGGAGTCATCTGGTTCTGCCTCTTTTGAGAAGATCCAGACTGTCTTCTACTCTGCTGGCTTGGCTGAGGTATTTTATTCTGGGTATAACCCTTCTTAAAATTCCTCTTCTGCCTTTTGGGTTTTTCAGTTTCGGTACTCATCTGCCCATTAGGCTGAGTTGCCTGGTCAGCTGGCCTCTTACCTTTATCAATAAAATTTCTAGGTTGTTCTTCTTTTTGAACATGTGAGGATTCAGGTTTGGAATAACCAATACCTGTTTTATCATGCTCTCTTTGAGATGAGGCAGCTATGTGTGACACAACATTGTTTGCTGTAGTCAGCTGCTACAATCTCATCTTGAGCTTGTCCTCACTTTCTCTTACAAAAGAAAAGATCGAGGAGATGAGCAAGCAACATGTTACAACTGTAACAAGAGTAGGCACTATCAGTTTGACTGCCCTGAGCTGAGTGCACGGGAGAGAGAAGATTGGAGGGCCAAGAGAGACCAGAGGTATGCTGACCAGAGAGCCATGCTCGCTAAGGATGCTACTGACTCGGATGGTCCTGAGGAGAGGTCGCCTGAACTCTTTTCCAACGATGAGTACAATGATCTGTGCCTTATGGCAAAGGGGGAACCTGAGGTAACATCTAATTCTTTGTGTGGTTCACATAGTGGTCGAAATCCTGAGCTAAGCTCAAAGTCAGTCAGAGAAATGAACCTTCAGATCTGCTTAGATCAATTGATGGTTGATTTCTCCAGACTGCGGGAGACTAATGTCTTTCTGGCTGAGGAGAACCGAAACTGAGTACTGAAGTTCAAAACCTGAATGATTAGTTAACTCAGTTAGATCTTAAGGAGTCGGCTCAAATTGTGAGACTAACTCAGGAAATTGACATAATCAATATTGAGCGTCTCCCAAGAGAGAAGATTCTGAAAGAACTGGCTGATGAGGAGCTGGTCAGGAAGGAAGAGTTGAAGGTACTCAAGAGTAAGTTTGATTACCTCCCATAGTTTTGGCATCCTGAGACTCTTAACTATTTTTCATTCCCTCACTTGCCTAGGGGGAACAGAAAACAGGGCTCTTACAAGAACAAGCCCCAAGACCAGCTGCACCAAGGCCTAGGAAGAACAGGAAGCCAGCCAAGAAGGCATCCACTCAGGTCCCTGTGACTCCTAAGCCTGACACTTATACACCATCTTCTTCTCAGGCTAAGAAGAAGAAAGTTGTGTATGTGGATATTTCAGGGAGACAGATTTACCACTCTGAGGTAATCAGGGTAGTGAAGCAAGTCTGGATCCCGAAAGGTACAGTTGACACCTTAGGACCCAATGCCCAATGGGCACCTATAGCCTGATCTGTTTGCAGGCGGCTGTGGATCACAACAAGAGGAGAGGAGACTTAATCAAAGTTGTTTGGTACCTAGACAGTGGTTGCTCAAGGCACATGACTGGAATGAATAGTCTTCTCCAAGAATTTCAAGCTAAGGATGGTCCACAGGTAATAACTCAAAAGGTTTTACTAAAGGGTTTGGTGTTTTAAAAATAGGTACAGTCAGAGTGGAAAATGTGTCCTTTATTGAAGAACCGAATCATAATCTTTTGTCAGTAAGTCAGTTCTATGACAAAGGTTTCAGTGTTGAGTTCTCATCAAACATATGTTCAGTCAAGGACAAATCAACACAAGTGCTTCTATCTGGTATTAGGAAAGGTAATGTTTATTTAGCTGATTGGAGTAGCACTGTTCCTAATATTTTTTTTTTTTACTAAAAGCTCTTCAGAGCTCAGT
The DNA here is from genome assembly GCA_947034835.1 of Ballota nigra. Lineage (NCBI taxonomy): Eukaryota > Viridiplantae > Streptophyta > Magnoliopsida > Lamiales > Lamiaceae > Ballota > Ballota nigra. Next base: position 14,615,169 of record OX344722.1, read on the forward strand.
TGGTTATGGCATAAAAGATTAAACCATCTGAACTTCAAGATTCTTAACAAGATTTCTAGACTTTCCCTTGTAGAAGGTTTACCTAATGAAGTTTTTAGCAAGGATCATGTGTGCATGGATTGTCAGGAAGGAAAGCAGGTCAGAGCTACATTAAAAAAGAAAGCTACCTTCACAACTGACAGGGTTCTTCAGCTCTTGCACATGGATTTGTTTGGCCCTGTAACACCTGTGAGTATGAATGGTAGGAAATATACCCTTGTGGTTATTGATGATTATTCTAGATATACTTGGGTTATTTTCTTGTTGAATAAAAAGAAAACACAGGTGAAGCTTCCAGAGTTGCTCAGGAGACTCAGTAATGAGAAGAATCGGTTCATTACTAAGATCAGATCTGACAAGGGCACTGAATTTATAAATTCATATATTTTAGACTTTTGTAATGAATTTGGTATAGCTCATGAGACTTCTGCAGCTAGAACCCACAACAAAACGGTGTCGCTGAGAGGAAGAACATGACACTGAAGGAAGCTGCCAGGACCATGATGGTTGAGTCGGGATTGCCCAAGAAGTTCTGGGCTGAGGCGATCAACACTGCATGCTACACTCAGAATAGATCCATGTTGAACAAACAACATGCACAGACCCCATATGAGACATGGAACAAGAGGAAGCCCCGTATCTCTTATTTTTATATATTTGGTTGCAAGTGCTTCATCCTCAACAATGGGAAGACCCAGTAGAAAGCCTTTGATAGCAAATCTGATGAAGGAATATTCTTAGGACATTCTGAAGTCAGTAAAGCTTTCAGGGTTTACAATTGTAGAACCCTTATTGTGGAAGAATCACCACATGTTGTGTTTGATGAATCTATCGCTGAGTCTAGGTGAGAGTGCTGGATCCTGATTCTGAGGAAGTCATAAGGAGAGTGACAAGGCTGAGCTTGAAGAATCAACCTGATCCCAAGTTCAAGGTTGTACCTATTCCATGCTAGGATGATGACGAAGATCAGGATGATACTACAAGAGCCACTCCTAAGCCCAGGGTATCAAGGACCGTTGAGCCTCGGACTGAGGAACAGGCTCAACCTGAGGTAAGTACCGTCAATAAAGATGCGGTCGCACCTGAGATGGTCACTGAGTCAACATATCAAGGGGGAATCAATGTCCCTGACATTGAGTTGATAAATCCCTTTGATATAGACTCAGGATCATCCCCTTCTGTTCATTTTCCTGCATTTATAGATCCTGTAGACACTAACATTGTAGGTACTTTAGGAACAACTCCAGGCAAAAGAACATGACTAGAAGATCATCCCATTGACCAGGTCATTGGTTATCCAACTGAGGGAGTCAGGACCAGATGGTTTCATGGTGAGAGTGCACTGTTTTGTTGCTTTCTCTCTGATCAAGAGCCTCAGAACATTGAAGAAGCTCTCACTGACTCGAACTGGATCATAGCCATGCAAGAGAAGTTGAATCAGTTCACAAAGAATCAGGTTTGGGAATTGGTAGATAGACCTAGGCATCAAGGTGTGATTGGTACCAAATGGGTCTTCAAGAATAAGAAGGATGAGAATGGTGTTGTAGTGAGGAACAAGGCAAGGCTGGTTGCAAAGGGGTATTGTCAGTCTGAAGGAATAGACTATGATGAGACCTTTGCTCCAGTGGCTAGGCTAGAGGCTATCAGGTTGTTCATTGCTTATACAACATACAAGAAGTTTAAGGTGTATCAAATGGACGTCAAGAGTGCCTTCTTGAATGGTGTACTCAATAAAGAGGTATATGTGGAACAACCGCCCGGGTTTGAGGTTGGAGATAGAGTATACCATTTGAAGAAAGCACTCTATGGACTTAAGCAAGCTCCTAGAGCGTGGTATGATACCCTCTCCCAATTCCTGACTGACCATGGGTTCAGGAAGAAAACCGTGGATAGGACTTTGTTCAGGATCACTGAAGGTGATGACATTCTCTTGGTCCAGATTTATGTGGATGGCATAATATTTGGATCACCAAATCATCAGCTCTGTGAGAAATTCTCTAAGTTGATGACTGGTAAATTTGAGATGTCTATGATGGGAGAGATGAACTTCTTTTTAGGATTGCAGGTCAAACAGACTGATCAAGGGATTTTCCTAAATCAGGCCAAATATACAAGAGACTTGATTCAGAAGTTTGGAGTTCAGAATTGCAATCCAGCTAGGATCCCAATGAACAAAAACTGGAAGATGGATCCTGACACTGAAGGAGCTTCAGTGAACCAGACTGAGTACAGAGGGTTGATTGGATCATTGTTGTACCTGGCTACAAGTAGGTCTGACATTACTTTTGCAGTTGGTGTGTGTGCTGGGTATCAGTCTAACCTCAAGAGAAGTCATTTGGAGGCTGCTAAGAGGATACTTAAGTATTTGAAAATGACAGTCAATATGGGATTATGATATCCTTCAGATGACAACTTAGAGCTGACAGGGTATTCAAATGCAGATTATGGAGGTTGCAGGATTGATAGGAAATCAACCTCAGGGACATGTCAGTTTTTGGGGAGCAAGTTGATCTCTTGGTTTAGTAAGAAACATAATTCAGTGGCGACATCCACATCTGAGGCTGAGTATATGGCTGCAGGTAGTTGTTGTGCTCAGATTTTATGGTTGAGGCAACAATTGAGAGACTACCAAGTGTTTGTAAATTAAGTCTCAATTTATTGTGACAACAATAGTGCTATAGTTATCACTCAGAACCCATTGCTTCACACAAGGTACAATCATATGGATATTAGGCATCACTTTATAAGAGATCATGTGGAGAAGAAAGGTATTAGGATGGAGAAGATTCACACTGACAGGCAGAGAGCTGACATCTTGACTAAACCTTTGGCTGAAGCAAGGTATATGGAACTGCTAGTAGAGTTAGGTCTCTTAGATCCGGGAGAGCAGTCAGTATAGGATCTAGGGGGAACTCAGGTTTGGATTTCTAGGGGGAACTCAGGCCAGACTCGACTCAGCGAGGTATCAGGGTGCTACAATGTCTCCCTGATAGGTATGAGTTAAACTCTGACCTTTGTGAATTTGAACCGTCTCACTGAGACTTCCATCCTAAAAATCTCCATTAAATGCTGACCGTTTTCATTAAAAGTACGCCTTTTTATATTTAAACCCATGTGCGTCGGAGCATTTAATGCGCACAGTTACTTTTTCATATACGTGTCCGTTTTATACGGAATATGACTGACGTGGGGAAATGATTGAAAAATGAGATTAATCCTGGCCCTCCATTTCAAAATCTTTTCGAATTCAGGGTAAATCTCAATCACACGTCAGGGTAATTGTTCATTTCATATCAATTTGAAAGGTCGTTTGAGAAATTTACGCAAACACAATATTCACACTGCACACTGAACTTTCTCCTGTTCAAACCCTTTCTGCAAATTTCTCAAAACTCTCCAATGGCTTTTATCGACATTGCTTGGACCACCGATGACATTAACGATGTCGTCAAAAGCAAGCTCGTCAACATGGAACACGTAATTTCCATAGATGGACCCTGCCTTAAGGTGAATGAGATTCGTCCTGTCTTTGAATGGATCTCCAAGGCAAACTTGGACAAGTATTTCTCCAAGACACCTTCCTATGTGCTTCCGAAGGCAGTTGTGGAAGCATATCTCAACATGTTCACAAGGAAGGGTGAACTGTTCACACGGGTGACAGTGCTGGTGCCCACTGGTGAGAAGAACGAGGATGGTGAGGCCTTGTACAATGAGGAATGAAGGGACATAAATCTCTGGAAGGCGGTGAAGGAGGTTTATGGTCTACCTTGTTCTGGGGTGAATCCCAAATTCTAAAAAGAGAACAAGGAGGGTGAGCTCCTGAAGGAGTGGACGAAGTCAGGATCACCTGAATTCAGGGCGAGATAGCATAAAGATACCCTGAAGCCTGAGTATCGTGCTATGGTAGATGTTGTGAGCAAGATGGTGATGGGCACTGTTGGCTCTCATGAGCAGCTGAGTCTGCCAAAGCTAAGGATTATGGGTGCTTTGGTAGACGGGATCGAGGCCAATTGGGAGCAGTTGTTCTTGGACCAGTTGTCTCAGGCTGCTTTGGATAAACTGAAGAAGGATGAGGAGAAGAAGCACATATCAGTGGGTGATATTCTACCTTTTGGCACAAGACTCTCCATGCTGATCATCCACTCCTGTCCTGGATGTACCTTCGACATGGAGGATGACTTGTCATCAAAGAAGGTCATGTTCAACACTGAGGGTGACACCTATGCCATCCTTTGCCTGACTGGCCCCAATGCTCCTTCAAAGGGTCAGAAGAAGAAGAAGAAGCAGGCGGCCAAGGAGAAGAAGATGGTTGCCAACCTCCTCGAGAGGGTTGATGAGCTCTTTGACAAGGGCAAGTCAGCGGAGATTGAGGTGACGACAAAGAGGAAGGCCACGGCCGTTGAGCAGGGAGAGGAGGAAAAGGCTAAGGAAGAGAAGTTAGCCAAGCTGAAAGTGACGCTGAAGTCAAAGGTCACTGCGAAGGGTCTAAAGAAAGGGACTAAGAAAGTCTCCAAGAACGTCGTTTCTGAGGCTGAGGAGACTAACGATGAAGTCAGGGTAGAAGAAGGTGAGATAGAGGTGAGGCCGTTGAAGAGGCTTAGGAAGGGACCAAAGGGATCTCCTGCTAAGGCGCTAAAGGAGTTAAGCCCAGTCAGGGAAGGGGAACAGTCAAGCTCTCCCAGAGCCTCTGACTTGGTTCAGGTGAGGGAGACAATTGAATCTGCAGAAATCCTCCAACCTGAACTACCCAACCCAACTAAACCCCAACCGACCTCTAAACCTAATGAACCCACTGAGACTTCATCCAACCCTGAACCAACCTCAAACCCCACTGAACCCATCGAGCCAAACACTGACCTACCTCAACCCAACCTAGAGTCAGGGCCAAATCTCTCCATCCTCACTGACACCCAAGAAACTCTACCATCCCCATCAAACTTTACAGTCACTGACAAGAACCCCAAAGAACCTTCATCCATTGATGACACTGACCTCGACTTCATCATTGAAGAGGCAGTTGAGGAGGACTTGGATGAGGATGTTACTGCCGGCTTATACGAAAGCATGATTCGTGACAGGGCAGAGGAATGTGTTGCTATGTGTCTGTCGGTATTGGACAAGTACCCAGTACTTCAGTCCAACGTCTCGGACTTGAAAGTTTGGCTTGAGTACAAGCAAGCAAATATGTCAGAGCAGAAGATGATGGTGGAAGCCAAGGGCTGGGATTTCTGGGTGGCAGAAGAAGGAAGACTTTGTTCTTACTTCAATATCACCAGTTGGCTTGAATTATTGGATTTTGAGGCGATCAAGCAGCTGGTGGAGAGGAAGAAAGTGGCGAGAGAAGGCAAGTTCTTTGATTCGTCTGCCAAGAAGGGAGATGATAGTGATGATGATGATGAGGTCGGTGATGACGGTCAGGGAGGAGGAGCAAATGAAAAGCTGGTTGATAAAACAACTAAGGAAGTGGATGAGATGAACACTGAGCCTCAGGCTCAGGGGGAAGGTGAAAAGGAGGCTGGTGCCAAGGGTGGACCAGTCGCTGAGGATGTTGAGAACATCTCAGCTGCCAATGATACATCAGTCGATGACGGGACTCCCTGCCCTGAGATAAAGAAGGATGATGTAGAGGCATCCAAGGAGGCTTCTAGTTCTGAGGGACTTGTTCCCAAAGTTCGAGCTGACGTGGTTGAGTCTGAGCAGGCGACCATGATCACTCCTGAACTGCCTTCAGTGCATCCTGACGAGGGGACTAATGTTGCAGGGGCTGACCAGGGAGAACAGCCACTGATTGATGGAGCTGAGACTGATGAAGTGGTCATCACTGGGACTCAGCATGGCAACTTCACAAGCATCATCCAAGTAAAGAAAGAGAAGACTTCTGAGAACCTTGCTGAGCTCCAACATGAGATTGCTATACTCAAGGCTGAGGCTAAGACTAAGGAGAAGGAGATGTAGAAGCAACTAAGGAGGATGAAGTCTGCCATTCATACTGTTGCCACTTCGGAGGTCAAAAACTTAAAGAAGTTGATGGTGACAACAGTATAATCCATCAAATCAGAAAGAAAGACAGTGAAGAAGTTGTTTGCCAATGTCGTGACTCAACTCAGAGGTGGTCATGATGAAAGGATGGACAAAGTTGTTGGTCTTTTGGCTGGAAAGGCTGCAGAGCTGCTCACTCAGGCTCTGAACGACTCAGTGGCCAAGATGGCACTGGAGTCAGCCAAGATAGTTCAGGAATCTGACCGGATCACAGTCGAGTCAAAGAAAATCACTGAGGAGTCAGGACAGCTGGAGGTGAAGCTGTCTGTCACTGAAGAGAAGCTGTCCAACATTGAGAAGAGGCTGACTAATACTGAGCAACGCTTGAACTCAGTAATAAAGAAGTTTGAAACGAAGGTTGATACAAGCATTGCAAAGGTGACTTATGCAGGGTCAGGGATTGCGTCTGGTGTTGACCCCATGAAAGAGCACTTATTGGAAGTCCAATCTCTCACTGCCTTTGTCATTAACTCAAAGGAGGATGCCGTTCAGGCTGCTGTACCTAAGGCACTTCCTCCCTCAAGAGATGATGCCAAAAAGGGGGAAATGACGAGGAAAAGATCCGCTCCTGGGGAATACCAAGGACCAAGGAATGATGTCACGATGAAGACTCCTCACAAATCAGCCAGGTTGGAAGTGTTGTGACCATCTCTATATGAGGTCGGCTCTGACCTCCCCAAGAGAGATCTCATAACTATGCCCGGCCGGCAGGCACCAGAGAAGGACTTCAAGATCCATCGACCTCCGACCTCCGAGTGACCTACTCCGATCACCCCGCGACCCGGGCTCTGAACAGCTAGTTCTGGCCTTATCCGACCTCCCAAAGCCCGAGTCCCGAACAGTTGATTCTGATAACCGCCGGCTTCCCCAGGAGGACGACATCGCTACGTCCGACCTCCTACCTTACGTCAGGTCACTGAGACCGGAAACCTCCCGGCCTCCGACCTCTCAACATGAGGAGATCCTAAGAACACGTGGCGGAATCAGACAAAATTGCCCCAAATAAGGCAAATGGCCGTCTCCGTACAAAGCGGCAGAAGGAATATTCCCTCCAAATGTGGGAATAACTCAGAGAATCGTCCTTTCGGGACACGTGTCAATATGCTAGTGGCCGGCCTCCTGTAAGCAAGGACGATCGAGCACCCGCGCACCTTTCGGGACTGGAATAATTCAATGCTCTTGTCCCCCTGGGGGCCGGAAATGTCTAAAACACCCCTATAGAAGAAACCTATAAATAGATCCACACTTGCACCAAGGAAAGTAGTTCATTTTCAATACAAAAAAGTTATATAAGCATTCAAGTCCAGGAATCAAACCCCTGGCAATCCTTGGTGTTCTTGCATTCATTTCTTCATCATCATCACTCATAAATATTTGCATTAATAAAACAATCATTTATTCAAACCATTGATGTTTTTATCTAAACCTATCCTATAGCCATCAAATCCCAGCATTCATTTTTAGATAAACAACAGGAATCTGTTGCGGCAAAGGCTAATGATCCTTCAAAGGAAGCTCCAAATCCAGAATTATCAACCATTCAAGAGTCTTCAGAACGCTCGCCAGTAATCACAAGGAAGAATCCGATCACATACAACGTTGACAAAGTAGTTGAGTTGTGTGAGGAAGCTTGGGGTTCTGCCCTGAGAAGAATGAGGCAGCGAGCAGGGCTGAAATTGCCCAGAAGGAGAAGATGAAGATCTTGAAGAAGAAGGTTGAGAAGCTGAATGACATCACTGAGCTTCAACAAAGAGAACTAGATGATGCAGTGATCAGTCTGCTTAGGAGAAAGAAGGAGAAGCCTGAGCCAAGGAAGTACAGTAAGAGGGCTGCACCTTGGGCAAGAAAGCTGATATTTCCCAAAGAGTCTAACACTGAGCCTGTGCTTATCGATTCTTTCATTTCTGAGAAGATCAAGGAGTTTTGGGTGGATGCTAGGAACGAATTCATCAGGTTGTGGTATGTTGTCAAGAAGTGGGGTGACACTGAAGATATTGATGCTCACTTCACTGACTTCATGGTCGACAACTACCCTGAGCTTTTCAAGCTAATTTTGGACGAGGCTGAGAAAGCTGAGGTTCAAATCAAGGCGCCTGAATTGATCATTCGCATGCCCCCAATAATTCCAGGTTGTACCATGTATGACTCAAAGGAGATAATGAAGGAGGTGATGCAGATAGCCCGCACTGAAGGATACCAGAATCAGTTCAAGAGAGTTGAAGAATTGAAGAACCGAGTTTATTTTGGCTACGACATTAAGCCTGTAATGCGTAGGATATGAGTATCTATCCTTGTATATATGTAATAGATTAGCTCATTGTACACACTGAAATATCTTATCAATGAAATATATTACATTTGCCCATAGACAAAAACTCATTGTCTTTTTTGTTGTTATTTAAATTCTGTATTTATCAAGAATTGCTCTAACACTGATCTTTTCTTATAGGTTAGGACTTATTTCCTCTAACTGTTTTGAGGGTCTTTCAGTGTTTTGGCATCATCAAAAAGGGGGAAATTGTTGGACAATGTCAGTTTTGATTAGATCTCAAAGCCCCTGAAAAGATGAGCTGCCTTAGTAGTCAGACTAGTCTTGGTTAGGTTTGTAAGTTAGTTTATTTTACATTCACAGGTACACAATGAGAGGAGTACTTATTGTTGTCAATCAAGACTGAAGCCTGAAGACACAAGAGCACCATCCTGAGCTTATGGCAATTCTTCTAAGCTGACCGAGTAAGTGTCAAGATGAAGAGCATGATCCTGAGATCATTGCTAACTCAGCCTAAAGGGAACAGGACGACACTGAGTGTTTGGGGAGTAGGATCCAAGAAAGTCAAAAGGAATGTCAGAGCTGGGAAACATAGGTAGATGAGGACAAACCTGAACTCAGTAAAGACAAGACTGAACTGAAGAATGAGTTCTGACATTCTCACCTACCTGATGACGTGGACCAATCAGAGAGCACCAAGTCATGTACGGATACTGACTTGAACCTGACATCCCTGCACAGTTCAATGGGCATGCATTTAATGCAATTACCAAATACATGCAAGGACGACTGCTGCATGGAGATTGTATCCATTGAAGTATCCTACAAGAAAGACAACCTAAAAGGCTATCTCTTTCAACGGATAGTTTTTCAAGTTGCCTATAAATACAGAAGACCTTGGACCCAATCAAGGTTACGGAAATTTTGAAGCAAAAAATTACTCTAACTCTCAGCGTTCAAAGCATTCGTAGCATTCAAAGAAGCACTAAAAAAACCTAGAATTTCCCAAGTGTTTCTTGAGTAGAGAGTTATTATGTATTCCACTGAGCGTACTAGTATTATCTTAAGCTTAGAGTGATTATCCAATCCTTAGCATAGCTTTGCCTTGTAAGGATAATCACAAATAGTTGAAATCCAAAACCCTCTTAGTTAGGTTTGTTAGTTGAGGTTAGTTAGTTGGTTAGAAGGAAGAAGGGTCAGTGAGACTGATCTTGGTGCACCTTGGCACGTTAAAAACAAGTCAATTTTTTAGTGGATTCTCCTGTTAAATCAAGACCGTGGACGTAGGAGCTTGAGTCTCTGAACCACGTCATCTCTCTGAGTTTTTACTGCTTTGATTATTGTTTTATATTGTTATATTGCTAATTCATTCATTGCATCTTTGGTCAGTGTTAAATCAATTAGTCTGACTCATTAACTCAGTGCACAACCCTTCTAACCACGTCTTCTTAAGAGGAAAACAAGTTTTCAGTAAACAAACAATAAAACAAGACTTTAAACTTTTAGGGCTCACAAATTCCGCACTGAACATAAGTAGATAGTTTGCCAACTGACTCGCCTCAGTGCATTTAGTAGGTTTGTTATCTACCCTATATTCTTTATCACTCTGAGTAAGGGGACTCAGTGAGGTTATAAGTTAAGAAAATTTGTATATGTGTATTCCCCCCCCCATACACGTATCACTCAGTCTTGTACAGGGACCAACAGATGACCCTCGCCAGACTGGGGGGTCGAGCTCAGCAAAACAGCCTGCCCCTGCAAGCAGTCCACCAGCGGCCACCACCCCCAAGACTAAAAGACTTCACCGTAGTGATGGCACTCCCATCACTGAAGGTGAGCGGGCACCAAAGAAAAGAAAGGGGCCCCAAGAAAGTGGTGCAATTGTTGCTCGCTCAGTTGAGCTTGAAACTGGGCGAACTCCTTCTGTGGAGCACCAACCCGAGCAGCACTTGGTCACTGCTGCTCAACAAGAAAGGATTCATCCTAACAATGTGACCTACCTTGGCTAGGACAAGGGCCGCTACGATGCGTAAGTCCTTTTACTTATTTTTTCTCTTCTGTTTTTTTCTAACTCTCCTTTGTGTTCTTTTTCTTTTTAGTTACCAACCCAACGATTTTCCTGGTCGATCCAACATGGTACACCAATACGTCTGCTCGAACATGCCAACTTCCTTCCGGGAGATCCAAGATCCCTTTGTCTGGCGAGCTACTGAGTCCGTAGCTCGAGCCTGGATCAAAAACTTGGACTCAGCGGTGAAGTCACAGGCCCCCAGGGATAACGACCGCCTGTGCATTATAGAGGCTGGCAACACCCTGGTCGCCATTCAAAAGCTGGTCGACTAGGTTGAGGATCTGGAGAGGGATGACCGGTAGCACACCACAACTGTTCACCGCATCTCAAAGGAGCGGGACGAGGCTAAGAAGGAAGCCAAAAAGTTCGTGGACGGCCTCTAGAACAAAGTGAAGGCCCACCATGCTGGCGAGCAGCGGGGCCCTCGATCTTCATATCAAGGTCGCTGAGGAACTTAAGGTCAAGATGGCCAAAAACGAGTGAGCTAATGCGGAGGGGCTAATCGCCGAGCTGACTGAAGACGTCCCCCTCAATCCTTCCATCACTGGAACGCCCTTGGAAGACCCCAAGGATGACAACCTCCCTCCTCCGGCAGGGCAGGAATCTTAGGGAGTTAGGATAGATTAGGTCCTTTATTTCTTCTTTTTGTTGTATTTTTGCCTTGTCATTAATGAAACTTATCTTTGTTCATCTTGTTCTCCACACATTATGTCACGCCCCGATTTTTCTAAGGCTTTTAAATACGATTTTAATTCGATAATTTATTTTATTTTAAAATTTGGCAGAAGAAATAGATAATTTTTCTTTTTGAAAGACGAAATTAAATAAATAATCATGTACTTAAAAATTCATAGCTAAATCCTAAATAAAAAATTAAACTCCCAACAATGAAGATTAAAAATTTGTTTAAAGGATGTGACTCAATATCTAAATTAAAATAATACTTAAATAGTTGAATAAGAAATTTCAAATAAATTGCATCTGCATCCACCGTCCCTCCACCGCACTCCTTCAATATGAAAAATGTTAAATTGTATGGTATGAGGAAAACCACTAGCTCAGTGTGATCCTCTTATCAAGACTAAATATAACACACAAATAAAATGCATAACTACGAGCATTCATGTCAATAAAAATTTAAGCATGTATAAACTTTTCAATCATGTAACTTTATAATTCCTTCTTATTGGTTTCTCCAAGGATCTCTTTGCAATCCACTGGGTCTCCCGAGAACTTCTTTGCGGTTTCAGGCATTTTGCACGGCAGTTCCCCCAAGGATCTCTTTGCAATTCCACTGGGTTTCCTGAGGACCTCTTTGCAGTCCCGGGCCTCTTTGCAGCCCCTAGCCTTTCATAACTTTCTTTTTATAAATAATATTTACTTTCATATCATCAAATCATACAACAGATAAAATTTATGCATACAAAATATATATAATAAAGGCAAGTAACTACACAAATAGAATATCACTCACGTAACTTGCACGTAATCAAAAAATTTACACATATGAAATATTTAATAAAGACAAGTAAACCACACCTCGAATTGATGTCGTGGATGCAATGAAATACCTTTAGTCCCTTTTTTTTATGATCGTGTCCTTACGTCATGATTTTCAATAGAACATATCCCATTGAATATTTGGAGGAAAAATATGAAATTTGAATTGAATATAATATAATAAATATCACATGATATATAAAAAGATCAGAAATTTTTTAGTTATTTAAATATGATTTTCTAATTTTTAAAACCGAAAAGATTGAATCTATAAAATTTGTACAACTGTAGTAAAAGAAAGATTTCTGTAAAATGGCAACTTGAAATACGTTGAAAATTTTATAGAATATAAATAACTTAATAATTTATAACATATTCAAAAATAAGATTTTTCGGAGTTATATAAATAGAGTTTTCGTATTTTTGAAACTGAAACAGATGACTTTTCAAAACAGAGACAACATTAAAAATAATTTGATAATAAATATAAAGACGACTTAGATGACCTTGAAAATTTTATTTTATGCTCAAAACATTATTATACATAACCTGTACGAAAATCATAATATTTGGACTTATAAAAATATAGATTTTGAATTTTTAAATCGAATAGGCAGTGCTGCAAAAGTTTTGAATAGAAGGAGCATAAATTTCAAATAAAATAGAATACAACTCCGATTGTTTTGAAATGTTTACTGTATATAAATAATGTAATAAAGAAGAATATATTAAAATTTACTAAATTTTGTACATGTAGAAGAGAGATTTCGAAATTTTAGAAAAATATTACCTATGAATAATGAGGAAAAGACTTTAGAAGATGATGAATGAAAAATATGATATTTGTGCATATGAAAACTATGGAAATATTCACATATATATAGACATGTATTTGGGCTTGGGCTTTGACGTAGATATGAATATATTTAAGATTTTAAAAGATATGAAAACCTTATCAAATATGATCTACAAATTAAAATATTATCTTCCACCAAAAAAAAAAATCTTTATTATTTAATTTTTAAAATTTAAACCATACAAAATATCTTTCTTGTAGATTAAAATAAATATTTTGGAAAATATCTTTTATAAATTTTTTTAGATATTCATTATTATTAATTTTAATAAAACTTAATATTTTAGAATTAGATAATATTATAAGTAATTAATTAGAAAATTAGAGGTGTTACACACTAATTGTCTTTGCATTTATATTTATGCTTTACAATCTTAATGCATGTAGTTAGACTTTGTTCTTAAAGAACTCTGCCTTTAAAAATAGAATAAGGGTCTTGGCCTTAGGCTATGTTCATTTAAACACGAACAACCTTTAATGGGCTTGATCATATAACGAATTTGTGCCTTGAGCTTGGACTTCCTCCTTTGAGCGAACAACTTGTGTTTGATCTTGATAAAAAAATTACAAGTATGGATGACGACCTACCTTATAAAATTTTTACAAACCAAGTTAAAGTAGTTCGACTACTATACACTTTGTCAAATAACCTTTAACTTGTCAAAAGATCAAAACTATACTAGGATAAACAAGTAGCTAGTCTAAAGTAGCTCGACCAACTAAACTTGTTCGACTACCAACACTTGGTAAAATTTTCAAAAAATTAGGCGAGTTTTTTGGCTTTACTTGCACATATGCAGCTTCGGCTCGTTCTTCCATCATAGTAGTTCGCCCAGTACAAGGGCAGTACCACCATATTCTTTTTTACCAAGTAGCTCGCCTATTGGAAGTATTTCTTCAAGTTAGCTGCATTCTAGGAGTATTGGGCCGAATTACCTTCTAGGTCTTCAATATCATAAGCACCATTGGGTAACCTGTTCGTTACCCTGTATGGGTCCTCTCAAGTCGGTCCAAATACATCTGGAGGTGGGGGGAGCTTCTTTCTTAGGATGAGAGCCAGCCTCGAATTCCCTTAATCTAACATAGAAATTGTAATAACGCTCTACCCTTTGCTTGTATGTTGCATTCTTTAGCTCGACAATGATTCTTTTTTCCTCAAGCAGGTCCAGTTCGACTGATAAGGCAGTGATGTTCGCCTCTTCTTCAAAGTTGGTAGTTCTTAGAGTTTTGGTCTTTAGTTCAACCGGGATAACTGCTTCGGCTCCGAATGCTAGTGCAAAAGGTGTTTCTCCTGTGCTAGACCTGGGAGAAACTATGTAAGCCCACAAAACATCCGGGAGTTCTAAAGACCACTTTCCTTTACTTTCCGTCAATCGTATTTTGAGAACATGTTTGATTATTTTATTGACGGCTTCCACCTGGCCATTCGACTGTGGATGATAAGGGGTCGAATAATATTTTCTGATGCCCCACTCGGTGCAGAAGTCCCTTAGCTTTTTTCCATCAAACTGAGGACCATTGTCTGTAACAATTGTTTGAGGAACTCCAAATCGATAGATAATGTTCTTCCAGATGAAGTCTATCATTTTTTCCTGGGTAACTTTAACTAAGACCTCTGCTTCTGCCCACTTGGTAAAATAATCCACTGCTACAACGGTGAACCGTGTGTTCCCCTTTCCAAGTGGGAAGGGTCCAATGATGTCCATCCTCCATCGTGCAAATGGCCAAGGAATGAAAACTGAGATGAGCTCTTAGAATGGTGTGTGGATTCCCAGGGCAAAGATTTGGCACCGGTGACAAGCTCTGGCCATCTGGATTGCATCTTTTTGTAAAGTTGGCCAATAGTAGCCCTGCCTTATTGTTTTGTAGGCTAAAGTTTGCCCCCCAACAAGATTTCCACAGGCTCCCGCATGTATGGCTTCCAAAGTAGTTCGCCCCTGCCCACTAGACAAACACTTGAGAAGTGGGACCGAAAAGCCCCTTTTGTAAAGCTGCTCACCTACCGAGGTATATATGGCTGCTTGTTTTGTTATTTTGGCAACTTCAAAAGGATTGCTTGGCAGTTCTCCATCTTTCAAGTATTTGCCTAAAGGAGTTCACCAATCATCCTCATCAAGTAGCTCGTCCAGCTGGTTGACTCTATAATCTGAGGTAGATGGATTAGTCCTTCTGGTGATGATGATGTCTGTCAATTCAGCTGGCCCTTCATTGGTGGCCAGCCTCGCTAGTGCATTAGCCTGCGTGTTGCTCGTCCGAGGTACTTGTTGAATGTACACTTGATCTAGCATTGATATCAGGTGAGCAACTATTTTCTGATACTCCATCATGTGTTCATCTTTGGCTTCGTACTTATCTCGTACTTGATTTACAATGAGCTGAGAGTCTCCAAAGATTTGGAGTCGTCTAACTCCGACAACAAGTGATAAGTGGAGACCTGCTATGAGAGCCTCGTACTCAGCTTCATTGTTGGTGGCCATAAATTCGAATCTGACTGCGGAGGTGAATACTTGCCTGTCGGGGATGGTGAGAACTACTTCTGCCCCTAAGGCCGCATTTGTAGATGAACCATCCATATAAAGATGCCACGGGTGATCCAGCCCTCTCATCGGATCTTGGGGAAAGGTTAGTTCGACTATAAAGTCGGCTGATACCTGTCCCTTGATCGCTGTTCGAGGCGCATAAGTCATTCCAAACTGGCTAATCTCTATGGACCATTTTAATAAGCGGCCAGCTGTGTCAGGTCGGTGCAAAATTTGTCTGAGTGGGAAAGTTGTTAGTACTTCGACTTGATGGTTGAAGAAGTACGATCTTAACTTTCTAACACTCATGAACAGTGCATATGCCAGCTTCTCAGAGAGTGAGTATTTCACTTCGGCCTCGTGTAGAGTCTGGCTGACATAGTAGATGGGCTGATGAAAATTTTCGTCGGTCCGGACCAAAACAGGCTGATGGCCACCTCCGATGCTGCCAGGTACAAGTACAGCTTTTCTCCTGGGATAGATTTTGATAGGATCTTTAAGTCTCCCAGTTAGTCCTTCAGTTGTTCAAAAGCTCTCTGGCAGATGCCCGTCCACGAAAAGTTTCCCTTTTTGATGGCTTCAAAAAATGGACGGCACTTATCTCCTGAACGGGATATGAACCTGTTCAAAGCAGCTAGGCACTGAGTGAAATTGTCATGATTCGTAGCTAGAAATGCCCAAGTTTTGGTCGATTTTATTGAGTATTTAGAGTTAATTGAGTACTATTTCTACACATTGATGAATTTATCTCTTTGATGCTCATAGGTGAATCGAGGGCGAAAAATGGAGTTCGTAGGAATTTGAATTGACTCAAACGGATGCCCGGATGAGAAGATATCGAAGAAATACGAACGGTATTAGTGCGTGAGAAGAAAAGTATCAGTTGAAGAAGAAGGAGAATCATTCGAGCTGACCCACTCGAGCGCCACCGCTCGAGCAAGTGCAGGGTTCGAACGCCAAATCTTACAAAAAGTTTTGGCCACTCGAGCAGCTCGAGCGCCCCCACTCGAGCCATTGCACCATTCGAGCAGTGCCACTCGAGCGCCTCCGCTCGACCCCCAAAGTCATTCGAGCTATTACACTTGAGCGCCACCGCTCGAGCGGGTGGTGCTCGAACACTATTCTTTTTTTGTTTCCAAATCCGTTTTTCTGGCCCATGAGCTCCCAAATCGGTCCTATACATATATATACTCGTTCAAAACACGTTTTGGAGATCACATCACAGACCACTTCGTACTGAGAGTTAGTTTTTGGAGAGAGAGGAGCACCGAGAGTTGAGCAAGCTTATTTTACATGTAATCGAGGTTTTACATTACGAATTCATAGTTCGGTTTTGATTTTTAGTTTGTTTTCTTCTTTGTTCTTGAATACTTAAGACTACATTTTTCTTTATTAATAAAATTCCAGTTCTTAGACTTATTTTCTTTCTTAAAACCCTAGTTTATGTTTGATAGTTATTTAGTTCGTGTAGTCATATTTATGTTCGTTATTTCTTCAATTGTTTTTATCACCGTTAAAACCATGTCTAGCTAAAACCCTTGCATGCTTGGGGTAGGATGAACTAGTAGAAGTAGGACGTGGGTGCGTAATTAGGGTAATTCGTGACGTTTAGTTTTAATTCTCTTAATTAATGAATTCTTAAAATCAATCTTAACTTACCTTTGAATTGCATTCGAAAAGTATTAGAGAGAGGATGACCTTATCACTCTTTAACAACTAGTAAACTTAACGAGAGGGTTTAGAAAGGGTTAATTAATCTACCGGTTTATCTAGGGAGGACGACCGCATCACCTTAGTTAAATTAGGGTCTCGTTAATTAAGCATTATCTATTAACTTGTTAGTGGATTAGTGAAGTCGATTGTTAGGATAAAGTATTAGTGGTTGAATTCTTGAGCTTTAATCTTGCAATCTTTTACTTAGGTTATTTCTTGCACGTCACGGTTATCTTGGTTATGTACCTGCTCCGTTAGTATACGTAGGAATTCCTATCCTGAGCATCACCATCTCACATTCGAAAACACACTTTTACATTCTTAGTTTAATTTTCCTTTTTTGCATCCGTAGAGTAATTTTGTTTAGATTATATTTTCTTTTCTTTTCAAAAAACCCAAAACATCCACTTATATTAATTACGACGCCTAGATCTTCAGGGATCTATTCGCATACACTCCATCCCGAGGTACGATATACTTGGTCGCTATACTTGCTTATACTACAGTGAACCCGTCCGCTTGCAGGGAAACTACTAGTAGAAAGTTAGTATTTTCGGTTTAAGTCAATGGCGCCGTTGACGGGGATGGCGATGTATGCCCTTTGAATAGGACTTGTAGATAGCTTAGTAGTTAGTAGTGAGTGCTTTATTTTTCTGTTTAATTCGTACGTGTTCGGTAGTTTCGTTTTGATTCTTTTGTTAGTGTTTCAGGTTTTTGAAAACACGCTCGCAAGGAGATACGAATGAAGAGAGAATACAGCTTGATCCTGAGAGAATAGCAAGAAGATACCGAGCCTTTTTAAGAAGGATGAACACTGTCGGAGGAGGGAACGATAACATGGATCTAAGTAATGAGTTGGATGATGTTGAAAATGAGTTTAATCAGACAGTGGACCGGGTTGACGACACTGGAGGTAATACCAGTAAGAATCAAGATCCGTTAGGGGGAAGCCGGAGCCAAAACCCGGGTACACAAAATCAAAATAATCCAGCTCACAACGTTGTCCAACATCCTCAGAACAACCCTGCATACCCACATAACAACTTACCTTATCCTTACCCATACCCACCATACCCGTACCCTCCACCTCCTGTTTACAACCAACCACCAGTCTATCAACCACCACCAGTCCAACAAGTACCCGTACCACTTGTTATTCCTCAGCACGTTCCTCAGAATGCCGATCAGAACATGGTTATTCGAGGAAGGTTTGCGGCACAGCCGCAACGGTACTATGATGGAGTGGTATTGCCTCCTGTAGAGGCAAATAACTTCTCAATTTCCCCTGGAATTCTAAAGCTACTTACCGAGAATCAATTCAAGGGGGAGGTTGGGAAGGAGAATCCTCATACTCATCTGAGGAGTTTTCTGATGATCGCATCCACGTTTAATTATAACGGCATGCCTGAAGATGCCAAGAGGCTCAGGCTGTTCCCACTCTCTTTAATGGGAATAGCAAAGGAGTGGTACGATAACACGCTCCCACGGGGAGGTATAACCACATGGGCCGAGCTCGAGCATCTGTTCCTCGAGCGATTCTACCCTCCATCTAGAACCATTAGAGCAAGGATAGAGATCTCTTCTTTCCGCCAGAAGCTAGGAGAGGACTTACGTCAGGCGTGGGAAAGATACTCTAACATGTTAATTGAGTGCCCGCAGCACGGGTACAATGAGGGAGATATCATGGCTTTCTTCTACAGTGGAGCCAGCAAGGCTGGTCAAGCTCATCTTGACGCGTGTGCTAATGGAGCATTTCTGAACCATGGTACAGCTAGATGCAGAGAGATCATTGACAATATTGTCACGAATGTCGAGCAGTGGAATGAGGACCCAGAATTTCAGAGGGCATATCAGATTGAGGAGAGTGAAGGGACGAGGAAGCTGTTGATGGCTATGATGGAGAAGATAAGTAACATTGAGGTTGGGCAGAATTTGGTTGGAGGGAATGTAGCAGTGAGTGAGAAAGTGGACTGATGGTCCCGTTTTCAAAGGGCAAAATGGGAATTCAGGAGCAAATTTTTTTTTTTTAAAACCATTCCTCAAGGAGTTCAGCAAGAGTGAGATACTCAAGTCACTGCTCTGCTCAGAGGCTGAGCTACCAAGTCAGTGAGAAGGCTTGGAGGCTCATGCTCAGAGCAAGGACAGTGGCTTGAGATGCTGAACTTTCGAGTGCGTTATAAAACACAGCTTGCACCCTGACTGAGTTCAGTGACGGAATACTCAAGTCACTGCGTTGCTGAGAGTCAGAGCTATCAAGTCAGAGATGAGACTTGAAAGCTCAGGCTCTCAACAAGGCAGTGACTCGAGAGACTGAACTCTCGAGTGCTAGCCTAAGCTTGTCAGTGAGATTGGTTCTCCCTGACAAAAATACTTAGCTAATCTTCTTTTCAAACTTTCCAAGTACACTCAGAGAGCATACACTACAAATAATTAGCAAGTGCTTAGACGATAAACAACGCTCAGTTTAACGTGGTTCAGAGACTCAAGCTCTTACATCCACGGCCTGATTTAACAGGAAATCCACTCAAGGGATTCTTGTTTTTAACGTGCCAAGGTGCACTTACAACTGGACTCACGCCACTCCCTGGGCTGCCCCTCCTTTCTCACTGACAACTTACTCCCAACAAACCTAACTAGAGGGTTTTGGTTTCGGTTTGGTTTCTCCAACTATGTGAGGTTTTTCCTTTACAATGTGTTAGCCTTAAAGCTAAGATTAGGAAAAACCTCTCTAAGCTATGAGTTACAAGCTTGACACTCAATGAATATAAGTGATAACCTTAAAGGTCAGTGTCGTGGGTGTGAGCACACTTCCTTATGACTCCCTAACAACTCACACACTCTTATTGCTTGTAGGTGTTGATTTTTTTCTTTCTTCACACACAATACAATACTTCAACACACTTGAATACGCAGCTATGAGCTTATATTTATAATGGGGATTCAAATGTATCTGTTGGAGGGAAGATACATTTGAATCCAACATTAAATGGTTTCAACCACTTTTCTTGGAATGCGGCCTTTGTCAGTGTCAGAGTTGCTGCCTCGTGCTGATTGGTCCACGTGGCCTGGATTCACGGATCTTTGACTCAGTGGGTTGACCAAGACCCACTGACTTTAGGTAACTTCCTCCTTCACTGACTGATGATCTTCAGTGGACTGAACGTCTTCAGTTTGGTTGTCCTTCAGAGACTGTTTGAAGATCACTCCAAGAAGTTTGTCATAAGGCTGAATGACAAACTTCCCTGACCACAGTAGCCTGACTCCTTCAGGGCCTACTTGGTGCAGCACTGATCCTCCTGATCATGCTCTTCACTGAGTGGTCCACCTGACTTAGCTTAGATCAGCCCGGTTTACACTCAATGGGACATCCTTCAAGCTTCTCTTCTGGTTCAGGTTGCAAGCATGGCTTCAGTCAGTTCTCCTTGGTATCATCTTGATATCCTCAGGCTATGTGGTTGAGTTCCCCCTCGCTGAGTTCCCCCTCAACTGAGTGTTCCCTCAACTGAGTTCTTCTCAACTGACAGCCTATTCTCTAGAAGCTAACCTAGCCTGACCTGAAACAAAGGATACTGTCCTGACTGCTTTCAAACCTATTACATGTTTTGGAAAATCATCAAAACTAAAATACATATCCCAACAATTTCCCCCTTTTTGATGATTCCAAAACTTCTAACCAAATGATTTTCTATTACAAGAATAATGTCAGAATACAGGTAATAGTTTGAAATATGCAGGAATTCCCATAGTTTAAAACATTTAAAATTTGTTCGGTAGACCAATTTTCTTAACAAAACTGGATCAGTGGTCATGTGAACAACCCGCTCTGATACCAATTGATGGTCCCATTTTCAAAGGGCAAAATGGGAATTCAGGAGCAATTTTTTTTTTTTAAAACCATTCCTCGGGGAGTTCAGCAAGAGTGAGATACTCAAGTCACTGCTCTGCTCAGAGGCTGAGCTACCAAGTCAGTGAGAAGGCTTGGAGGCTCATGCTCTGAGCAAGGACAGTGGCTTGAGATGCTGAACTCTCGAGTGCGTTATAAAACACAGCTTGCACCCTGACTGAGTTCAGTGACGGAATACTCAAGTCACTGCGTTGCTGAGAGTCAGAGCTATCAAGTCAGAGATGAGACTTGAAAGCTCAAGCTCTCAACAAGGCAGTGACTCGAGAGACTGAACTCTCGAGTGCTAGCCTAAGCTTGTCTGTGAGATTGGTTCTCCCTGACTAAAATACTTAGCTAATCTTCTTTTCAAACTTTCCAAGTACACTCAGAGAGCATACACTACAAATAATTAGCAAGTGCTTAGACGATAAACAACGCTCAATTTAACATGGTTCAGAGACTCAAGCTCTTACATCCACCGCCTGATTTAACAGGAAATCTACTCAAGGGATTCTTGTTTTTAACGTGCCAAGGTGCACTTACAACTGGACTCACGCCACTCCCTGGGCTGCCCCTCCTTTCTCACTGACAACTTACTCCCAACAAACCTAACTAGAGGGTTTTGGTTTCGGTTTGGTTTCTCCAACTATGTGAGGTTTTTCCTTTACAATGTGTTAGCCTTAAAGCTAAGATTAGGAAAAACCTCTCTAAGCTATGAGTTACAAGCTTGACACTCAATGAATATAAGTGATAACCTTAAAGGTCAGTGTCGTGGGTGTGAGCACACTTCCTTATGACTCCCTAACAACTCACACACTCTTATTGCTTGTAGGTGTTGATTTTTTTCTTTCTTCACACACAATACAATACTTCAACACACTTGAATACTCATCTATGAGCTTGTATTTATAATGGGGATTCAAATGTATCCGTTGGAGGGAAGATACATTTGAATCCAACATTAAATGGTTTCAACCACTTTTCTTGGAATGCGGCCTTTTTCAGTGTCAGAGTTGCTGCCTCGTGCTGATTGGTCCACGTGGCCTGGATTCACGGATCTTTGACTCAGTGGGTTGACCAAGACCCACTGACTTTAGGTAGCTTCCTCCTTCACTGACTGATGATCTTCAGTGGACTGAACGTCTTCAGTTTGGTTGTCCTTCAGAGACTGTTTGAAGATCACTCCAAGAAGTTTATCATAAGGCTGAATGACAAACTTCCCTGACCACAGTAGCCTGACTCCTTCAGGGCCTACTTGGTGCAGCACTGATCCTCCTGATCATGCTCTTCACTGAGTGGTCCACCTGACTTAGCTTAGATCAGCCCGGTTTACACTCAATGGGACATCCTTCAGGCTTCTCTTCTGGTTCAGGTTGCAAGCATGGCTTCAGTCAGTTCTCCTTGGTGTCATCTTGATATCCTCAGGCTGTGTGGTTGAGTTCCCCCTTGCTGAGTTCCCCCTCAACTGAGTGTTCCCTCAACTGAGTTCTTCTCAACTGACAGTCTATTCTCTAGAAGCTAACCTAGCCTGACCTGAAACAAAGGATACTATCCTGACTGCTTTCAAACCTATTACATGTTTTGGAAAATCATCAAAACTAAAATACATATCCCAACAATTTCCCCCTTTTTGATGATTTCAAAACTTCTAACCAAATGATTTTCTATTACAAGAATAATGTCAGAATACAGGTAATAGTTTGAAATATATAGGAATTCCCATAGTTTAAAACATTTAAAATTTGTTCGGTAGACCAATTTTCTTAACAAAACTGGATCAGTGGTCATGTGAACAACCCGCTCTGATACCAATTGATGGTCCCGTTTTCAAAGGGCAAAATGGGAATTCAGGAGCAATTTTTTTTTTTAAACCATTCCTCGGGGAGTTTAGCAAGAGTGAGATACTCAAGTCACTGCTCTGCTCAGAGGCTGAGCTACCAAGTCAGTGAGAAGGCTTGGAGGCTCATGCTCTGAGCAAGGACAGTGGCTTGAGATGCTGAACTCTCGAGTGCGTTATAAAACACAGCTTGCACCCTGACTGAGTTCAGTGACGGAATACTCAAGTCACTGCGTTGCTGAGAGTCAGAGCTATCAAGTCAGAGATGAGACTTGAAAGCTCAGGCTCTCAACAAGGCAGTTACTCGAGAGACTGAACTCTCGAGTGCTAGCCTAAGCTTGTCAGTGAGATTGGTTCTCCCTGACTAAAATACTTAGCTAATCTTCTTTTCAAACTTTCCAAGTACACTCAGAGAGCATACACTACAAATAATTAGCAAGTGCTTAGACGATAAACAACGCTCAGTTTAACGTGGTTTAGAGACTCAAGCTCTTACGTCCACGGCCTGATTTAACAGGAAATCCACTCAAGGGATTCTTATTTTTAACGTGCCAAGGTGCACTTACAACTGGACTCACGCCACTCCCTGGGCTGCCCCTCCTTTCTCACTGACAACTTACTCCCAACAAACCTAACTAGAGGGTTTTGGTTTCGGTTTGGTTTCTCCAACTATGTGAGATTTTTCCTTTACAATGTGTTAGCCTTAAACCTAAGATTAGGAAAAACCTCTCTAAGCTATGAGTTACAAGCTTGACACTCAATGAATATAAATGATAACCTTAAAGGTCAGTGTCGTGGGTGTGAGCACACTTCCCTATGACTCCCTAACAACTCACACACTCTTATTGCTTATAGGTGTTGATTTTTTTCTTTCTTCACACACAATACAATACTTCAACACACTTGAATACGCAACTATGAGCTTGTATTTATAATGGGGATTCAAATGTATCTGTTGGAGGGAAGATACATTTGAATCCAACATTAAATGGTTTCAACCACTTTTCTTGGAATGCGGCCTTTGTCAGTGTCAGAGTTGCTGCCTCGTGCTGATTGGTCCACGTGGCCTGGATTCACGGATCTTTGACTCAGTGGGTTGACCAAGACCCACTGACTTTAGGTAGCTTCCTCCTTCACTGACTGATGATCTTCAGTGGACTGAACGTCTTCAGTTTGGTTGTCCTTCAGAGACTGTTTGAAGATCACTCCAAGAAGTTTGTCATAAGGCTGAATGACAAACTTCCCTGACCACAGTAGCCTGACTCCTTCAGGGCCTACTTGGTGCAGCACTGATCCTCCTGATCATGCTCTTCACTGAGTGGTCCACCTGACTTAGCTTAGATCAGCCCGGTTTACACTCAATGGGACATCCTTCAGGCTTCTCTTCTGGTTCAGGTTACAAGCATGGCTTCAGTCAGTTCTCCTTGGTGTCATCTTGATATCCTCAGGCTGTGTGGTTGAGTTCCCCCTCGCTGAGTTCCCCCTCAACTGAGTGTTCCCTCAACTGAGTTCTTCTCAACTGACAGCCTATTCTTTAGAAGCTAACCTAGCCTGACCTGAAACAAAGGATACTATCCTGACTGCTTTCAAACCTATTACATGTTTTGGAAAATCATCAAAACTAAAATACATATCCCAACAATTTCCCCCTTTTTGATGATTCCAAAACTTCTAACCAAATGATTTTCTATTACAAGAATAATGTCAGAATACAGGTAATAGTTTGAAATATGCAGGAATTCCCATAGTTTAAAACATTAAAATTTGTTCGGTAGACCAATTTTCTTAACAAAACTGGATCAGTGGTCATGTGAACAACCCGCTCTGATACAAATTGATGGTCCCGTTTTCAAAGGGCAAAATGGGAATTCAGGTGCAAATTTTTTTTTTTTAAAACCATTCCTCGGGGAGTTCAGCAAGAGTGAGATACTCAAGTCACTGCTCTGCTCAGAGGCTGAGCTACCAAGTCAGTGAGAAGGCTTGGACGCTCATGCTCTGAGCAAGGACAGTGGCTTGAGATGCTGAACTCTCGAGTGCGTTATAAAACACAGCTTGCACCCTGACTGAGTTAAGTGACGGAATACTCAAGTCACTGCGTTGCTGAGAGTCAGAGCTATCAAGTCAGGGATGAGACTTGAAAGCTCAGGCTCTCAACAAGGCAGTGACTCGAGAGACTGAACTCTCGAGTGCTAGCCTAAGCTTGTCAGTGAGATTGGTTCTCCCTGACTAAAATACTTAGCTAATCTTCTTTTCAAACTTTCGAAGTACACTCAGAGAGCATACACTACAAATAATTAGCAAGTGCTTAGACGATAAACAACGCTCAGTTTAACGTGGTTCAGAGACTCAAGCTCTTACATCCACCGCCTGATTTAACAGGAAATCCACTCAAGGGATTCTTGTTTTTAACGTGCCAAGGTGCACTTACAACTGGACTCACGCCACTCCCTGGGCTGCCCCTCCTTTCTCACTGACAACTTACTCCCAACAAACCTAACTAGAGGGTTTTGGTTTCGGTTTGGTTTCTCCAACTATGTGAGGTTTTTCCTTTACAATGTGTTAGCCTTAAAGCTAAGATTAGGAAAAACCTCTCTAAGCTATGAGTTACAAGCTTGACACTCAATGAATATAAGTGATAACCTTAAAGGTCAGTGTCGTGGGTGTGAGCACACTTCCTTATGACTCCCTAACAACTCACACACTCTTATTGCTTGTAGGTGTTGATTTTTTTCTTTCTTCACACACAATACAATACTTCAACACACTTGACTACGCAGCTATGAGCTTGTATTTATAATGGGGATTCAAATGTATCTGTTGGAGGGAAGATACATTTGAATCCAACATTAAATGGTTTCAACCACTTTTCTTGGAATGCGGCCTTTGTCAGTGTCAGAGTTGCTGCCTCGTGCTGATTGGTCCACGTGGCCTGGATTCACGGATCTTTGACTCAGTGGGTTGACCAAGACCCACTGACTTTAGGTAGCTTCCTCCTTCACTGACTGATGATCTTCAGTGGACTGAACGTCTTCAGTTTGGTTGTCCTTCAGAGACTGTTTGAAGATCACTCCAAGAAGTTTGTCATAAGGCTGAATGACAAACTTCCCTGGCCACAGTAGCCTTACTCCTTCAGGGCCTACTTGGTGCAGCACTGATCCTCCTGATCATGCTCTTCACTGAGTGGTCCACCTGACTTAGCTTAGATCAGCCCGGTTTACACTCAATGTGACATCCTTCAGGCTTCTCTTCTGGTTCAGGTTGCAAGCATGGCTTCAGTCAGTTCTCCTTGGTGTCATCTTGATATCCTCAGGCTGTGTGGTTTAGTTCCCCCTCGCTGAGTTCCCCCTCAACTGAGTGTTCCCTCAACTGAGTTCTTCTCAACTGACAGCCTATTCTCTAGAAGCTAACCTAGCCTGACCTGAAACAAAGGATACTATCCTGACTGCTTTCAAACCTATTACATGTTTTGGAAAATCATCAAAACTAAAATACATATCCCAACAATTTCCCCCTTTTTGATGATTCCAAAACTTCTAACCAAATGATTTTCTATTACAAGAATAATGTCAGAATACAGGTAATAGTTTGAAATATGCAGGAATTCCCATAGTTTAAAACATTTAAAATTTGTTCGGTAGACCAATTTTCTTAACAAAACTGGATCAGTGGTCATGTGAACAACCCGCTCTGATACCAATTGATGGTCCCGTTTTCAAAGGGCAAAATGGGAATTCAGGAGCAAAATTTTTTTTTAAAACCATTCCTCTTGGTCAAGTCTCATCTGCATGTCGAGCAGTTATAGCTCGCTGGCCAGTTGAGGAGCCCCTGGTGGGTGAGGCCCTCTAAGAAAGATGGGAATGTTGTGTTTCCCGAGACTGTGGCATCCTTAGCTAGGGTGTTGTATGAATCTTTAAATGTTCAAATCTTCAAATGAAGAACACCAAGAACACTCTTGCTTGAGTTTTCAAAGGAAAATCAAGATCTTCTCCAATTCTTCAAGTTTTAAACTTGAAGTTCTTGCTAATCACACCTAACCGAAGGTTCAGACCCTCCTTCTAGCGCCAATTTATTGACGCTCGATCTTAATCACGTGGATTAGTGGCTATTTTTAGTTGCTAATTAGATCATCAAATAATTACGTGTGATTGATCACTACCGTAAATAGTGAATTCGTTTATTCGGGATGAAAAGAGATAAATATGTGTATTGATTACGTATTTGATTCGTATATGTGTAAACTGAGGTGTATGATTGTGTGTAGATAGTGTTTGCTTGTATTTATGAATTTGTTCTTGTTATATTAACTGAAAATCAAGGTATTTATACAAGTCTTCCAAGTAGGAGGTAGCCTGACCTTTGCTCTCTCATGTGTGCATGCTTGACACATGGGGAGTTGACTTGTTTGACCTTATCTAAGCTAATTTCTATCCTCTAAGTTGGATTAACTCGTATTACAGAGTAGTTCATCACTTTGGACTTATCTTTGAGGAGTCACTAACTTGATTTGGTTGATCGACTTATCTTTTATTGTGGCTCTTTGGCTAATGTAGCTCGTCATGGTCTTATTCGGGTTCGGATGACCTTTGATCTTAAGTAGCTCGCCTAGCTGGAGTAGCTCGCCTGGCTACTCCAGCTCGGCCTGGCTTAACTTAGCTCGCTTAATCTTGTCTCTGATGTGGTTACTTTGTGTAAAACCTATCCGTTTTAATTGTACCCTAGCTCACCTATCAACACTCATCCTTGGCCGACCTGCTTGCCGATGAAGAGGTGGTGGATTGCATATCTTTTGTATTTTTAGAAACACACCACTTTTTTGGGTCGGGTATTGGCATTACTGAACCCAACCATATACTTCGCACACTATCAGCTGTATAGTAAATATCAACATATCTACTCACTTTCAAATTATGCTTCCTGTAATAAAATAGGAAAAAAAAATAAACCAATCAATGTACAACACACACAACAATTAAAATCCGGACCTATAACTTGCTTGCTTCGGTCACCTTTTGAAGCTAAAAGAAAATTCCTAAACCCTAAACACATGCCAACATTATTAAAGAAACAATAAAATTAATAATTATAAATTCCAAATAATCCACAAAATTAAACTGTAATAAATATATACATCGTACCTAATGTCAGCATGTGCATGCACGCATGTAATACCTTCTTTTTCAAACTCAAAGCATGAGCAAGTACGCTTATCTAAGTCGACAATGTAATTGTTCTTTCCATAGACATTGTAAACTGATATGCACTCAATTGCTCAACTGTGTGTGAATTGGCAGATATTTGTTGGTTAGAAAGGATATCAGCAACACGCGAGCAAAGATACCCAGACTCTGAAGGTAGCTCAATACTCCTTGCATTGAACCAATCTTGTGTAACATGTTTAATTGCTTCTAGTGTTGGGTTTTAGAGGCACGAACACCATGTTCGGCGCAGCGGAAGAATACGATTCACCAACAACGAATCTCAAACATGGTTGTATAACATAAAATAGAAAGGATAAATTAACATAATAAATCCTTACAGCGATTTGTACGCGGAATCCTCCACTATGATATCCACGTAACAACTTTCTACCAACCCGCACCGATATGCCAGCGTTGAATCTCGAGACGAATTTGCTAGGAAAATTCCGACTGGAGATTTTATGGAGAAATTATATTTTTGTGTCACACTCTGAATTCCCATAAGACTCATATTTATAGGGATTAACTTGGCTTAATTCCTAAGCAAGATATCGGGCCTAGCCCGTAATATAATCTCTACGGATTATATTTCCCTAGATATGTTCCTACGAATAATATCTTTACCATATCTATTATTCTTGTATAATAATATTCCAAATATTATTATTGGGATTTCATATTTAATTAAATCCAATTTAATTAAATAATAATAATAATTAATTCCAAATATAATTATTATTATATTCTCCATAAATTAAATATTATATCCAATACAATATTTAATCAACCAACTATAATTGGTAAATTGCCATTACTTGTTGTGTGACCCATAGGCCCTCGTATATCGAGCGATTAGTCAAACTAACGGTCTTAATTGAACCCTAGACAATAAATCAGACATTCTCAATATACGAGGTACGTTGCGAGGAAATCTGCAACTACCTGTAATAATGTAGGCTATTGTGATATCTTCCTTTCATTCACGAATACTCGATTAAGCCTTGAACATGATGAAGTGTCTATTCAAATAGCTTAATCATATTATCTCAAATCACTAATTGATCAAGTATATCACACTTAGCCACAAAGTCTAAGTTGATGTGCGTCGGCCGACGACTTAGATCCAATTATGATGAGAAGACGAGTATTCTCTCTAAATACACATTGAGGAATGAATCCTATTCTTGGCTCAACTACCACGCACATGCATTTCGTGATGAACCCAATCCATGCCATATCTACCCGTGGAAGGGTGCAAGCGTCGGTCATGGTCAAAGTTCACAACTCCACACATGTCGTGCGTATTGACCTCAAGTCAGAGGAGTATCACATCGCTCCCACTAACCGAGACACCCGTAGACACATTATGTGGAATTACATCAAACGGTTTCTCGGATGGGTATACCAATACCCTCTAAGGTATCTGTGCATCCATCATGAGATACCCGGTATCTCGTAGTAAGTGAGATCTTACTACACTCTCTAAGAGTATGATGCAGATCGCACACCAATCTTAATTGCATCATCAATATCCCATTCTTGATGATCCTTGATCGGGGCTATTTGAGAATCATACTTAGGTCATCTGAGTTCTCACTCACTCAATGACAGTAGTGATTCATGGGAACACAAATAAGAATATATGCAAACAATCAAACATCATATTCAGATAAGTGTAACGCCATACATTTAATATTAAACCAATAATAATATTAAACCAAATCTGAATATTATCTTAGTATTATGTCCTTTCGATGGATTGTCTCTAGGACACTAACACTAACAATCTCCCACTTGGACTAGAGCCAATCACCTACATGTCTAACCCCTAGACCATCAAATGTCTAGTGTGTACATGATCAGTGAAAAGGATTTGCAAGATTATCCATTATGGGAAATGTTTTAATTTCACTTCTCCTATCGATATGATCTCTCGGATCAAATGATAATGCCTCCGTACATGCTTATTTCTGTTATCAGATCTCAGTTCCTTTGCTCATGCAATCGCACCAATGTTGTCACAATACAACTCTATTTGACAACTGGCACTCGGAACTACCCCTAGTTCTCTCAAGAACCTCAAAATCCAGAAAGCCTCTAAGGCTTCTGATACAGCAATGTACTTAGCTTCGGTTGTTGAATCTGCGGTCAGATCTTGCATGGAACTATTCCAACTTACCGCCTCATCGTTGAGATTTAAAATATAACTTGACTGTGATTTGTAATCTTCACAGTCTGACTGGAAACTCGCATCAGCATAGCCCATAACGACTAGCTGTAGCTGCCTACCGTAGACAAGAAAATGTTCTTTAGTACGCCTGAGGTACTTCATAACATTCTTGACAGCAATCCGGTGAGGCTCACCTGGATTTCGCTGGTAAGTACCAGTGATGTTGACAGCGTAGGCCACATCTGGCCTCGTGCAAGTCATGGCGTACATGATGGAGCCCAAATGCAGATGCATATGGAACGTCCTTCATGTGCTTGACATCAGCTTCGCTAGAAGGACCATCCTTCTTCGACAGCTTTATCCCATAATTTGCCGGTAGAGATCCTCTCTTAGAGTTCTCTATCGCAAAATGCTTCAACACCTTATCTACGTAGGTGGATTGTAACAATCCTACCATCTTCTTGGATCTATCCCTATGGATCTTGATCCCTAAGATGTAGCATGTCTCACCAAGATCCTTCATCATGAAGGTCTTTGATAACCAATCTTTCTCGGACTGCATTGGCGGGATGTTATTTCCTATAATCAATATGTCATTGACATATGCGACTATAAAGACAATACTCTTCCCGCTGCGTTTACGATAAATGCAAGGATCTTCCAAATTTCAGATGAAGTCAAGGATTTGACAGCTTCATCAAATCGGATATTCCAACTCCTAGAAGCTTGCTTCGATCCATAAATGGATCGTTTAAGCTTGCACACAAGATTAGATTTTGGCTTAGATATAAAACCCTCCGGTTGAGTCACAAACACTCCCTTATCAATGTTACCATTGGGGAGAGCTGTTTTGACGTCCATCTACCAAAACTCATAATCGCGGTGTGCTGCTATCGCAAGTAAAATTCAAATGGACTTGATCTAAGCAACTAGCGAAAAAGTCTCATCATAGTCAATACCGACTATAACCTTTCGCCACCAACCTATCTTTATAGGTTTGTACTTTGCCATTTGCATCGGTCTTACTCCTAAAGACTCACTTGCAATCTATGGGTCTAACCCCTTTCTGGCAACTCAATTAAGTCCTAGACTTAATTGATGTACATCGAGTCCATCTCGGATTTCATGGCTTCATGCCACTTCTCTGAGCAACATCTAATGTTGTTTCAGTATAAGTTCTAGGTTCGTCTTTATCCGGGATCTCCACATCATCATGTTCCTCCACGAGGAACCTATAATACCTAGTGGGTGGATTACGAATCCTAGTCGACTTATGGAGTTGTGGTTGTGCAGGCTGTACATTCTGATTGTGAAAAATTTTGTGGTGCAACGACTTCATCGTTGACCGGAGAGTCCTCAAGAGCGACACTTTCAAATGCCTCTTGGGCGGGAGTTTGAACTATGTTATTCTCATTCAACCCACTTGGAGGTTGTTGCGAAGACAATGCAACTCCAATTACGCTCCCACTGGCTGAAAGAGGATCACCTAGTGATAAACTTCCACCATGAGAGTCGTTGAATGCTCCCACTGATTCTTTGTCATGTTGCTATTGACAAATTATCAGCCTCTATGTTAATTCGTGGTTCTTGAATCTCTTCAAGTTCTATCTTCTTACGGCTTTGTTCCTTGAAGACGTACTCGTCTTTTAGGAACTTAGCTTGCCTAGAAACAATCACTGTTTGTTTCTCCGGTAGATAGAAGTGATATCCTTTTGTCTCCTTAGGATATCCCACAAAATAACTATTTTCGCCTTCGGATTCCAACTTATCAGTTAGCATTTTCTTCACAGCTGCGAGGCAACCCCACGTTCTAATGTGTGGAAAAGATTGCATCTTATCGTGCCATAGCTCGTATGGAGTCTGCTCAACTGATTTGGATGGAATCCTATTCAGAATGTAGATTGAGGTTTGTAATGCGTATCCCCATAAGAATGTTGGAAGAGAAGGAAAAACTCATCATGGACCTTACCATGTCTAACAAGGTTCGGTTTCTCCTTTCGGACACACCGTCCATCTGAGGTGTTCCGGGAGGAGTCCATTGTGACTGGATCCCATGAAGCTTCAAGTAATCCATGAATTCATGGCTAAGGTACTCACCTCTTCGATCCAATCGAAGAGTCTTGATACCCTTACCAAGTTGTTTCTCTGCTTTGTATATTAAGAACATCACGTCCATAACTCAACAAATGCCTAGCAGTTTGAACTATTAGTGAACATGTTTATCTTAACAACAACCATACTTGTTCTAGCAGCTAAAACACCTTGTGTTTTCTTCTCGGTTGCTAGAACCTTATAGTCTTTCTTCCAATGCCCCTTTCTATTGCAGTGGGGCACACATCCTTGTCTACCCGCTCTTACTTTTGAACTTCACATTTTGCCTTCAGAAAGTTGGGCTTGGAGCCCTCTTAGCCTTACTCATTCGCTTCTTCTCGCCTTTCGGGTCAGAAGAAGTAGAATCACTCACCATGAGCACAGGCTTTTCCTCAGCAGTGGAAGACTCAAAAGTCTTAAGCATGTTATGAGGCTCCGACATTGTCGCTTCCGTCTTCTTCATATTAAATTTACTACGAAACTAGAATATGAATCAGGGAGCGACTTGAGGATTGCACATGAGGTGAAATCTTTCCTCCTTTCGCTAATCGACATCTGAACAGATCTCTCATCACTTCATAAATCTCAAACGAGATATAGAATCAAAGAAATCCCTCAGACACTTAAGCATCTCGAAGGTATCCATTTTCTCATGTTGCCTTGCAATTCGGGAGTCATGCCGAGCAATCATAACATAGAGCTGGGAAACATCATCTTGATGCTTCTTCTGAGTTGTAACGTCAAACGATGCAGCCTCAACTGAACCAGCCTCAGGGGTAAAGGGATTGTCGTGTCTAACACGTACTCAATCTCTTCTTGCCTCAGCACCAAACACACGTTTCAGTGCTAGTCCAGAAAAATTTGGCCCAGCCAATTTGTTTGTTTCCAAAACATTTCTCAATGACAAGTTCTTCATTTCAACAATTTTTAGAGAAATAAATTAAAACGGGAATTAAACACAAAATTCCTATGAACAATATTCGGCAATCAAAATAAACATGGCTGTTACAGCAGGAAATATCCTCGCCTGACAGGAGGTCAGATTCCTGAAGATACACTGACACGACAAGATCGAGGGTCTACATCTTAAAAGAGTGTTTAATGTATTATAGGTCTACTGTTGATCTTTATATTAATATTGTAAATAATCCCTAAAATGAAGGGTTGAGACGAATTTAGGGTCACTTTCGGGCCTTTGGGGGTGAACCTCTATAAATAGGGGGTCACCCCCTCATTGTAATGGATGGATCTCACTTTTCTCTCATTTCTCATATATGCAAAGAGCTCTCATTCGAGGGAAGAACGAAAGTTCTTCCCCCATCGTTCGTGTCCGTTTATATTTATTGTTTGTCGGGCATACCCTAAATAGCCACATATATTCATCCGTACAAAAATGCCTGTCAACAATTTGGCGCTAGAAGGAGGGTACAATTCGTGTTCATCTCGATGGATGAACACGAAGATCTTCTCCTCAAAAAATCAAACCCCAACAAAAATCATTCAAGAAATATTCACCCAATTTCAACCCATTTTTTCCAAAAATCAACACCCATTTCCAATCGAAATCACCATAACAACATTCCATAAAACAAAAACCATGTCCTTTGAACAGAAGAAGGGCACGCATACAACAAAATTTCAAAAACAAAAAACCCATTTGAAGGCTTCAACAGCAGCTGGCTAAAAGAGAGAAGAAGAAAGAGTTGTCATGTTGTTTTCGGCGGTGACAACGGAACTCCGCCGCCGGAGTTATCTCCACTGGACGCGAATGCAGCCCCGTGGAGCGGTCCCTGACAACGCCGGTGTCACCGTCGTCGTCGCCGTAACCGTGCCTCATCTGTCTGCACTGGGGACCGCCGTCCATCTCCTCATTCTCGCAAGAAGGTTTCGCGCCGGCACCGCCACGGTCGAAGCCCTCCACCCCCACTTTTCCTCTTCGTTCAAGCAAAATGGTTGATTTTCTCAATCAAAAACACTGTTTTTGGATTTGGCCCCCTTGGTGTGCCTTGTTTGGTGTGCCTACTTCTCCACAGCCTTGTCAGTGTGCCTTTGGCACATTCCCCAATACACGTTGAAAAGTCAAAAGATTCCAGCCTCGATCCGCACACCGCCGAAGTCGATACCCGTCACCCCGTGTCTCGGGGAGGCCCGATAACCACCAACCGTCGCTCGCCGCCCAGTGGCTACTCGCAACCCGCCTCCCCGCATAGCCGGCGTCACCTAGCAGGTCCGCTGCCATCACTTCCGGTCACCAACCACAGCGTGTCCTCGCAGCAACGCCGAGCCTGGCGGATCGCCGACTCCCCCGCGTGGCTGCCCGACACAGTGTCCCCGCTCCGCGAAGCGCCATCGCCTACCCACGACAGATCTTCCAGCCGCCGCCGCGGCCCTTCCCGCGTGGCCGCCTACCCGCGCGCGGAGCCGCGGTCCTCCGCATATCGCCGCCTGCCCGCGCGACCCCCGAACTACCCAAGCCGCGACCCGCCGCTCACCTCCTCGCGGCCCCTCCGCCTCACGGCATCCGCCGACCAAGCGGGCTCCCAGCATCACCGTTCGCGCTGCCTGCCCGCCGTCACGTGCGGCCTCCCCGCTGCCCGCCGTCGCACGCGGCCTCCCCGCAGACTGCCCTCGCCGCCACTCACGGCCGCGGCCCTCCGCCGCCACCGCCCCGCTGCTCGACGCCGCCCAACGCGCTCACACCGCCTCAATCTCCACGTCGCCGCTTGGTGCAGCCTCCCCGAGCCGTCGTCATCCCCGTTCCCGCTTCGCCGTGCAGCACGCCCTCCCCGAGCGCCGCCGTCCAGCACGCGCACGCCGCCCACCGCGGGCCCCTACCCGGCCGTTGCCATCGCGGTTCTCGCCTCGCGCCGCCAGAGCGCCTCCGGTCGCTCCCTCAGGCCGCTGCTCGATCTCCGTGGACCGAGTCAACGCAGGTATTGGGAAATCAATTTTAGAGGTGTGGCAATTTGCTGTGCACCGTGAAGTCAGCATCTGAATACTGGGCTAAGATATACTTGCTAGAATTGGGCCCTCATTTATTGTATTTGGGCCATTTTTCAACTAATGTTGTTGTGCCCATATTTAAATTATAGTGTTGGGCCATATTTGTATATTCTGTTGGGCCTCCTTTTTCTTTAATGGGGGAGAGGGCCCAAATTTAATTAAACAGCTAAAAAAAATAAAATAAATATATATATATATATATATATACATATATATACGGGCAGCGAGTAGCTTCGGGGACGAGCATCCGGGTCCTCTTCATCAACGAAAAATCTACGGGCAGTCCTTTGCCCACTCGAATCAGGTTTATTTCGATAACTTGCTTTTAATATATATATCACCACTCGTAAGTTTTCATATATATTAAAAACGGGGGCGTATACTCGTATTTCGAAAATTCAAAGCGGGGACAAATTTCGAAATTCAATTTTCGTCTAGTAACTTCCTTTTAATATATACCGCAACTCGTAAGTTGTCATGTATATTAAAAGCGGGGGCATGGATATACATATCCTAAGATCATTTTGTAATATAAAAAACAAACTATTTAACTCTGAGTATTATTAAATACTGTCAGTTGTTTGAAACTTCGAATATAATTTCGAAAAATTATTGAGGTTGCTCACCGGGTAATTAACTCATATTTAAAATATGGTCACACCTTTCAACTACAGACATTTGTCCGCCTTCATAGGCGTTGATCGATCCGCCTTTTAGGCGTCGACATTCCGCCTAGATTGGCGAAGTAATCCGTCTTCTCGACGTCGATTAGTCCGCCCTTTCAGGCGTTGACGTATCGATTAGTTCGCCTTCACCGGCGTCAACTAATCCACTTCTCGAGTTAATCCGCCTTTTAGGCGTCGACATTCCGCCTAGATTGGTGAAGTAATCCGTCTTCTCGACGCCGATTAGTCCGCCCTTTCAGGCGTTGACGTGTCGATTAGTTCGCCTTCACATGCGTCAACTAATCTACTCGAGCTAATCCGCCTTTTAGGCGTCGACATTCCGCCTAGATTGGCGAAGTAATCCGTCTTCTCGACGTCGATTAGTCTGCCCTTTCAGGCGTTGACGTATCGATTAGTTCGCCTTCACCGGCGTCAACTAATCCACTTCTCGAGTTAATCCGCCTTTTAGGCGTCGACATTCCGCCTAGATTGGCGAAATAATCTGTCTTCTCGACGTCGATTAGTCCGCCCTTTCAGGCGTTGACGTGTCGATTAGTTCGCCTTCACCGGCGTCAACTAATCCACTTCTCGAGTTAATCCGCCTTTTAGGCGTCGACATTCCGCCTAGATTGGCGAAGCAATCCGCCCGATCGGCGTCGATTAATCCGCCTTTTAGGCGTCGACATTCCGCTTAGATTGGCGAAGTAATCCGCTCGATCGGCGTTGATTAATCCGCCTTCTCGGCGTCGACATTCCGCCTAGATTGGCAAAGTAATCCACCCGATCGGCGTTGATTAATCCGCCTTCTACGCGTCGACATTCCGCCTAGATTGGCGAAGCAATCCGCCCGATCGGCGTTGATTAATCCGCCTTTTAGGCGTCGACATTCCGCCTAGATTGGCGAAGCAATCCGCCCGATCGGCGTTGATTAATCCGCCTTCTCGGCGTCGACATTCCGCCTAGATTGGCGAAGCAATCCGCCCGATCGGCGTTGATTAATCCGCCTTTTAGGCGTCGACATTCCGTCTAGATTGGCGAAGCAATCCGCCCGATCGGCGTTGATTAATCCGCCTTCTCGGCGTCGACATTCCGCCTAGATTGGCGAAGCAATCCGCCCGATCGGCGTTGATTAATCCGCCTTTTAGGCGTCGACATTCCGCCTAGATTGGCGAAGTAATCCGATCGGCGTTGATTAATCCGCCTTCTCGGCGTCGACATTCCGCCTAGATTGGCGAAGTAATCCGCCCGATCGGCGTTGATTAATCCGCCTTCTCGGCGTCGACATTCCGCCTAGATTGGCGAAGTAATCCGCCCGATCGGTGTTGATTAATCCGCCTTTTAGGCGTCGACATTCCGCCTAGATTGGCGAAGTAATCCGTCTTCTCGACGTCGATTAGTCCGCCCTTTCAGGCGTTGACGTGTCGATTAGTTCGCCTTCACCGGCGTCAACTAATCTACTCGAGCTAATCCGCCTTTTAGGCGTCGACATTCCGCCTAGATTGGCGAAGTAATCCGTCTTCTCGACGTCGATTAGTCCACCTTTCTGGCGTTGACGTATTGATTAGTTCGCCTTCACCGGCGTCAACCAATCTGCCTCTCAAGACGATCCGTCACTCGGTCTTGATAAGTTCGCCTTCACCGGCGTCAACTAATCTGCCTCTCGGCGTGGATCCAGTCCGCATGTTAAGCGTTGACTTTCCGCCTTACTAGGCGAGGTATTGTTTGGTTCGTCCTCACCGGCGTTAACTAATCTATTCTCTGCATCGTGAAGTCGCTGCCCGTCAATCGGCTAAAAGCACTTCACTCATTAACCTGTTGGTTAATCTTTTAAGCGGTTGTTAAATCAATCTCATCTTCGTGAAGTCGCTGCCCGATCATCGGCTAAAGCACTTCACTCATTAACCTGTTGGTTAATCTTTTAAGCGGTTGTTAACTCAATCCCATCTTCGTGAAGTCGCTGCCCGATCATCGGCTAAAGCACTTCACTCATTAACCTGTTGGTTAATCTTTTAAGCGGTTGTTAAATCAATCCCATCTTCGTGAAGTCGCTGCCCGATCATCGGCTAAAGCACTTCACTCATTAACCTGTTGATTAATCTTTTAAGCGGTTGTTAACTCAATCCCATCTTCGTGAAGTCGCTGCCCGATCATCGGCTAAAGCACTTCACTCATTAATCTGTTGATTAATCTTTTAAGCGGTTGTTAATTCAATCCCATCATCGTGAAGTCGCTGCCCGTCAATCGGCTAAAGCACTTCACTCGTTAATCTGTGTATTTATTTTTTAATCGATTGTTAAGTCAATCTGTTGTTCGTGAAGTCGCTACCCGCAAGCGACCTAAGCACTTCATTAATTTATCATCGCGGTCCTCATCGCCCTATTACTAAAATCAATGCCGGCCAGCGGCAAGAATTATTTATTAATTGAACGTCACGGTACTCGACTCGGGGGCACGATGGAAGATCGTACCCCACCTAACCCGACCAATTTCGAAAAAGTTTGACTATTCGAAGGTTACACAAAAGATTCGCCCAACAAGGACCCTGTCATCGAAGATTCCCCCGGGGCATCCGAGCTATCCTGTTTTCAGGCTCGGGGGCAAAACCTATTTGAAGCACAGATCAAGATCGAACTCTGGCCGCAGTCAGAGCCCAATCTTGGGGGCAATTGTTACAGCAGGAAATATCCTCGCCTGACAGGAGGTCAGATTCCTGAAGATACACTGACACGACAAGATCGAGGGTCTACATCTTAAAAGAGTGTTTAATGTATTATAGGTCTACTGTTGATCTTTATATTAATATTGTAAATAATCCCTAAAATGAAGGGTTGAGACGAATTTAGGGTCACTTTCGGGCCTTTGGGGGTGAACCTCTATAAATAGGGGGTCACCCCCTCATTGTAATGGATGGATCTCACTTTTCTCTCATTTCTCATATATGCAAAGAGCTCTCATTCGAGGGAAGAACCAAAGTTCTTCCCCCATCGTTCGTGTCCGTTTATATTTATTGTTTGTCGGGCATACCCTAAATAGCCACATATATTCATCCGTACAAAAATGCCTGTCAACAATGGCCTTTTAATTTATTTTGTCTCCATTATTTTCACATACTCAACGACCTCATCGGAAGAGTACGAATTTATATCTAATATAAATTGTAATGGACTAGGATCCACATTCCTACTATTACAATGACTGCTAGGGCTGAACGTTGTAATAGCATAACTGGTAGGTCTCTAAACCAATTGCCTCACGCAATTCCTAGTTGATTAAACCTAGTTCAATCGGATGTCACCTAATTCTCGTTTCCCTGCTAGGGCTGGTGAAACAGAATTAAGTTGGTTTACAACCATTAAGCGGCGACAAACGTGTCCCTATAAAAGTCCCGTTAGATGTAGATCCGAGCAAAAGACTAGGGCCTTAAATACTCATTGGAACGAAATCTCCGGTTTACTTTTAATTTTAATGGAAGACATATTTCAATCTAATGAAAACCATATTTTAGTGAGGATCATTTTAAAGGCGGGGTATTAATTGCTTAATCGAGATCCAACATGTTAACTACGTCACATTTGAGCAATTATTGGGCGCCGCCTACCCAAACATGATAAGTGCGGACAAACATATATTGGGCGCCGTCTACCCAAACATTTAATACGGTTCGGCAAATATTGGGTGCCGCCTACCCAAACAATTTAATGCGGGCTATATAACTAACAATGTAAATATCGATTAACATAAGCAGTTATATAAGTGGGGAGCAACTAATCAAGTTCTCATGCTTTATTTCAAAATTTAAATTTGCATAAATAAAGCATCTAATAAATATTTAGCACATAAATCAAATGAACATGCAAAATATTTAATATTTATAAATAACACGTAAATCAAATAAACGTGCTTAACAATAATTATTCGTAGGTAAAATATTGCTAAAATTAGAAATACCAACAAGCTCCAAGCTTTCGATTAATTTCTAAAGTCATTTTCAAAATTATTTTGCCCAAAATATTATTTTATTAAAATTCCATAAATTTGGTCCAACCAAATATGCATTTACCTTGATTTTCATAACTTTGATCCAATCAAACATATTCTTATTTTGTATTTCAAAATTCTCAAAAGTTGGTCCAACCAAATTGCCCTTTAGTTCACTTTATCAGAATTTTTTATATACATCCAGATAAACAAGGCTTTATTATATCTAGAATACAAAATATGGCCGAGGGACTAGCCTGCAATTATTTCAGAAAAACTTAAAATTGCATAAATACCTTAAGGGCCGAACTGCAATTCCCAAGAAAATTAGAAATTGCAGAAAAGCCCAAGGGTAAAATTGCAGTTTCAGGAAACTTCTAAAATTACAAATAGTCCCCCGTAGAAAATCTAATTTTCAAAAACATGCCCCTAGGGCATTGATACTGTTATGCAATGAAAATCAATAGCCGCCTCCGCCTTCGACTTAATCCCGCAGCGAACGAGCAATAGCCGCCGCGGTCCGCCTCCAGCGTCGAACGCCAGCACAAGCGGCGCCGCCTCCGTTCGGTCCTCGACGGTGCGGTGACTCCAGCGCCACTGTATCAGCAGTGGACCGCCACCGTCAATACGCTGTCACCGAACGCCAGCCGTAGCGCAACCCCGCCCAGCGTGAGTCGGCTGGTTCCAGGGGAGATGCGGTCGCGCCGCTGTCTCCATGAAAAGCAGATCGCTGCTGTAGCCACAAACCAATAGAGCCATCTCTAGTTTCCGGCGATGAATTTATTCGATCCTCCGGCGAGGAGAATGTATTGCCTAGCAAGATCGGTGTCCGACCAGAAAACTGCCATGGGGGCACGATCGCGTGATTTAAAAAACGGAAGGACCCAGTCTTCCCTTTTCCTTTTATCAGATGCTAGCGCAGTGTGAGCGAATTCAATTGCCGTCAGAGGCTGCGTGCGGTCAAAACAGTAAACTGGTCCGCGCCTTTCAAAAAAAGGCAAAACCCAATTTCCTTTTTTTTTTTTTTAATAAACTAAACAAACTTTGTTTCCTTGGTCAAAAGTCACGGCACAAATATAAGTTTTCCTAGAAATTCTTATGTGCCTTTATTTATAAAAAAGTTTTATCATAAAAAAAAAAAGGATTGAAGTGCTGGTTCTCACAATTAACCAGAAGACTAAATTATTTCTCGAAGAAAACAAATATATTTATTGAAGCGCGTGTTTTTCAATTTAATTAAAGCAAAGTCAAATTTTGCAAATTTAAAATTGCATCGAAAAACAAGCAGGCATAATTTGGGCAAAATAATTATAAATATGCACAATATTTACCCATGATTAACATGTAATTTTATGCTATACACGACCATTGAATCAAAGCCTGTGCTCTGATACCACTGTTGGGTTTTAGAGGCACGAACACCATGTTCGGCGCAGCGGAAGAATACGATTCACCAACAACGAATCTCAAACATGGTTGTATAACATAAAATAGAAAGGATAAATTAACATAATAAATCCTTACAGCGATTTGTACGCGGAATCCTCCACTATGATATCCACGTAACAGCTTTCTACCAACCCGCACCGATATGCCAGCGTTGAATCTCGAGACGAATTTGCTAGGAAAATTCCGACTGGAGATTTTATGGAGAAATTATATTTTTGTGTCACACTCTGAATTCCCATAAGACTCATATTTATAGGGATTAACTTGGCTTAATTCCTAAGCAAGATATCGGGCCTAGCCCGTAATATAATCTCTACGGATTATATTTCCCTAGATATGTTCCTACGAATAATATCTTTACCATATCTATTATTCTTGTATAATAATATTCCAAATATTATTATTGGGATTTCATATTTAATTAAATCCAATTTAATTAAATAATAATAATAATAATTAATTCCAAATATAATTATTATTATATTCTCCATAAATTAAATATTATATCCAATACAATATTTAATCAACCAACTATAATTGGTAAATTGCCATTACTTGTTGTGTGACCCATAGGCCCTCGTATATCGAGCGATTAGTCAAACTAACGGTCTTAATTGAACCCTAGACAATAAATCAGACATTCTCAATATACGAGGTACGTTGCGAGGAAATCTGCAACTACCTGTAATAATGTAGGCTATTGTGATATCTTCCTTTCATTCACGAATACTCGATTAAGCCTTGAACATGATGAAGTGTCTATTCAAATAGCTTAATCATATTATCTCAAATCACTAATTGATCAAGTATATCACACTTAGCCACAAAGTCTAAGTTGATGTGCATCGGCCGACGACTTAGATCCAATTATGATGAGAAGACGAGTATTCTCTCTAAATCCACATTGAGGAATGAATCCTATTCTTGGCTCAACTACCACGCATATGCATTTCGTGATGAACCCAATCCATGCCATATCTACCCGTGGAAGGGTGCAAGCGTCGGTCATGGTCAAAGTTCACAACTCCACACATGTCGTGCGTATTGACCTCAAGTCAGAGGAGTATCACATCGCTCCCACTAACCGAGACACCCGTAGACACATTATGTGGAATTACATCAAACGGTTTCTCGGATGGGTATACCAATACCCTCTAAGGTATCTGTGCATCCATCATGAGATACCTGGTATCTCGTAGTAAGTGAGATCTTACTACACTCTCTAAGAGTATGATGCAGATCGCACACCAATCTCAATTGCATCATCAATATCCCATTCTTGATGATCCTTGATCGGGGCTATTTGAGAATCATACTTAGGTCATCTGAGTTCTCACTCACTCAATGACAGTAGTGATTCATGGGAACACAAATAAGAATATATGCAAACAATCAAACATCATATTCAGATAAGTGTAACGCCATACATTTAATATTAAACCAATAATAATATTAAACCAAATCTGAATATTATCTTAGTATTAAGTCCTTTCGATGGATTGTCTCTAGGACACTAACACTAACATCTAGAACGTACACAATTGGCTTATCACGTGTCCACAGTATTCGATTGTTCCATGACTCTGCACAGTTCGACGTCAGGAACTCATACCGCCGAGTTTTGCAGTGAACTCGGGACCAACGCTCAAACCCTTTACTTCGTAGAGATTCTCCCAGTTTCCCTTCACAAACACCATCAAGAACACTCATGCATCTACATATCAATCCAAAAAATTATAATTAAAACTCACAAGTAAGAACTCAAAACTTTACTAAAGGATAAAAAATTTAAAATTTAGAATTACTTGTTGAATTTTTTCAGGAATATAGGTATACGCTGCTTGCATGAAACACCGTGCCACAACACTCCCGTATTTAGCATAATTCTTGCTTAGATGGAAAAAAACACAAACCATGAGGTACACCAGGAAATGAACCAAATGCTTCTTTTACTCGATCAAAGAACCACGTCCATGAATCATTATTTTCTACAGCACCAATGCCTATAACCAGGGGAAACAATCGATTGTTCACATCTTGGGTAACAACAACAAATACAACACCCTTGTATTTTTCCTTCAAATGCGTTCCATCCACCACTATAACAGGCCTTGTGTGTTTAAAACCCTTAATTGAAGCACGAAGCACATAAAAAATATATTTGAAGCTACCATCAGTTTCACTTAGAAGCTTCACTTGAGATCCAGGATTTGCAGATTGTGGCATTTCCAAATAAGAAGGAAACATCTTAAAGAATTCAATCTGATTTCTGTATATTATGTCCGCCATGCGATGCTTCGACCTAAAGGATTGACCATACAACACATCCATCCCATAGAATTTACTCAACTCAGTTTTCATACTCTTGGGTGTGTAGGCATCCTCTCTATCCTTCTGCTTGTTAGCAAATATAGACCCAAGCACTTTTGAAGGGAGCTTTTGTGGTTGATTGCATTTGGGATCAAAACGACAAGTGTGACTTTTACAAAGGTTGAACCCACACATCTCTTCGTTGACCTTGCATTGATTGCAAAAGAACAGTCCGAATGTGGACATACTGCGGCCCATCTGTTGATAGGCGAACATCAATTATTGCTAGGCGAACAAAGATTAAAACCTTAAAAAGAATTATGAAGAGGAACACCAAGTCAAAGATAATCAACAAAGAAAATCAAGTCG
The DNA here is from genome assembly GCA_947034835.1 of Ballota nigra. Lineage (NCBI taxonomy): Eukaryota > Viridiplantae > Streptophyta > Magnoliopsida > Lamiales > Lamiaceae > Ballota > Ballota nigra. Next base: position 14,659,128 of record OX344722.1, read on the forward strand.
GGGTACATAAATCAATCCAGGGAGTGTATAAACTGACGAACAACTCTACCGACGAACAACATACTAGCGAACAAGTATTAAGACCCAAGACCAGATATGAACATTCTGCTAAGTCACTGAATGACGAACAACATTGTCAAAAGGTGGTACATCTACCAACCTAAGAGGTGCATGTCGACGAACAAAGGATCAAGATCCCAACGCCAATCTGTGTAAAACACAAAGGCGAACAACTTCTGAGCCATGCACCCAAAAGGCGAACAACTTTTATGAAAAAACCATCCTGGATCAACTAAGCCGACCTGAACGAACAACAATGAAGTCCGGGATAAGACCAAAGAAGACTTTGTAACTAAGATTCAGCTTAGATAAGGTCAAATGATGGTCAAAGGACACTTGTCAAGCATGCAGGCTAGGGAAACCAAGAGTCATAGACACCTCATGCTTGCTAGCCTCTATAAATAGTTGTTCTCCAGCTTAAGAAATACAAGTTCAAATTCATAAACACTTCCAAAACACACACTAATACACCTAAACGTACACGCATACGAAATTATTACAATTTCGACTTTCACATTTACAAGTTCATAACCCGAATCCTCGATTTACCATTTACGGTGGTAACCAATCATACGTAATTGATTGATGATCTTTAAACCGAACTTAAACAGTCACTAATCCATCCGATAAAAATTGATCACCAACAAATTGGCGCTAGAAGAAGGGTTCGAACCTTCGATTTAGTGTGATTATCCAAGAACTTCAAGTTGGAAACTTGAAGATTCAAAGAAAACCTCAAGAAACATTTGAAGATACAAGTGAAGGTGTTCTTGGTGTTCATGGTGTTCTTCAATATAAAAATTAAAGAACAATCAAATTGAAATGCCTCAATCAAAGGAAACCCAAGCATCACATTTGCAAGGAGAGCGTCTCCCACCTGAGCTTCGTCGGCCGACCACCAGGATCGTAATCCTAGACATGTGAATAGATCGTAGTATACTACCATAACTCATAATCTCCCGCCTGAAATGGAGGCCCTGGCGAACAACCCCAACGAACTAGCCAAAACCATTGCTGCTCTCCAGGCACTACAGAGACAACAAGATCAAAATAGGCCTTCACAAGTGAGGCCTAAAGATAGAGCCGTAGAAGTTGTTAGGGCTAGGTCAACCAGGGGCGAACAACACGAGGTGAACAGTGCCCAGGTCAGGCGGGATAAAGGCAAAGCTAAGATGGTCGAACCAAGAGAGGGCCAAACTGAGTCTGCTTGCGGATGAACAACAATGTCGAGCCATGGAACTACCCGTTCCAGTGCCCAGGACAGACTTGGCCAACCCCAACAGCAAGACAAAGTTGCTCGCCAGGAGGTGGAGCGTGGGCGAGCAACATTGGAGCAACCACGCCCATCAGTTCATGAAAGGCTCTCTCAATCTGCCTTCAGGCATCTAGGACCAAATGCGGCGAGCAACCCTAGAAAACAACCCCAGGATTTGCCCACTCCGAGTGAGGGACTGCGACGAGCAAAAAGGTTAGTACCTTTGCTCGCCGAACAGCCTCCAAGTCAAGGGGCATCTTTGGATGAGCTATCAAGTTTAAGAAGGGCAGTGGAGAACATGCAGGGACAGTTGGACCAACAGAGAGGTGTGGGGACAACCAGTTTGCCATCCTCACCACTATCACCTATCATTCTGAAAGCCCCGATTCAGAAGAAGGTCCAGTTCCCGGCAAGCATACAATATGACGGTGTTGCTGATCCCAGAGTTCATCTGACAAAGTATTCAGATTATATGGTCTCGGTGGGAGCCAGCGATGCCACTCATTGCCGAAACTTCCCCTTAACTTTGGGGGATCGGGTATACAAGTGGTTTTCGGCAATGCCCCCAGCATCTATCCATTCATTCACTCAACTGAGTCGAGAGTTCCTTTCTCATTTCTCAACGGCAGGGTCGTACTTGTCTCAGAAACACCGATTGTCTGACCTAAAATAAAATGACGACGAGACAGATCGGGCATTCATGGAAAGGTTCGACAAGGTGCTGTTAGAAGGAGAACCCGTCAGTGAGGATACGAAAATCGTTGCCGTTATGGCCGGGTTGAAGAAAGGATCAAAGCTATGGAAAGAGGTACGTCTGAAGTGCCTGAGAAGTTATGCCGAATTCAGAAATCAAGCCGGCATATTCGTTTCCATGCACGAGGCCTTGCAATCAAACTTGGGGGAGAACAAAGTTGATCCCAAGGAGAATAACAAGAAACCTGGCGTAACAAACTATTGAGTCCCTAAAAACATGAAGACATTCACTGAAGGGACGGAGCTCAAGGAAAAGTTGAATCAAGTGCTAACAGTGTCAGTTGATACTGTTTATGAAAATGTGAAGGATAAGGAGTTGCTCTCCCCTCCCCGGAAAATTCGCCAGGATACTGGCAAACTCAACCCTAACAAGTATTGTGCCTACCATCAAAGCGTGGGGCACTTCACGAGTGAATGTAGAGATTTGCTCAAGCAGCTCTGGCGTTTCTACGAGGACGGAAAGCTCTCTGACTTTGTTAAAAGACAACCCGGGAAGAGAGTCCGGGAGAACAACTCTGAAGACGAGGATGATCAACCTCAGAAGAACAATAAACCGGCGTGACCAGTTCCTGCCATTCCTACTCGTCCTTTGGAAGATTTATATATGATGGAACCTGTAGGTCCCGCAGGAGGATGTTCTGATGGACGACCACCAATCTCCAACCGAAAAAGAAAAGCTGAGTTACGAGCAATCGATCAAGTCCAAGAAATGGGGGTCAAACCATCCATCATGCAGACAACGAAATTGACCTTCACCGAAAGCGACTTAGAAGGAATATTGACTCCACATAACGATTCGCTCGTAATCTGCACAAAGATTATGGGAACACGAGTCCACAGATTGTTGGTGGACACCGGAGCCTACACCAACATCTTATTCAAAAAGACGCTCGATCATCTTGGAGATTATTCGGGCTATATTCGGGATACAACTCACAGAATAATAGGCTTCGGGAATGCTGTAACGGACCCATTGGGAATAGTTACTTTAGCAGTACAACTTGTAACGGCCAACGAACCCGAGAAAAATATTACAAGGATGGTTGACTTCTTGGTTGTAGACCAGGATTCAACTTACAACGGGTTTCTTGGTCGACCCTTTTTAAATGAATTCAAAGCTGCGTGTTCCACTTACCACTATTGTTTGAAATTTCCAACAACGAGTGGAGCAGGTACAATCAAAAGAGATCAAAGAAAGGCCAGGGAATGTCTCTTACAGTTGCAGGCCAAACATGTATCAGTATCCATGATGGAAGCCACAACTAGCTATCCTGCTGATGAACCATCAATACTGGGGAACATGATGGATATAGAGGAAGACCATATGGATACTGATGAACAACATCATGACGAGCAGGTGTTGGACGAACAACTCCTCACCACCCATGAGAAACATCATCCTGACGAACAACAAAGGGGTGGTGACGAGCAACATTCATATGATGGCTTGGAGAGCCAAGTGTTGACTAACAACAACGAATCAAGACCAACAGATGATCTAGATCCCCGCCTGGGGGCAGAGCCGATGAACATCGAAAATGATTTCAACTCTGAGGGACCAATACTTGATCCTCGGTGGAAAGGACAAAAACGACGAGCAACTCCAGTTGAAGAGCTGGAGGCGTTCAAAGTTAATCCTGAAAACCCGGATCTCAAATTATACATAGGATCTGAGCTCCCTGAGCCTTACAGGTCCCGAATGAAAGAGTTCCTCAGCAAAAATCTAGATGTTTTTGCTTGGTCTCATGCAGACATGGTGGGGATAGATCCAAAATATGCTTGCCATAGGCTCAACATCAATCAAGCAAAAAGGCCAATCCATCAAAAACGAAGAAAATATGGCCCAGACAAGTATCAAGCTTTGAACGAAGAGGTAAAAAAATTGCTAGACAACGACTTGATCCGACAGGCACTCTGTCCACAATGGGTGGCAAACCCAGTCCTTGTGAGGAAACCAAACGGAACCTGGAGGCTATGCATAGACTTTACAGATCTGAATGCAGCATGCCCAAAAGATAATTTTCCACTCCCTCACATTGACCAGTTGGTGGACAACACTGCAGGTCATGAAATGCTAACATTCATGGATGCCTTTGCCGGGTACCATCAAATTCCAATGCATCCAGACGATCAAGAGAACACAGCACTTTATACGAACAAAAACTTGTTGTGTTGGAAAAGAATGCCTTTCGGTCTCATCAACGCTGGAGCAACAAACCAGAGGTTGGTGAACAAGATGTTCGACGAACAAATCGGAGATACGGTAGAAGTCTATGTAGACGATATCATAGTCAAAAGCCCCCGAAGGGAAGACCATCTTCAACATTTGACCCAGGTGTTCGAAATCCTTCGACACTACAACATGAAGCTGAATCCGAAGAAGAGCAGTTTCGGAGTTCATTCAGGGAAATTCCTAGGCCATCTTGTTAGTCAACGAGGGATTGAAGCCAATCCAGCAAAAGTTAAAGCAATCGTGGATATGCAACCTCCACGCTCAATAAAGGAAGTGCAAAGGCTTACGGGATGCCTAGCAGCATTGAATCGGTTCATATTCAGGTCGGGGGACAAATGCCGTCCATTCTTTGAAGCCATCAAGAAAGGACAATTCACATGGACTAGCAACTGTCAGAAGGCGTTCGACCAACTCAAAGAATATCTGGGAGATGTTAAAATCCTATAAAAACCAGTCCCGGGAGAAAAGCTATATTTATACTTAGCAGCATCAGAAGTAGCCATCAGCTCTGTTCTGGTGCGAGAAGACGGCAAATTTTATCAACCTATCTACTACGTCAGTCAAGCTTTACACGACGCGGAGATCAAATACTCTCCAACTGAGAAACTGGCGTATGCACTTGTCATGAGCGTGAGGAAGTTACGACCATACTTCTTTGATCATCAAGTTGAAGTGCTAACAACTTTCCCACTCAGACAAATCCTCCATCGCCCCGACACAGCTGGTCGTCTATTAAAGTGGTCACTAGAGATTAGCCAATTCGGAGTGACATATGCTCCTCGAACAACGATCAAATGGCAAGCGTTAGCCGACTTTATTGTCGAACTAACCTTCCCACCAGATCCGACGAGAGAACTTGATCACCCCTGGCGTCTTTACATTGACGGATCTTCAACCAACATAGCCTCGGGGGCAGGAGTAGTTCTAATCAGTCCAGACAGACAAGTATTCACCTCAGCAATCAGATTTGGTTTCATGGCAACCAACAACGAAGCTGAGTACGAGGCTCTTATTGCTGGTCTCCACCTATCTCTCGCAGTAGGTGTTAGACGATTACAAATATTTGGCGACTCACAATTGATTGTGAATCAAGTCCGAGGTGAATACGAGGCGAAAGACGATCACATGATCGAATATCAGTGAATTGTTGCTTACCTGATGTCCTTGTTAGAACAAGTCTTCATTGAACAAATTCCAAGGACAAGCAACACACAAGCAGATGCGTTGGCCCGACTAGCAACAAGTGAGGGACCAACAGAGTTGGCAGACATTATAATTACAAAGATGAATGATCCATCAACAAGAAGTTATAATGTCAACCAACTTGATGAACAAGCAAATGAAGAAGAAGACTGGAGAACAAATATAGTCAAATATTTGAAAAGTGGAGAAAAACCAAACAACCCTTTTGAAGCTGCCAAGCTAACAAAGCAAGCCGCCAGATATACTCTGGTGGGCGAGCAGCTTTACAAAAGGGGAATATCACTCCCACTTCTCAAATGTTTTCCTAGGGGGCAAGGACGAGCAATACTCGAAGAAATACATGCGGGAGTATGCGGAAATCATACTGGGGGGCAAGTCTTGGTATACAAAACTATCAGACAAGGCTACTATTGGTCAACTTTACGTCAAGACGCAATCAAGAAAGCAAAGACTTGCCATCAATGCCAGATTTTTGCCCCAAACATTCATACCCCGGCCCAACAACTTGTATCAGTTTATAACCCGTGGCCATTTACAAGATGGGGGATGGACATTATTGGTCCCTTCCCAGCAGGAGTTGGAGGTGTTCGATTTGTCGTTGTGGCAGTCGACTATTATACAAAATGGGCAGAAGCAGAGGCCATGTTAAAAATCACGCAGCAGAAAATGATCAACTTCATTTGGAAGAACATTGTCTGTCGTTTTGGAGTTCCACAAACCATCGTGACAGACAATGGTCCGCAGTTTGATGGAAAAGAGTTGAGAGATTTCTGTACAAAGTGGAGGATCAAGAAACATTATTCTACGCCCTATCATCCCCAGTCGAATGGACAAGTCGAAGCCGTAAACAAAATTATCAAGCATACGTTAAAAGTACGGCTAGCAGAGAGCAAAAACAGTTGGTCTACAGAGCTTCCGGAAGTCTTATGGGCATACAGAGTTTCTCCCAGGTCAAGCACCGGAGAAACACCTTTTGCAATGACTTTCGGAACAGAGGCTGTAATACCAATCGAGTTAAAGACCAACACATACCGGACGACCAACTTTGACGAGCAGACGAACAACTCTGCTCTAGCTACTGAAATGGATTTGCTCGAAGAAAAAAGACTGAATGCCGAGCTAAAAAGTGCTACCTACAAGCAGCGAGCAGAACGCTATTATAATTCCCATGTTAAAGTCAGGGAATTCAGAGTTGGAGATATGGTTCTAAGAAAGTTGCTCGCCCAACCTCCAGGTGTATTGGGACCAACTTGGGAGGGCCCGTATTGTATAACGGAAAAATTCGTTAATAGTGTATACGATATCGAAGATATGGAAGGCAAGCCGACCCAATACTCCTGGAATGCTGTACATCTGAAGAAGTACTATCAATGAGGCGAACAAGTTCCTAATTGGGCGAACAAATTTCTTGGGGGGCTAATGAACCAAGTAGGGCAAACTAAAAACTTGCCTAATTTTTTGAAAATTTTGCTAAGTATAGAATTCAAAGTTGTTCGGCACACTGCATAGTTTAGTGTTGTTTCATTTCTTAATTTTAGATAGAGTTGCTCGGCAAAAAGTATTATAAGCGAGCATGTTTTTAGTTAGTTTTCAAAGTTGTTCGTCAGATTACATTTATCAGTGACGAGCAGTCTTACAACACTTGTAAATTTTTCATAATGTAAATATAATAGTTGTTCGTCAAAGAGGAAAAGTCCAAAAGCTCGAGGTACCAGTCCATTTTGAGGACCAAAGCCACTTAAAGGTTGTTCATTTTTTAAAATGAACAGAACCTAAGGCTAAACCCTGATTCCATTAAAGGCAAAGTTCAATTCGAACAAAAGCCCAACACTAAATGTTATAATTGCAAAGTCATTGACAAAAATGTAAAGACAATTAACATATAAAGAAAATGAGCGAACAAAAGAAAGACATTCCATAAAATAAAAGGTTTAAAACCTCAAAAATAGTACAAGTCAAGTATTACAAAAGGAGCGAACAACTATTACAAAGAAGGTGAAAAGAAAAAAGCTAAGTCCTAAGAACTATTGCTGCTCGGCTGGAGGAGGATCTTGAGTTTGTTCGGCAGGAGGATCGACAATCATATCTCTGCCCATGTCTTCGGCGATCTTCTGCTCCTGTTCTTTAGCATTTTGCTCGTCAGCCACAGCCGCCTCTTCCTCTTGTTCGCCTTCATCAACTGGAGGCGGAGGATGAGTGATGACGATACTGGAGTCGAGTTTGTCAAGTTTAACCCCTAGTACAGCCAGATCCGCCAGCTGAATTTAAATGTTGTTCGGCGGTGGATAGTGCTCGATGAATTCATTCAAGTCTTTGCTAATTTCTTCCACCATATCCTTGTAATCATAAGCATCGGCCGTGCAGATGCTGTCCACGTAGGCGCAAATGTACCCAAGGTTTGAAATGGGGGCAGTTCGAGCCTGAACTCCAGCTTCGAGTTACTCGCTTGTGAAGAGGTTGGCTTCCGCCTCCCGAAGACGAGCAACTTCCGCTTTGAGCTCAGCGATCTCTTGTTCGGCAGCGGACAGCTTCTTCTCCCCCTCGCCGAGCATGGCATCTTTGCCTTTCAATTCCTTAGACAAACCTTGAATGTCTTCAAGGTATTTCTTTTCAGAATCAATGTAAACATTGATTTGATTATTAAGACGGGCAACTTTGGCCTCATACTGGCCGACCAGGCCGTCCTTCTCTTCGGTCAGCTGCCGAGCTGTACTGGCGTAACGATGAACAGCATCTTCGAGCTCGGTGAGCTGGATCATTCCTTTCTGGGCGATAGGAAGTCCGTTTGCATGATGCATCAAAGAAAAGTGGAAGTTGTCCGCAATGCTTTGAGCAGAAACGGTCGTCTCCAGAGGCCAGGTCCACGATCGGGCGATCAACTCAGTTGCCCGACGAACATGTTCGCCCGGGATCTCTCGAATGTTCACCGGAGTTTTTGAGCTGGCGTATTGGTGGACCGCGGCTGCTCGCCCAGGATGATCATTAGGCCGATACCTGCGAATAAAAACCCAAGTTACAAGATGTTCTTAAAAGTTGTTCACCGGCCACAAAGCTAGATATGCTTACTCATGGAACTTTCGTTCGTCCCAACCCAGTATGGTGATATCCTCAGGGCCGCGAGTTGGGGTAACGCTTTTGCCCGCTTTGCCCGTCATCTCCGTAGGCTCGACGGAGGAGTGGCGAACAGTATCCCCCTAAGGGGCGAGCATGACTCTGGCCCACCTTTTCCTTCCCCTTGCCACTACAGGGGACATCCTGGGCCAGTGGAGTCCCATCCGCTTTCTTTAAATGTTTCCCCCCATGGGGAGGAGAAATCGGAGAAGCTGGCCGAGCATGGCCAGAAGGTGCCGCAGACCGAGGAACTTTGGCTCCTTCAGTCTTGTTCGTCATTCCCAGTACTTTGGTGGGCGGGTCACCTTTCCTTTTTTGACCTTTCGGAGGTGCCATTTCAAAGACTCTTTGTTCGAGGAGAGCAAAGCAGGGAGGAACAACAACAGTAACTTGCTCGGCTAAAAAAAAAGAGAAGAAGAGAAGTTAAGTTAAAAGAGTTAGACGAGCAAGTTGGGAAAGTCAATGACGAGCAGAGTCTGAATGAGAAGTAAGAAATTTATATACCTAAGGGCACCTCAGCTTGAGTTTCCAAATGATGGGGGTATGTGAGCAGGCGAGCAGCTCTCAAGCACTTTCCCTCACGCAGATACTCAGTGGTCCTTTCCGCTCTATTGCGGAGGCCAACCAGGCAGGAAGTGAATAGGAACTCTGAGCCGATCTCTTCTTCCTCCGAGTTCCACTTTGGTAGTCGAGGACCTGCAGACAAACAAGAAAAGTTAAATTAGAATAATACGGTCCGAGGATGAGCAAGAAGTAAACTTACGCTTAAATTTTCCATAAGCGGCGGGGGAGTTTATTAGCCCATCACCACCATGTGGACCAGAAGATGCTCGCCAATCACCCCCGATGAAAAAGAAGTGCTGCTTCCAGTCACGGATTTTGTTCGGCACCCCTTCCACCATTTTCAATCCAGTTCTGGCTTTGAGGTAATAGTAACCTTCCTCTCCAGGGGGGCACTTTGTGATGGTCATGAGATAGTTGATCTCCTCAGCGGTGATGCGGTCAATGTACCCCTCCAGGGCGAACAAACACATCGATCCCAGCAAATTCATCCACCCAATTTGAGTAATTTGGGTGATGGCAAGGTTGGTCGCCTCTAGAAAACGACCAACAACCGGTGGAAGAGGCAATTTTAAACCGGCGATCAAGGTGTGAATATTGATCGTCGTGCATCCTGGAGGGGGGCGGTCAGCTCTTTCTTTCCTCCGAGGAGCCCACATATAAATATCATAGGGAATCTTGTAAGTCTCCCGGATCGAGTCCAACTCATCTTCGCGAACAACACTTTTAATTTTGCTCGCCTGGAATTCGGACTTCACCAAATCCACCACTTCTCTTTGTGGGCGAGCAAAGTTGTTCGCATGTTCCTCAGTATATGCTCGCCAATCGAAAGGACGAGCAATTCCAACTGGGATCTCATTTTCCATCATTTTTGGAGATGGGAACCCTATCCCTTCCAAAAATTCGCGGGTCAATTCGTCAAATTGGGGATCTTCCGATTCAGCGCTGGACGAGGAGCCTTCCCCAGAATCTCTGCTCGCAACAACCACTATTTCCCTCCCAGATGGGCGAGCACCAGTGTCCTCCACTGAACGAACAACCGAATCAACGTGGGGATTTGACACCGAGGAAACCTCAAAGGGAGGTTGATCGACGGGAGCCGCGATTGGGAAAAGTGGATCGAGAGTTTCTTCGGATTTGTTACTCGAGTGAGAAGACATGGAAGAAAAATGAGGAAAAACCAGACGACGGCGATTTCCTGAGGAAGATGGTGGCGCGGGGTCACACACGGCGGCGATGGGGTCCAAAAGAGAAATAAAAGTAGAATCAAGTGAATAAAACAAAAGAACTACCTTAAATCTGTGCCGGAAGTAAGAAATTGAAGAAAATTTTCGTCGGAAAGAGCTCGAGGTGGCCGGAAATGGAAGAAGTCGCCGGAGCACTGTAGCAAAGAATGAAAAAGTGGGAAAATATTTGTTTCCCCTTCTATTTATACCCCAAGCAAAAAACGGGGTACGAGGTGCAATTTACAACAAAATATGGGCCAAATTGAGAAAAAACAGGGTCTTTTTCGAACATAAAAGAAAGTTAAAGGACTGGCGTGCAAATCCCTGAGCGCGTGACCTCGGGATTGATCGCGCGTGGGCGGCGCGCAATCATGCCGCCCACGTCATCTTCGTACAACCCCCAGACCTTGGGGAGACGAAACGACGAACCATATGTTGCTCGTCAAGATCAATGATGTTCGTCCTAACCCTCATCAGTTTAATATCCTAACTATTGTTGCTCGCTCAAAGATGCTCGTCAATAGCAACATCTAGCCAGGATAGGGGGCAATTGTTGATAGGCGAACATCAATTATTGCTAGGCGAACAAAGATTAAAACCTTAAAAAGGATTATGAAGAGGAACACCAGGTCAAAGATAATCAACAAAGAAAATTAAGTCGGGGTGCATAAATCAATCCAGAGAGTGTATAAACTGACGAACAACTCTACCGACGAACAACATACTGGCGAACAAGTATTAAGACCCAAGACCAGATATGAACATTCTGCTAAGTCACTGAATGACGAACAACATTGTCAAAAAGTGGTACATCTACCAACCTAAGAGGTGCATGTCGACGAACAAAGGATCAAGATTCCAACGCCAATCTGTGTAAAACACAAAGGCGAACAACTTCTGAGCCATGCACCCAAAAGGCGAACAACTTTTATGAAAAAACCATCCTGGATCAACTAAGCCGACCTGGACGAATAACAATGAAGTCCGGGATAAGACCAAAGAAGACTTTGTAACTAAGATTCAGCTTAGATAAGGTCAAATGATGGTCAAAGGACACTTGTCAAGCATGCAGGCTAGGGAAACCAAGAGTCATATACACCTCATGCTTGGTAGCCTCTATAAATAGTTGTTCTCCAGCTTAAGAAATACAAGTTTAAATTCATAAACACTTCCAAAACACACACTAATACACCTAAACGTACACGCATACGAAATTATTACGATTTCGACTTTCACATTTACAAGTTCATAACCCGAATCCTCGATTTACCATTTACGGTGGTAACCAATCACACGTAATTGATTGATGATCTTTAAACTGAACTTAAATAGTCACTAATCCATCCGATAAAAATTGATCACCAACACCATCTCTCTGTACAAGACTGTGCCACATGATACTCAAAGTGATTCTCAAGATGGTGGAGACCAACTGAATGAACTATTTCTGATTTGGACAAAAATACGTCTTTTGTCGATAACAGTCCAGGATGGAGTTCTTGTAGGGTGTTGGAGAATGTACTTTCTGGGGATGTAAAGTTTTAGGGATCCGTGGGAGCACCTACTGATCGGGAATAAGCGTAGTGGGTACAGGAGGTGAGTGGTCATCTTCATCATCAGATTCATAGGAGGAGTATGAAGACTCGGAATTATGTTTACAGTCGAGACTCTTTAACTAATTTCACTATCTATAGACACTACATGATTAAGAAGATTTGGGGGAAAACTAAAATTATTCGAAGTTAAATCCTCCAAACCATTCACATTTTTTTGGACATATGAACTTGTCGTACCTTGCTGACCTAAATCTTCACAATTGGGGATTTCAAATAATTCACTACAAACATAAACCTCGGGGGCATCTGAACAAGTAAGAACGACTCCACGTCATCATCGTTCTTCCAAATTTTGCAACTTCGTAAAATCTGTAAAATTTGCCACAGGTATTTGTGCCACAGAATTCAAGAACAGGTCTAGTAAAATTAGTGAGGCTCATGTTCTGATCAAATACCCTTAAAGCCCCAAAACTACCACCAACATATATCGATTCTTCGAAATTACCATTGTAATGTACACCCAAAAAATTATCTGTCTTCATATCTATTCATGTAAAACAATGAAGATTATTTATGGTACAATGGTAAATTAAAATAACAGGGGAATGACCTGTATATAACAATAACAGGAACTTAGGGAGCAACTTCTCCTTAGACATTTTATCACACACTTCTACATTCAACAATTAATTCAACACAACACATATCTAGTTAGGAGACACAACACAACACATTTTATCATACACTTCTACACATCACAAATTAGGAGGAATTCAAACAAGAACACAAAAATCAGGGACCTTATCCATTTCAATAACGACGGAATCAACAAAAAATCAAGGAACAAAATTTGAGAGTTGAAATAACGTGTACATACCTTGAAATTGCAAAACTTGATTACGTTTCCTTAGAATTCATGAATACGTTCAAGAAAATCAACTCCAAGTCAATTGAATGCTTCGACTTAACTTCAGTTCTTTAAGGTTAAGCCACACATTTTTTCTATGATTTATTTTAGAAAATTCATAAAATTGGTCTTTACATAACAATATGAGGGGGAAAATGAATTGGAATGAATTTGGCCAAGAATTCAAGGGGGGAAATGAAAACAAAAAAATGGCGAGCTGAAATTCTTTTTTAGCCATAAGAGCAGCTCAGGACATCAGGACAGGGGACACAATGAGAAATACATTGTTAGTTGGAGGGTAAAAAGGTTCTAAAAATCCCAAAATAGCTAAAAAAAATATTTTTAAATGATTGGGACATTTTTATATACTCCCTCCGTCCATGAGTAAACTTCCCACTTTCCTTTTCGGGCCGTCCACGAGTAAGTTTCCCATTCCATAAATGGAAATAACAACACTCTATTATATATAAACTTTAACCTTCAAACTCACACAATATTACCAAAAAGCCACTCATTCACTTTACTTTTCAACACTATTCATTACTTTATCCCAAAAGTCAACATGTGGCCCACCATATATTAATAAACAAATACACTTTCTTAAACCATTCAACAAAAAGAAGTGGGAAACTTACTCGTGGACGGAGGGAGTATTACATATACACTGTGACTGAAAAATAATTTCTCCCTGTCTAATAACTATAGAGGGGCCCAAATACAAATCCCAGAGTGGCATTTGAACAGCAGTATTTGACCGGCCCATTAGCCCGTATTTGTTTCTCTTCTTTCAGCTTCAGTCCTCTCCTCCTAATCCATCCATCCCTCTCAATTCAATTCAACATCAATGGAGGAGTACCCGGAGGAGCTGCGAACGCCACCAGTTGCTTTAACGTGTCTGGTTGGCTGTCCGGAGGTTCACGCCCTGATCACGGCGCACCTCCACTCACAGCAGCCCCCTATCAATGCCATCGCATTGCCTGATTTCTCCAAGATCTCTCTGATCCCCCCCAAAAAGCCTCCTAGAGACACTTCCGACCATGTTCCCGGAATTATCAAGCGTGATTGGCTTTCCAAGCACCGGACTAGGATCCCCGCTGTCGTTGCCGCTCTTTTTAGCTGCAACGATGTCTCCGGGGACCCCGCTCAGTGGCTCCAGGTCTGCACCGATGTCGAAAACCTCAAGTATGTGCCCTCTCTCCGTCCTTTAATTCTAATTATTTGCCTATTTTGTCTGTGTAATTCATTTCCTGGGCAGGACGACGATTCGTGGGAGAAACATCAAATTAGTGGTGGTCGTTGTATCTCACTCAGGTCACAAAGGTCAGTGGGTTTCTGTATTTCCTGTGCACTTTGATTACCTCAAGTGCATGCTTATTTTTATGCTTTCTCTTGAGTTCATCCTTTTAATTCACCAGTGCCTGAATTTTTAAGTTAGCTGGATCGCTTTCTTGGTTTTAGATGCATTTCGTATCAATTATAATGGCTGCCTTCGTGCTTGCAATAGAAGGATACCAAATCTTGTTGTTATACAAGGATCTGAAGTCTTATTCTTAGAATATGTACGATTATTAGGCTACCCTTTCCCCTTCAAGTTACTTCATCATAAGGTTGCTGGTATTAGCCAAGGGTTTTCCTTTCACTCTGCTAAAAGTAGATAAAAGAAAGAATAGAGTGGGTAGAAAAGAGAAGAGGAGGATTAGAAATCTTGCGATGACTATAAGCTTCGCAGGACTCTTTTACGTTGGTTCCCACAAGTTCTATATATATCTCCTAATAATGTTTAACTGAACACAGTGCAATAAAATCAACTATGTCGTAGCTATCTCTTTGTTATTTGTTTCCGTATCGAATGATGTTCTTTAAAAGTGCTTAGAAACTTGCTTCATGTTCGCTATGTGGTCTTATTTGGATGAGCGCTAAAAACAAAATTAAGACACAAGTTTTAGATGGTTCTTTTCCTTCTTCTTTGCTTCTTTTCTTTTTCTTTTTGTGTGTGTGTGTCCTTACTTTTGTTTGAATGAGCACTTAAGTATTGTAGTTTCCTTATGTAAAATTCTGTTGCAGATGACACAAATGAAGATCGGATAATTGCCTTGAGGAAACGTGCAGAAGTAGAATCAAAGAACCTTATCATTTTTGTATCAGATGCTGAGGTGGAGCTTCAGCAGTCTCTAAGCAGGTATGTTGCCTTAATTGTATTTTTATTGAAGTGTTTTGCTGGATCGTCATCATCTATTATAAGTTTTCTCTTCTGGTTTGCACAAACACAAGTTTTGTACCCAAATAAGGTTTATGTTTTTATTATCGAGCATGTCCTCTTTGGAACCTCAGAATGCAGAAGTGAAGGAATATGTTAAAATCAAGTTCTGGTGTTCTTTTCTCCCAAGTTTTTTGAAATTGTGAAGCTTAATGAGCTGCATCAGTGCAGGCTGTCAACTGCGTTTGGAGATTTGGCTAATACATATTATAGAGATGAAAGCCGAAGAGTAAAAGCGCGTATTGAAAGGAAAAGTTTAGGCTCAGTAGAGCTAAATGTTCGGTACTGTTTCAAAGTAAGGTCTTCCTGTCAATGTGGTGCTTATGTTTTCGTAGAAAATCAGGATTATGAGTCTTCATGCCCTACAACAGTTAATGTGAAGGTTTACTGAGTTCAATCATGAGTTGTTTCAAACTTAACAGCTCTATGATTGCTTATATGCTTATTGGTGTCCATGAAATAATGCCAGTTTATGCAGTTTCTCTTTGTCTTTGCGTTTGAATTAGGAATTAAATTAAAGTTCAGAAATATTCATTATTGTCCCGTATCGGCTATATTTACTTCACTATTTTCGTCCCTCTCTTATGCTATCTAAACCTTATCAACTGCTAGGTTGCTGTATATGCAGAATTTAGAAGAGATTGGCCTGAAGCTCTCAAGCTGTATGAGGATGCATATCACGCACTGCGAGAGGTACTTATGCAAGAACAGCTGCAGGCTCAAGTTTGATTTGCCTATCATAGATGCTTTGATGCATGGTTAACTTTCCATAAAGCTATATGTTCTCTTCGTGTAGTCATTCCACCATTTGTTTCCAATATGTGTATATATTTTAATACGCAGATGGTGGGAACATCAATAAGAATGCCCCCGATCCAACGCCTAGTCGAGATCAAGACTATCGCTGAACAACTACATTTTAAAATGTCAACATTATTGCTGCATACTGGAAAAATTGCCGAAGCAATCGCGTGGTTTCGTCAGCACACTGCTAATTATAGGAGGCTTGTGGGAGCGCCAGAAGTTATTTTTCTTCATTGGGAATGGTTAAGCAGACAATATCTGGTATTTGCTCAACTGTTGGAGACAAGCTCGGCCATTGCTCTGCAAGTTCCAAGTATGGGTTCTGTTCCTACAGAGAAACCAACTGAATGGGAATTTCATCCAGCTTACTATTATCAGGTAATTATTAGTTGCATTTTGGAAGTTAAAAAAAAAAAACTTCTTAACATCTCTGAAAACAGCTGGCAGCTAGCTATCTGAAGGAAAAAAATATATGTCTGGAAGTTGCTCTATCTATATCTGAAGCTGTTGATCCAATTGATGGGAGTGCAGAGTCTGTGGTGGCTTCTTTGTATGTTGGTCAGTTTTCTAGGTTACTTGAGCATGGGGATGCTTACATAATGAAATCGTGAGTTCTACAGGCCAACTATGTAGTTTTCGTTTCCTATCTAAGTGCACACCTAAGATTACCCTAAAAATATAAAATATAAACATGTTATCCACTTTGTCTAAATTAATTTTAATGCAGTCTAACTGATGATGAATACGTGCATTATACACTTGCCGAAGGGAAGAGGTTCCAGGATTCCTTTGAAATTATTGCTCTCCTAAAGAGATGTTTTGAAGCGTACAATAACTCAAAGGCCGAGAGAACAGCTGCTTATTGTGGATTTCAAATGGCCCGAGAATATTTTTTGCTAAGTGATTTCAGTAAGGCCAAGCAAATATTTGACAGTGTTGCAAGTCTTTATCGACGGGAAGGCTGGCTATTGTCATTGTGGGAAGTCTTGGCATACTTACGGGAGTGCTCGAAGGGAATGAGTTCAGCGAAAGACTTCATAGAATATTCACTTGAAATGGCTGCACTGCCGGAAACAACTGGTGCTTTGGAGCCCTCGGCTAAAGATTGTGGTCCAGCTGGGCCTGCAACTCTTTCACAGAGAACAAAGATACACACAGAAGCATTTGAGGTTGCTAGGGGGGGATCAGAACTTAATAGCAAAGAACAGAATGGCCAGCTCAAAGTTAACAGTGAATACCCGCTGTATCTTGAGATTGATCTTGTGAGTCCCCTACGGGTGGTACTTCTTGCTCTGGTTGCTTTCCATCAGCCCATGGTTAAGCCAGGTGCTCCAACTCTAATCACTATAGCACTTCGATCCCAATTACCGACAAGTGTTGAGATTGATCAGCTGGAGGTGCAATTTAATCAATCAGAGTGTAATTTTATCATTGTAAATGGTCAGAAGCCACAGATAGCTGCAATCTCCAATGTACAACCAGGTCGTAGAGTTGAGACAGCACCAGCTCTGGTTCTCTCTACCAACAAAAGGTTGCGATTGACATACGAGATAAAGTCTGGTAAGTTGGTAGCAAAATCATATATTACTGATTTCTAGTATCTCTTCTTGTTACCGAGGGAGGGAGGGTTATGTAGAAAACCAGTTCATTACTCAATCTAAACCCTACACGTTTTTGACAAAGGACTAACATAAAAACTCAAATATCAATTGGGTGCCTTAATTGAAGACTCGTGACCAAAATTCCTGCTATGTATATTGGGATTCATGATTCATCGGGAAAAACACTTTCCTATACTGGGTGTTTCACATCAAACAATGAGGTATCATCACAAAGTTGCCCTCTTGTTGATGTCGAAACTTGGTGTATGTAAGGATATAGTTGGATTTTATTCTATTCTGCAATATTTAATGATTATTCATGCTGCAAAAATTATGATTATATTATGAATAATGCAGATCAAAGTGGAAAGCTTGAGTGCATATATGTAATTGCAAGAATAGGACCAAACTTCACAATATGCTGCAGAGCCGAAAGTCCTGCTTCGATGAATGATTTGCCACTTTGGAGATTTGAGAACCTTGTAGACACTATTCCCATCAAGGATCCTGGTCTGGCATCCTCTGGACAGAAGGCTATACAGGTTGAAGAACCGGACCCACATGTAGATCTAATCTTAGGTTCAACTGGCCCTGCATTGGTTGGAGAGAGCTTTATTTTGCCTGTGATGGTTACCTCCAAAGGGCATGCATTACATTCGGGAGAATTAAAAATTAATCTGGTAGATACAAGAGGTGGTGGCCTGCTTAGTCCAAGAGAAGAGGAACCATTCTCAGCTGACGATCTCCACGTTGAGCTTGTTGACATATCATGCGATGTACCTGAAGATCAGTCTGATTCTCTTTCTGATAAAATTCAGAAAATCCAGCCATCATTTGGATTGATATCTGTGCCATCTCTAGATGTAGGGGACAAGTGGTCCTGCAAACTCAAAATCAAGTGGAATCGTCCCAAGCCTATCATGTTATATGTCTCATTGGGTTACTTTCCTCAGAGCGGTGAACCGAGTTCCCAGAAAGTGCATGTACATAAAAGTTTGCAGATCGAAGGCAAAACTGCTGTTACGATCAGCCACCGATACATGCTTCCGTTTAGGCAAGATCCCCTTTTGCTATCGAAGATCAAGTCAGTTTCTGAACCCGATCAGATGCCGTCACTAGCTTTAAATGAACTAACACTGCTTATAGTTGGTGTTAAGAACTGTTCAGAGGTTCCACTGAGATTGCTGTCCATATCTATTGAGACCGAAGAGAGTAACGGTGTTTGTTCTGTACAACCTCAGAACGAGGAGTTCAGAGAGCCTGTTGTTCATGTGCCAGGAGAAGAGTTTAAGAAGGTTTTCACCGTCTACCCTAATGTGAATTCCAATAAGCTGAAGATTGGTACTGTTAGTCTGATATGGGAAAGGGATGCAGGGGATCAATTTCGTGGTTGTGCTCAAGTTACAAAACACCGTCTCCCTGATGTGAATGTTGAACTGCCTCTTCTGGTTGTGAGTTTGGAATGCCCACCTCATGCCATTCTTGGAAACCCGTTCGTATATTCTGTTAAAATTCGTAATCAGACAGAAAAGCTCCAGGAGATGAAATGCTCGATATCTGATTCACAAAGTTTTGTTTTGTCTGGGCCCCACAGTGATACGATGCTTGTCCTGCCCCAGTCAGTTCATGTTGTTAGTTACATGCTTGTTCCCTTGGGATTAGGATCCCTGCAGCTTCCTAGAGTTACTGTGAATTCTGTGAGATACTCTGCTGGTTTACAACCATCTACTGCATCATCCCTCATCTTTGTGTACCCAGCAAGACCCCATTTTGAATCGAGTGATACTTGAGGAAGAGATACTCCAATGTTTCCAGCTCACTGGATTTAAAGAAGAAGCTTATGATTGCTTCGACCATTTATGATCTGAAGTCAGATTCTCAAGAGGCCCCTCACAGTTCAAGTTGATAGGGTAGGGGGTACTGATTTTCAGGTTTGCGGCTAAGTAAAAAAACTCATCAAGTATCCTTTAACCTTGTCATCTTTTTAGTGCCTTGTATGTTCACTCAGATAGTTCAAATTTAAATTGTTCAAAATGCTGGTATAGCTACAAACCACAAGTTAAAATCACACCATATGTTTCAACTATTTATCTATAATGGGCAATGAACTTGTAACTTGATTAGATGAATTTTGAAATGTGAAGTCATGGCTGTTTCCCGGTTTTGGATTTTAAGTTTAATATACTATTATCTAGTAGAGTAAATCTTATTTTTTTACATATTTATTTCAATTGAATATTTTAGTGGAGCATAATATTCAATCGGAAAGCATAGGATTAATCGACATTGAGGATTGGAAATCTGGTGACCATTGCTGCTGCTGGGCAAAACTGCTTTGTGGTTTAATTAAATTTTAATTTATGCTGAATGGATTAACATCATATTTGAGTTGATGAGCCGTGCGTGAGAGGAATGCTATTGCTAGTCTATCTTAAATGAAAACGTTACGTAACAAGCTAGCTAGCTTGCCTACCCAATTGAGAAATAAAAAAGTAGTATATAAATATTTGAGGTGCACAGAATAATAATAATAATAATCCAACTCTAAAAATCGTGGTTGGAAATAGAATAATAGCATGGGTTACTGTTGAGGAGTCGATAAGTTGGAGGTTTGTGATAGTCGATAATCCCAACTCCACGATTCTTAGAAAACTTGTGAATTCATCCTTATCTATGTCATCCACTTTTATTTCTGTTTGAAAAAATAACAAAGAGTGAGTGATCAAAAAGGAAGGACCCAATTTTCGCAAATATAAAGTAATGGGTCAAATTTTACCCTTCTTTCTTTACCTTACTTCTATTTAAACATTATTATTATATTTCCAAATTAAATTAATGTGAATTTAACTTATAGTAGTTTTTTTTCCCTAATTATTTTCTGATAAATTTATCTCGAAATTATTTCTCAATTGAATTTTTTTATGACAAAGTATATCATCTTTCTAAAATAATATTTTTGAAAATTAATACTTTAAAAAAAGTCCACGTTTCTTTATCAGTTTGTCCGTGAAAAGGTCTTCTTTTGTAAATGAAAGAAAATATTTTTATTTACACCATTTGTTATTAAACGTCACGTATAATATTTTAAAAATAATTTATTTTGTATTTAATTTTACTAAAATATTCTTATTTTTAACACATACTTATATTTATTTTTGTGTGAGAAAACTTATAAAACTTTAATTTTGTGGAGTAAATATATCAAAAAATAGTGTTAGCCAAACATCGGCCGTGCTTGGTAATGGCCGAATTAAATATAACGCCTAAATTGCAACTTGCATCTGCATATATGTTCACTTTGTTTTTTTTTTTTTTTCTTCAGATAGACATTGAAAATGGGTTTGAGGAGAATTGGAAGATTGATTCATGGGGGAGGAGGATTGAGGGCACTCTCAACTTCTTCTGCCACGAATGTCAATCTCTTTTCCGCCATTAATCAAGCTCTACACATTGCATTGGAAACCGACCCTCGGTATCCTCTCCTCTCATCCTTTCTACTTTTGGATTGGAGTATTCAAACTAAAAAAAATTGTGATTCACTAATTTTTGCTGGTGTTCAGTGCTTATGTATTCGGGGAAGATGTGGGGTTCGGTGGTGTTTTCCGCTGTACTACTGGATTAGCTGATCGATTTGGCAAACGAAGAGTTTTCAACACTCCTCTTTGCGAGCAGGCACTTCTCTTGCTTTTAGTTTGATCTCATCTCTATTTTTAATTTTTCTTTTAAAAAAAAAAAATAGTTTAGTTTTTGGTCGTATGCAGGGTATTGTTGGATTTGCGATTGGTCTGGCAGCTATGGTAGGTACTCTTTCCTCCAATACCTGCTTAAAATTGTGTTATATTCGAAACTTGAACTTGGTTTGCTGCCAGGGGAATCGAGCAATAGCTGAAATTCAATTTGCAGATTATATCTTTCCAGCTTTTGATCAGGTGTGCACCCCCTCCTCTACTTCCCATCAAGTTACTGCCTCATTTACAATGATCAATTCATTATTTGCAGATTGTGAATGAAGCTGCTAAATTTAGATACAGGAGTGGTAATCAATTTAACTGTGGAGGTAAATAATCAACTTCTAAACCATGTCTTTCATCTTCTCTTTCTCTTTCTCTTTCTACTTTTCAACATGCTTAAACTTTCCCAGGCTTAACAATCCGAACACCTTATGGAGCTGTGGGTCACGGAGGCCATTATCATTCACAATCCCCAGAAGCCTTTTTCTGTCATGTTCCCGGTATAAAGGTATCTTTGTTTTTCTTGCTTCCAACACTATATTTTACTTCCCCTTGAGTTACTCATCCCAAACAAAGTGATGCTTTTTCTTGCTTCCAGCAGTATTAGACTATTAGTCCTCTTCTACGCATAATTTAATTAAGCTATTCCCTCCTTCCACCAAAAATATGCTTACTTTCCTTATTTGTCTGTCCACCAAAAGCATTCCTTATTTGTCAACAATCACTTTAACTTTATACTCACAAACAATTATTTTATTCATACTTTATCTTAAAACTTTTACCCAAACAACTGAGCACACTTTTGGTGGACGGAGGGAGTATAAAATATAAGTAATTTCCTTAACTAAGTCATTCATGATAAAAAGCATATGATATGATAGCAGAAGAATGAAGAAACACATGCTGCATGTCTTAGTAAAGAGTGTAATAAGCCCATGCCAACCTTTATCATATAATATCCTTCTTGGTGCATGTATGCAAGGTTGAAAATATCGGTATCGGTAGAAATATCGAGACCTTGAATTTGTGGAAATATCGATGGATATTTCGATATCGAATATCGATATCGGTAAATTTGAAAAATTATGAAAATTTAATAACATACTTTTAATACATAAATTTAACAATAAAAATAGAGCAAATTTTATATTTGTGGTATTAATCGATATTTATCAAAATTTCCAATATTTTTTTGATATTTTTTTATATTTCCCGATATTTTTCGATATTTTCTCGATATTTTACCAATATTATGCTCAAATTTTCCAAAAGTACAATTGAAATTGACATTATATACTGATTTTTATTGTTATTACCAATTTTTTTATGGATATTATGGAAATATCGTTACCCCCCAATATCGATATCGGTGACCACGAAAAATGGATATATCGAAGATATATCGGGGATATATCCAGATATTTTCATCCTTGCATGTATGTATACAAGTCTAGCATCCTGAATTCAGAGAGAATTAATTACTTTCTCCAGTTCATTTCACACATTAGGGTTCTTTTAGGTAGTAATCCCTCGCAGTCCTCAACAAGCTAAAGGATTACTATTGTCAAGCATCCGCGACCCAAATCCAGTTGTGTTTTTTGAACCAAAGGTATATTCATATTTGCTTTTTATGTTGTGGTTGTTATCAGTCTGTTGTATTAAGTTACACAATCAAATAAGTACATGTTTAAATGGTTTCAGTGGCTGTACCGGCTTGCAGTAGAAGAAGTCCCAGATAAAGATTACATGTTGCCTTTATCTGAGGCTGAGGTATGCTGATTGTGTCCTTTAATGACAATGAATAATGCTTGGGACCAGATGCACTGTAAAACTGATGCATACCTAATGTTGTTCAGTGAAAAAAAATACTGACCAACTAATATCTTTTAGTACAATAACTATACCATTTTAAAACGCACTTGTGTTGCACAGTGCAATTGGTGCCTAGAAGTGTTTGCCTAATGGGCAAATAATTATGCATCTGAAAAATCTTTGGATATTAGGTGATTCGTGAAGGTAGTGACATAACACTTATTGGATGGGGGGCTCAACTATCAATCATGGAGCAGGCATGTCTTGATGCTGAGAAGGTATCTTGTTTAACACATGGCCTACCGCCTATGCACCAAAAAATTCGTTTTCCTAGCCCTACCTGGTAGCTTAGAGGAAATTATTAATAATTTACTTGAATCTATGTCTACTTTGAAACATGCTTGATGCCAGTTGGATCATAAAGTTGGTGCAATTATTGTTTATACCTTCATTTGTAACTATATGAAGCTGTTTTCAAATTATCATTCAATACTTGATCAATATACCCCTACATCATAGCTATCGGAATGTTAATATATGTCTGCCTTACGTAGGATGGCATCTCCTGTGAATTAATAGATCTGAAAACTCTAATTCCATGGGATAAGGAAACGGTGGAGGCCTCAGTAAATAAAACTGGAAGACTCCTGGTGAGGACTGCATATGTTCTTTGACTAAGATATTTCTAATCTCTACTCATTTTGGCATCTTCTCTTGTGTAGGTTAGTCATGAAGCTCCAGTAACAGGTGGGTTTGGTGCTGAGATTTCTGCCTCCATAGTTGAACGATGCTTTCTGAGGGTAAGCTTTAACATTGGAATTGGATCAATCTATTTAGTACTTTTGTTACCATTCCCATTATTATTCCTGAATAAATGAAAGACCAGTGTTTCAATTAGGACATGTTAGTTGCACTAGAGGTATATTAGCTGGAATGTTTTACGATGATAAAGCCAAATGGTAGAAGAAATCCATAGGAAAATGTTGCAACATTCAGTCTTATAGGATGTCTGTTAATAAGTCCAAACAAAATCCTTTTTTTTATGATATAATAGTAAATTTAGTTAACTCGAAACAAGCTTTGAACATTTGTAGCTATGGTGGTCGATAATATAGCAAAATGTAACCAAGATGTTCATTTTGTTTTGTTAGTTAATCATAATCATGATTGAATGCTTTGGCAGTTAGAAGCTCCAGTAGCAAGAGTATGTGGCCTTGATACACCTTTTCCTCTTGTATTCGAGCCATTCTACCTGCCAACTAAAAATAAGGTTAGTTGTTTTCACTGTCTGTATTTACTGGAGAATGTGCATGTAATGACACCTTATGCTGCTTGCAGATATTGGATGCGATCAAATCCACTGTGAATTATTAGCTTCAATATCTGGTCTGTATCAATGCATTAGATGCAGATCAAATTGATTGGCATTATTAGTAATATACTCGATCAATAAATAAAATTTGATGAATACAGATAAGTTTATAGACAATGGGAAATTTCAATTTCAGATGGTTTGTATTTTCTTCATCCTGTATATAATTAAGGGCATGTAATGCTACAATTGGTAAAATACATCCAGTGCACATTTAGTGTGTGTATATATATACACACACACACATAGGGTTACAAACACCCCTCATAACATAAGAGTTCAAACCTTCCACCAAGACCCGGGAGAATAACATAAAATTTAATGCTTTTTTCTGGTGGACCGTTTGGCTAAATTTTATTTTATATATTTTGTAAATTATTTTTAGAGTTTATAATATGTTTTTTTTAGTAGCTTATAAGTTGTTAAAATGTGTGGCTAATAAAATATATGAAATTTTTTATATTTTATAATAAATATTTTTAAATTTAATTTTTCATATAAAATATGAGGAACTCTCTTAAGGTGCATGATGCACTCACTCAATAGTTGAAGTTGTTTATACACAAATGTATGATTTGATGATACTGAAAAGTGAGGTTAGATTACGCTGAAAAGTTTACACTGAAATCGGTTTTTAGTATAAACTTTTCTGTGTAATGTAACTACACTTTTCAGTGTAATCAGTCTACACTTCCAGTGTAAACAATTTCAATTGTTGAGTGAGTGCACCGTGCACCTGATGTATATGAGAGTGTGCGATAAAATATTATCTTCATCTCCAAACACTTTGCACAGTTTACTGATCATCCCCTATAAAGACTTATAAATTACATTGTATTCCACTAATAATTATACACAAAAATATCTTTCTTTTATTTCATTAATTTTAAAATAACAATACACCCTCGTAAGAAATTATTTTATTAATTTAAATACAAGTCAACTCCCATATTAAATCCTTGAAGAATCAATTGTGCAATGTGTTTAGGGACGAAAATAGTAATTATTTTTTATGTTGAGGTAAAGGTGGATAAGGGCGGGAGAGGAGTGGTGGGGTCCAGTATGGGGCAGGTTTAGGGTTATTTTAATATCTTATAAGATTTTAACATTTTATTTTACCAAACACTTTGAGGGTGCTTATAAGCTCCGCAAAATTGGCTCCAACACTTGGGAGAATATAAGAACATGCATAGTGCGAAACTTATTTATGGTGAAATTAATTTGCAACTAATATTTTTTTATAGAATAACTAATACCCTTCAAAGAGAGTGAAACTTGTTCACACAATGCTTTGCCAAAATATACTCCTTCTAACCCCAAATTATTTGCATACTTAAAAGTTAAAACAACACCATTTTTAAGAAAAATGCATTTTATGAATAAAATAGCGGTATATAGGTAAATATATAAATACTATTGTGAGGGTACACACAAATTAATGTTTCTTTTTTCTAATGTGCAATTAATTTTGGGACAGACGAATAATACAAGTGTGAATACAAAGAAATTAATTGAAAAAGCTTGGAAATTATATTTTTTTTTTCCACATTTCTTTTAATTAGCAGTGTTATACTTTTGCGTATGATAAAGTTATAAAAATAAAAAAATAAAAATTTCCTTTATCTCATAATAATTTCCCTGCTATCTTTATTTGAAATAACTTACACGATTTAAAATAAAAAATTTATTATACACTCTATCCTTACAATATCCATACACAAAATGAATTTTGAGTCCACATACATACACAATTCATTAATTATAATATTTATATTACAATTTTTTTCATGCCTATGTGGCAAAAGTGAGACCCTTCTATTTCAAAAATCTTTTTTTCTCATTTAATTAAATGTCTACTTTTATCGTTTATTTTATTAAAACTTTTCTATAAATTTGTAAAATTACTGTATGATCTCATTCTAATGTTGATCATTAGAATTGCTCTCATACTTTTGCCATGTTCGATGTAGAATTCATTTTCTTTTTGTTATGGTGATTTTTGATGATTCTTGCTAATATTTTTTTTTTTTTTAGGCTTCAAAAAAGATTATTGTATGTTCTCAATCTAATTTCAGTCATTAAGGCTCTCAAACTCCTGTCATGTTCGGTTTGAATTCATTTTTTTTTTGTTATGGTGATTTTTGGTGATTCTTGCTAACATTCTTGTTTTTCTTGAAGGCTTAAAAAAAGATTATTGTATGATCTCAATCTAATCTCAGTCAAACTTCTGTTATGTTCAGTAATTAGAATTTATTTTCTTTTTGTTATGGTGATTCTTGTTAATATTCTTATTTTTCTTCCATGCTTCAAAAATGTTCTACTAATACTAATACATTATCAAGTTCAACTAGTATTCTTATTTTGTTGAAGGTATTTGTTAAAGATTTATACTAATTGTGTTATTATGTTTCTTCTTATAAGATCTATTGTTTTTCCTTTTCTTTCTTTCGTCTTTTATGATTAAAAAAAGATGTACATCATTCATGCTAACGATCACACATTTTTATCTTCATTTATGATGATTTTGATATGTGATGATACAAACTACTCTTTTTTTTTTTGGCATATTGTACTTCCAAATCTATGCTTATCATACTAATATGTGTGTATATGCTGTTGGAAATCATCCTTTTTAGGTATTTATAAGGTTTATATACCTGCGAAGATTTTGTTTCATATTTTTTTTTGTACGTCGTCATTCAAACTTGAAGATTATCTGTACGGTTAATTAAGAATATGAATATGTAATTTTTCATTTGTATTGGGTTAGATTTTTTTTATGCCTATTTTTTTTTTCTATTATGAGTCATTTCATTATGTATATTTTATTATACAAATTTATTTTGTATATAAATTGATCATTCACGTCGAGTAATTTTAGTAATAAAATCTTTACGTATTTACATGATATTTAATTTATTTTTAATGAATTTGTATTGTTACATATTCAAGATAATCTCTATCCTTAAGTTTCACAGCCGTTGACTGATATCAGGTATGCTCTATAAACCTTCAAATCTAAAATCTAATAGTTTAAATTTAATGACCTGCTACTTGTTGATTTAATCATCTAATTTTCTATTGAGTGGTATCGAGTTGTGTCGTATTATTCCAATATTATATTAAATTTAATAGTTTAAAAATCTAAAATTATTAATTTATAAATTTATCCTTGTGTAATTTTTATATTAAAAAAAAAACTCATCCATTAAAATATTTAATCTTTAATCACGGTCTCCTTCAAGTTTTCTCCTGTTCATTCTCCAGAGTCTCAATTCCTCATACAAGTATCGACGTTGGTCACTTACAAAGCTATTTTCATCGCCTCCTGACCCAATTTACCCTTCTTTCTACTCGGTTCCTGCTCTGTTCACCGCGTCTATCTTCTTAGTTAACTGACGCTGATTAAAAAAAACTGGCCATATTTTTTCAAGTCTCCGATTCCAAACACTGCCCAACTCTCTATAATCATCAAGAGTAAATACGAGAAAAATATGATAAAATTAGTTTGCATTAATTTGTGCTCTTAAAGTGTTTGATATAATGCCGACAAGAACTTCTAAATAAAATTAATTGTAAAAATATGTATAAACTTGAATTTGTGTGTTTATAAAGTCGAGCTGTCAATAGATTTAATTCCACTCTTTACACGTTTCAAAAAGTTATAAAAGAAACTCCCTTTTACACCAACAGTTGCTGCTATCAATTCGCCTTTGCTGTGTTGGGAAAATAGGGGTATCCGGAAACTATTCGGGATGAAATTTAAATACGAATTTAAATACAATTATTACTAGCATGAATTAATTCTAATTAATTCAAATAATAATTCCAACAACAATTTTATCATCATGCATGCAAAATTAATTCACATAAAACATATAGCGGAATAACTAGGAATTTATGTGATTATGTACCTCTTGTAGATATGTCCTTTGATAATCACGGGACTATTACGGACGTGCTACCAACCAAAAGACCTTCTCAAGTATGTCCATTTCGTCTTGCTTGATCACCAATGGGAAGTGCTTTCAAGCAATTAAAATAACCAAGGAAAAATAAAAATATTTTTGCTCTTGATTTTTCCAACACATGAAATCATGTACTTGGGGATGAAATAATCATCCCCTATTTATAGAGGTAGAGGACCGATTTTTTCATGCATGAATATGGGAGAGAAAATCTTTTCTTAATCTCTAAGAAATTTTGAATATATCTCATATATTATTTTCTCCATAGTAAAATATTCCACAAAAATCTCAACCTCTTCATCTTAGATGTAATTTTCAAAAATTACAAGGAGAAGAATCCAAGATTTGGATCTTCTTGAATTTATGAGATAATCTTGTATTCCAAATATACATATCTTCCATAATATCTTTTCAAGAAAATCAACAAAATCTTTTCTCTCACTTGATATGCTATTTTCGAAATTAACAAGAAAAATCAGCAAATATATTTTCTTTTATTTTAATCACCTTATTATTATCGGGCTACTTGAGGGGCTACTTGAGGGGCCTTTAGGAAAATTAAGATTGAACCTATTGAATTTCAATATTGAGCCCCAATATAATTCAACCCATTAATATTAATTAGTACCACTAATAAATTAATATTGCACTATCCATCTTAATCCATATTACGATAATATGGGCTCCCGGTTATTATTTCCCGCGTTTAAGATTATCTAGTCCATTGATTAATTAAGCTTCTGAATAGCTTTAAATTAATTAATATCTTTTACCTTGGAGTCAAGACAACTCAACATTATTATCCGTACCGTAGAAACTAATTCTTCACTTGCAAGATTTGGTACGATAAAACTTCTGAGCCCACCAAGGGGACAAATCACACGAGCCGTACTCGCACGCGTTTCTCCGTATTAAATCTTAGCAACCGTTGTATGATAAATATTACTGCTGATTAGGCGTGAAATTGTCATGATTCGTCACTCGAAATGCCCTAATTCTGGCCGATTTTGTCGAGTATTTGGAGTCAATTGAGCATTATTTCTATACATTGATGAATTTGTCTCTTTAATGCTTGTAGGTGAATCGAGGGCGAAGAACGGAGTTCGTAGGACTTTGAATCGACTCAAACGGATGCCCGGATGAGAAGATATCGAAGGAATACGATTGGTGTTAGTGTTGAAGAAGAAAAGTACTAGTTGGAGCAATTTTGGGAGTCATTCGGGTGAACCACTCGAGCACTAGCGCTCGAGCACGTTGCTCGAGCGCCCCAAAACATACAGAAGATTTTCACCGCTCGACCAGCTCGAGCGCCACCGCTCGAGCACTTGTGTCATTCGAGCTCCATGCTCGAGCGGGTCTGCTCGAGCACCTTCATGTTTGGCGTTTTAAAAGTCGTTTTTCGGCCCATGAGTTCACGATTCGGCCCGTTGCTTATTTATACTCGTCTCAAGCTCGTTTTTTAGGGATACCACATATCACTTGATAGATTTTGACTTTAGAGTTCGTTTTTGGAGAGGAAGGAGAGAAGCAAGCTTTACGTTTACGTTTTGTTGAGGTTTTCGTACGAATTCTTAGTTTCTTTTCGTTTCTTAGTTTCTTTTCAGTAATTCGATTACGTTAAACACTTCATACTTCATTTTTATTAATTAAAATTCAGATTCTTAGCACATATTTCTTTAAACCCTAGTTTATGTTTAATCTCTTCTTCGTCTTAATTATCATGTTCATGTTTGTTACTTATTCAGTTGTTCTTGTTTACGTTAAACCCATGTCTAGCTAAAATCCTTGCATGCTTGGGGTAGGATGAACTCGTAGAAGTAGGTTGTGGGTAGGTAATTAGGGTAACTTGTGACGTTAGGTTTTAATTCTCTTGATTAATGAATTCTTAAAATTAATCTTAACTTTACTTTTGAATTTCATTCGAAAAGTGTTAGAGAGAGGACGACCGTATCATTCTTTTACAACGAGTAGACTTAACTAGAGGATTTAGAAAGGGTTAATTCATCTACCAGTTTAGCGAAGGAGGACGACCACATCACCTTAGTTAAATTAAGGTCTCATTAATTAAGCACAATCTATTAACTTGTTAGTGGATTAGTGAAGTAGAGTGTTAGGGTAAAGTATTAGGGTTTAAAATCTTGAGCTTTCATCTTACGATCTTTAACTTAGGTTATTTCTTGCGCGTCACGGTTATTTTGATTATGTAACTGCTCCGTTAGTATACGTAGGGATTCCTATCCTTAGCATCACCATCTCTCATTTGAAAACAACCCTTCGATTCTTAGTTTAATTTTGCTTTTTGCATTCCTAGGATAGTTTTAGTCTTTTAATTAATCTTTCAAAAAAACCCAAAAATATTACACTCATATTAGCTACGACGCGTAGATCTTCAGGGATCTGTTCGCATACACTCCATCTCTTGGGTTCGATAATACTTGGTCCATATACTTGCCCATACTACAGTGAACCCGTACTCTTGCGGGGAAGCTACTAGTAGAACGCTAGTATATTCGCTTCAAGTCAATGGCGCCGTTGCCGGGGATGGCGTTGTATGTCTTTTGAACAGGACATGTAGATAGCTTAGTAGTTAGTAGTGAGTGATTTACTTTTCTGTTTTATTTCATAGTATTTTCGGCAGTGCATTTTTATTCTTTTGTTAGTGTTTCAGGTTTATGAAAACACACTCACAAGGCAATACGAACGAAGAGAGACTACCGTTAGATCCTGAGACAATAGCAAGAAGAAACCGAGCCTTCTTAAGAAGGATGAACGCTGCCGGAGGGAAAGAACCAATGGACATTACTGATGAGTTGGATGATGTCGAGAATGAGTTCAATCAGGCATTGAACCGGGTTGACGTCACTGATGGCAATACTAGTAAGAATCAAGATTCGTTAGGAGAAAGCCAGAGCCAAAACCCGGGTACTCAGAATCAAAATAGCCCAGCTCATAACATTGTCCAAAATCCTCATAACAATCCTGCTTACACATATCCTAACTTACCACAAAACAACCTGCCTTACCCACCTTACCCATACCCACCTTATCCATATCCGCCATATCCGTACCCTCCACCTCCTCTTTACAATCCACCGCCTGTTTACCAACCACCACCCCAACAAGTACCCGTACCAACTGTTAATCCCCAGCACATTCCTCAGAACGCAGATCAGAATATGGCCATTAGAGGGAGGTTTGCAGCGCAGCCACAACGGTACTATGATGGAGTGGCATTACCTCCTGTTGAGGCAAATAACTTCTCGATTTCCCTGGGAATTCTAAAGCTGCTTACAGAGAACCAGTTCAAGGGGGTGATCGGGAAGGAGAATCCTCATACACATCTGAGGAGTTTTCTAATGATAGTCTCCACTTTCAATTACAATGGCATGTCTGAAGATGTCAAGAGGCTTAGGTTGTTCCCATTCTCATTGACGGGAATAGCTAAAGAGTGGTACGATAATACGCTTCCACGGGGAGGTATTACCACTTGGGCCGAGCTCGAGCGTCTGTTCCTCGAGCGATTCTACCCTCCATCCAGAACGATCAAAGCAAGGAGAGGACCTACGTCAAGCGTGGGAGAGATACTCAAACATGTTGATAGAGTGCCCGCAGCACGGGTACAATGAGGGAGATGTGATGGCATTTTTCTATAGTGGTGCCAACAAGGCTGGGCAAGACCATCTAGACGCTTGTGCTAGTGGATCATTCCTGAATCAAGGAATAGTGAGGTGTAGAGAGATCGTGGACAACATTGTCACGAATGCCGGGGCTTGGAATGTGGACGCAGATTTCCAAAGAGTTCATCAGGTTGAGGAAGGTGAAGGAACG
Organism: Ballota nigra; assembly: GCA_947034835.1. Taxonomy (NCBI): domain Eukaryota; kingdom Viridiplantae; phylum Streptophyta; class Magnoliopsida; order Lamiales; family Lamiaceae; genus Ballota; species Ballota nigra. The sequence goes on from OX344722.1 coordinate 14,691,366, forward strand.
AGAAGGCTGTTGATGGCCATGATGGAAAAGATTAATAATCTTGAGTTGGGGAAGAATATGGTTGGAGGGAATGCAGCAGAGAATGAGCAAGAAGACAAGCCCACAATTCAGCAAGAAGTAGTAAATTATATGGGAGGTCCTTATAACAATCAGAATGGGTATCCACAAGGTGGAAATTTTCAAGGAAGGCCTTCTTATGGCCAACCATTTGTACATCCAGGTCCACAGCCACTTCAAAATCAATGGAGGAACACACAAGGGTACCAAGGAGGACAGCAGCTTCCTCAGAACCAATGGAGGAAGAACGAGAATTTTTCATATGCTAACCCGAAGACGGGTATTACAGTTCCTCCAGGTGTTGATCCAGGGTCTAAACCTCCGGGTGGAGAAGGCGGTTCCTCAACTGAGGAGATGTTGAGAGCTATCCTTCAGAAGGTGGAGGAAGGTAGCAAGAGATTGTCCTCTTTGGAGTACGATGTGAAGGAGTTGCATAAGAAATGTGATCAGCGTGATCAAGAACTCCAAAAGAGAGATGTAGAGCTGAATCGAATTCAGCAAGAGAACAATAGGCAGTTCACCTCAATAGAGTTCCAGATAAGCCAAATTGCAAAATCATTGAATAGGGAGCCGGGTAAGTATCCTTCCATGCCGGAGGGGAACCCAAAAGAGCATTGCAAGGCTATCCAGTTAAGAAGTGGAACCAATTATGAAAGTCCTCAGATGCCTGCTGATTCTGAGACGCCCCAAGATAGAGATGAGATTGAAGAGATGAGAGTTGAGAAGAGGGTTGAGGGTGAAAGCACTCAAGCAAGCAAAGAGCTTGAAGAGGAAGGCCTTGAGAAGGTTGAGAGAGTTCCTAAGTGGAAGAAAGCAAAGGAAGCAAGGGAGAAAGTGAAAGAGACTGAGAAAGATGAATGGGGGGTACCCAAATCTGTGATACCCGTCCCATATCCACAACGCTTCATGAAGAAGAAGCTTGATGAGAAATTCGCGAAATTCCTTGATGTGTTTAAAAAATTGCATATTAATATCCCTTTTTATGATGCTTTGGAACAGATGCCCAACTATGCAAAGTTTCTGAAGGACTTGATCGCGAAAAGAAGGCGAGTGGATGAGCCAAAGTTGGTGCAGTTGAACCATGAGGTGAGTGCATTAGTGCACAAGGCGCTTCCTCCAAAGCTGAAGTATCCCGGGAGCTTCACCATTCTTTGTGATATCGGGAACGGGATCAAGAAGGGAGAGTTGTGCGACCTCGGAGCGAGCATAAATTTGATGCCTCTTTCGTTGTTCAAGAAGTTGGAAGGTGGTGAGCTTCAGCCGATAATGATGACGCGTCAACTAGCCGACCGGTCTATTACTCGACCTCAAGGTGTGGTTGAAGACGTCCTCGTGAGAGTTGGAGATCACATTTTCCCAGCCGACTTTGTAGTCCTAGAGATGGAGGAAGATGAGCACGTGCCCCTGATCTTGGGAAGACCGTTCTTAGCTACGGCGGGGATGGTGATAGACGTGGCAAATGGGAAGATTACGTTGAAAGTTGATGATCAAGAAGTGAAGATTTCCCTATATGAGGCCATGAAGCACCCGAAGGAGGATGAGAGCTTGTATTGCATGGATGCAATTGATCCGCGTGTTGAAGACAAATCTCCTAAACTTTCTCATGTTCATAATTTTGATAATCCTTCACTTGATAATTTAACCCATGAGCGTTATGATCTTGATTATTTTGATAGGGATAAAGTGAAGAAGTTGAAGGATGAAGAAGTGAAAAGTGTGGACGTGATCCAGTTGGAAGGGAAAGGAGGAGATAAGAAGAAAAAGTCCAAATTCAAGAAACTGTTTGGTAAGACCCCTCCAGATAAAGGTGAGAAGGAGTTGAGACCCATAACACTTGGGGATGAGAAGGAAGCAAAGGAGTTCATGATTGTGGGGCATCAAGGAAGGGAATGCAAGCACCACTCTTATGAGAGTAAGGGAGATAAATTTGAGTATGATGTCCCATAAGATCCTTTGAGCTCGGTCCGGCATGAGGACCTTAAAAATAGCGCTGAATGGGAGGCAACCCATTTTTATTTGCTTTTATTTGTTTTTAGTGTCTTATTATGTTATTAGGGTGTTGTTGAATCGTAAGTTTTAACCTCGTACTTGAGAATTTTATTTTGTAGGCTTGTCTCGAGAGAGTAGAGGAATCATGGAGTATTCGAAAGAGAGGAACTCAAGCAAGGGAGTGTGCTACGTTTGAGAGAAACTGAATTGTTTGGTTGAGGTAACCCACAACCCCAAACTTAGACCTCTTCGCAAGGTCGAAGTTTGGGGGGTGGAGTTTTTTTTATGTTTCTTGTTACATTGCACCGGAGCACCCCTTTCTTATCGTTGAGTGTGTTTGGTTATTTGGTGCCTTGAGATGCTCCTTAGGGTGATTTTGATCTGAGTCGCTATTGCATATTTCATGCCTATCAATCATTTTATGCTTGTTGATTGCTATCTTTGAGTATGATTTGATGAGTAGGGTGATTTGTGGATTTGAGTTGGGGACTCTTTTGTGTGAGTGTTTGAGTTAGAGTGGATTTGAGAGAGAACTAGTATGCTTATAAGTTTTCTTTTTGAGTGCTTGTGTGATGAGAGTGAGAATTCACTAGGACTAGCATGAATGTGAAAGCTGTGAGACTTGAGCCTTATGAGATTTTGATACATGAAATAATCTCTTCGTTTGTGAGTGGATCGTCACCTTAGAGGATGCTAGAACTTGTGTGTGCTCTTGCTTCTTGATTGTGTCTAGTTTGATATGCCGAATAGGATCTTAGGCCATCTTTGATTTGATTGAGTCACTTAGCCAAAATTTTCCTTACCAATGACATTGACCCTTTGTTAGCCCCTTTGAGCTTTAAGCCTATTTTATTTGCTAGCACATATGAACACTATTCCAATTCCTAAGCCTTTTTGTCCCAATTTGAGTGGAGAATAGGAAAAGTGTAAATGTGAAGGGATTGAATTGAGTTGAAAAAGGAAAATGTTGTTTGTTGAGAGAGTATGAGAAGAAGGTGTGATGAAGTTATGAGTTGTGGAAAAAAAGAAAAAAATGGAGAATGAGCAAAAGAAAAAAAAGCTCATGTGTTTGTGAAAAAAAAAAAGTGAAGTGATTGAGAAAAGTGAAAAAAGTGAGAAAGAAAAAAAAAATTGAAGTGTTGAGAGTGTGGAATTGAAAATGTATTGATTGAAAATATTTGAAGTATTTTGTTCCTAATCTCGAAGTGCGAAAGTTTGATTTTCTACTCTCCATTCACTTGAGTCACTTACCCATATTGTTATCCCACCTGTCCAAAGAGCCTACATTACAACCTTGAGAAAAGTCATTTTTGATTCGGCATTGATTTCTAGAGTATGGTCGGAGTTAAGAGCGCTTACAAGCCTATGGCTGCCAATTTGTGTGATTGATTGATTGAGTGAGTCCCTTTATCATGGATATACACTTGTGAGGGAGTGAAACACATCTTAGAGTGCACATCCATGTTTGATTTTGGTGATTCTCGCTGTTGTTGCATGAGTATGATGAGGGAAAGTGAGTGAGTATACTTGTGATTGATCTTTGAAGCCCGAGTTCATTTGCTTGCATGATTTGATTCTTTGACTCATTCCTAACAATTTCACTTGACTTGTTATTTCGTTGCTTGAGGACAAGCAACATGGTAAGTTTGGGGGGGTTGATTAGGCGTGAAATTGTCATGATTCGTCACTCGAAATGCCCTAATTCTGGCCGATTTTGTCGAGTATTTGGAGTCAATTGAGCATTATTTCTATACATTGATGAATTTATCTCTTTAATGCTTGTAGGTGAATCGAGGGCGAAGAACGGAGTTCGTAGGACTTTGAATCGACTCAAACGGATGCCCGGATGAGAAGATATCGAAGGAATACGATTGGTGTTAGTGTTGAAGAAGAAAAGTACTAGTTGGAGCAATTTTGGGAGTCATTCGGTGAACCACTCGAGCACTAGCGCTCGAGCACGTTGCTCGAGCGCCCCAAAACATACAGAAGATTTTCACCGCTCGACCAGCTCGAGCGCCACCGCTCGAGCACTTGTGTCATTCGAGCAACATGCTCGAGCGCGACCGCTCGAGCGGGTCTGCTCGAGCACCTTCATGTTTGACATTTTAAAAGTCGTTTTTCGGCCCATGAGTTCACGATTCGCCCCGTTGCTTATTTATACTCGTCTCAAGCTCGTTTTTTAGGGATACCACATATCACTTGATAGATTTTGACTTTAGAGTTCGTTTTTGGAGAGGAAGGAGAGAAGCAAGCTTTACGTTTACGTTTTGTTGAGGTTTTCGTACGAATTCTTAGTTTCTTTTCGTTTCTTAGTTTCTTTTCAGTAATTCGATTACGTTAAACACTTCATACTTCATTTTTATTAATTAAAATTCAGATTCTTAGCACATATTTCTTTAAACCCTAGTTTATGTTTGATCTCTTCTTCGTCTTAATTATCATGTTCATGTTTGTTACTTATTCAGTTGTTCTTGTTTACGTTAAACCCATGTCTAGCTAAAATCCTTGCATGCTTGGGGTAGGATGAACTCGTACAAGTAGGTTGTGGGTACGTAATTAGGGTAACTTATGACGTTAGGTTTTAATTCTCTTGATTAATGAATTCTTAAAATTAATCTTAACTTTACTTTTGAATTTCGTTCGAAAAGTGTTAGAGAGAGGACGACTGTATCACTCTTTAACAACGAGTAGACTTAACTAGAGGGTTTAGAAAGGGTTAATTCATCTACCAGTTTAGCGAAGGAGGACGACCGCATCACCTTAGTTAAATTAGGGTCTCATTAATTAAGCACAATCTATTAACTTGTTAGTGAATTAGTGAAGTAGAGTGTTAGGGTAAAGTATTAGGGTTTAAAATCTTGAGCTTTCATCTTATGATCTTTAACTTAAGTTATTTCTTGCGCATCACGGTTATTTTGATTATGTACTTGCTCCGTTAGTATACGTAGGGATTCCTATCCTGAGCATCACCATCTCTCATTTGAAAACAACCCTTCGATTCTTAGTTTAATTTTGCTTTTTGCATTCCTAGGATATTTTTAGTCTTTTAATTAATCTCTAAAAAAAACTCAAAAACATTACACTCATATTAGCTACGACGCGTAGATCTTCAGGGATCTGTTCGCATACACTCCATCTCTTGGGTTCGATAATACTTGGTCCCTATACTTGCCCATACTACAGTGAACCCGTACTCTTGCGGGGAAACTACTAGTAGAAAGCTAGTATATTCGCTTCGACATTAAGCACACACAGTCCTATTTAAGTGACGGAGATTAGAGCCGGTAATTTGGGTCCGGCCCGCCCGATATATGGGCTGGGCCCAAAAAATATAGGCCCGAAAAAATCGGGCCATTTTTAGCCCGGCCCAGCTGGCCCTATGGGCCACGGGCCGGCCCGTTTGACCGGTTGATTTTTTTTATCTATTTTATTTTTAAAAGAATATAATTAGTGTTATTTATTTAAATGATATTCAGTGTTGTAATTACAAATATATGGACATACTTGACTTGATACTGCCATAATAAGGAATTTAGTGTTGTATAGTTAGTTTTTAAATAATATTTAGTGATATTTAAATGATATTTAGTGTTGTATATTTAGTTTTTTTTTAAACATACTTGACTTGATAGTTGATGCCATAATAAGGAATTTTGTAAATGAAGCCCCTCAATTTTCATTACCGTGGAATAAAAAAAACTCTACCAAACATTATTTTGAGATTAGAAAAAAAATTAAAAAAAAAGTTGAAATGGGCCGAGCCGGCCCATTAGCCCGCGGGCTATGGTTGGGCCGGGCTGGGTTGGGATTTTACAGGCTCGACGTGCAAATGGGCCGGCCCGGTCCGCCCGTTTTGCTAGCTCTAACGGAGAATAAGAAATCAATAACCATTTAGATCTAATTCTTCACATTTCAGAACAGAAGAATTTATCCTCGCTGTAGGTCCTCTTCAACACATACTAAATGTGCTAGTGCAATCTCTTGGTCAAGACAGGTCAATCTGAGAATTACACATCGACCTTTCACGGCGGATTGTTCAATTCTACCTGGGTTGTGAATTTGTACGTTTTAGTTGCAAGTAACTGTTAATGTGATCTTCCGTGATCGGGTATCACCACATTAACTACAATGTAACACGTACTACTTATATTGAACTGATTGCAATAAATATTCAACATTCAATCATATCTAAAACAATTGCGATAAAAGATTTATTCTCATAAATAAGTGTTTAATACATGAGTTATACAAAGTAAAAACATACTTTCACGTATAACTCCAACATGCTACTCATTACCAGTCCCTTCTGCTGCTCGACTTCAAATCGCCGCCGCCATGGGTCGTATACACAGCCGAGGAAAGGGTATATCGGCATCAGCACTTCCGTACAAGAGGACTTCGCCAAGTTAGCTTAAGACTTCTTCTCAGGATGTTGAAGAGAACATCTGTAAATTCGCTAAAAAAGGATTGACACCTTCTCAAATAGGAGTTATTCTTCGTGATTCTCATGGGATTGCCCAAGTGAAAAGTGTCACCAGAAGCAAGCTTTTGAGGATACTCAAAGCACATGGTATATCCTTTCTTTGTTGGTGAAACATCATGTTAAAAGATATTCGTTCATTGTTGTAGCTGTATACACTAATATAAATGAAATCTTAATTATTTTTATGAATATGATTGTTTCTGCAATTCCCATCACTTGCTCCTGAGATACCTGAGGATCTCTATCACCTCATTAAGAAAGTTATTGCAATTTGAAAATATTTGGAGAGGAATACAAACAAATAGTTTATTTTGGTAGATATATCAACACATAGTTGGAAGTATCCCAATGTTGACTATTAGCTCCTTGAATCATGGATATATACGTTGTATATTAGTGTATATGTATTGTACTTCTCTTCATTGTGAATATATACATTTTCTTCTTCAATTTATTACATCTGTGTCGTCCATTTATTCATAGTTGGCTTGTCAACATTGAATTTCTTATCAGAAGTAATAAATGGGACTGTAGGAATTAGATTTTGGAGAAATTTTAAAGAAAAGTAAAGATAGATTATTTATATGTGCAAAGATTTTGAATTCTTGCAAATTGATTTTGGAAAAACAATAAATATATAAATACTGAAAAGACTAGAAAGGCTTGCAAAGTTTCTTTTTTTGTGAGAGGGAGAGATTTCAAATTCAAAATAAGAGAGCAGCCCACTTTAGGGGTACCTCCCCCTTGTAGAGTGTTCACTCGTCCCCCGCTCGGATTAGGGGGATGTCACCATCGTCGTCCTCCACGTGGGCTACGGGAGGAGCATATTAGGCCACTTGTCGCCTTTGTGGACGGGTGGCCCACGATTCTACCCTGGTTGACGAGGTGCCAGTTTCTTGACGAAGTTGTTCAGTTTTTCATCTTCAAATAGCTTCCATAGCTGTCGGAGGAGGTCTTCGCACTCGCTCGTGTTGTGCCCCGGTGCATCATGGTAAGCGCACAATTTGGTTTTGTCAATCCTCCCTTTGTGGTGGATGATCCTTAGTTTTTCCAGCATGTCGGCATGCTGGATGATGTTAAAAATAAATGTCGGGGTCTTGTCGAGCACTTGGAGCAGCTACTCATCCGTCTTGTTCTCGAATTTCTTGAATGAGCACGGAACCTTATTGCCCACCTTCCGGGCACCTTAGGAGTTCCTCCTTTGTTGGGGGAGGCTTTCGACTTTTTCCCTCCTCTCACCTCGACTTTGGGAGTCCCCAATTTTTATGCCAGAAGCGTCTTACGGTAAATTATCTCTCCTGCTCGGCCGTAGAACTAAGCGTACGTGGCAGGGAGGTATTTGGACAAGTGTCGGAACATGGGAGAGAGAGTTGTGAAGCCGTTGAGTGTGGAGTGGAGGGCGAGCTTGTTAATGATGGGCTCGGCGGTGAGGATGATCTCGGCGATGTGGTTGATGTATGCCTCGTCGAACTCATTGTCCGCTTGCTTGATATTCATCAACCTATGTCGGCCTTCAGGTCTAGCAATTTTGGCCGCGAAGTAGGTGATGAACTTGTCGCTCAGATCGGCGAAGCTCTGGATGGAGCGCGAGGGCAGGTTAACGTACCACTTGTATGCCAACTCTCCCAAGGTGAGGGAGAATTGGCAGCACTAAGTGGCGTCTGATGCGCCTCGGCCAGTCATGTAGATTCGGTATTTATTGAGGTGTGTCTCTGGAACTGTCCTTCCCTCGTATAAGGGGGTTTGAGGGGGAGCAACTTTCGTTTGGACGAAAGCACTTTGGATGCCATGGGAGAGGGGCTCGTCGCCCACGGTATAGAGCTTGGACGGGGAGTCCTTGACCTCTATCTTGTTCTCCATCTCACCACGGCTCCTTGGTTGGCCTTGGCATGAAGCGTGACCTCAGGGTCCAAATACTCGTACGCCGAGACACATCTTCCATATGCGGATGAGGGGTCTTCACTCTTTCCATATCGCCGGGACTGCGTATTTCAAAGACCTAGTGTAGGTCTCCATTTCCAACTCGAGAAAGGCAGATGGTGCCCAGTTTTGCTTCCCAAGTGACTAAAAATCGAAAAAGAGCTTGACTCCCCGGACCTCATCGCCCGAGGAACTTCCTCGAAGCTCTCTGATTAGGCGTGAAATTGTCATGATTCATCGCTCGAAATGCCCTAGTTTTGGTTGATTTTGTTGAGTATTTAGAGTCATTTGCGTATCATTTTCATAAACTAATGAATTTATCTCTTTGATGCTCATAAATGAATAGAGGGTGAAACGAGGAGTTTGTAGGACTTTGAATCGACTCAAACGGACGCCCGGATGAGAAGATATCGAAGAAATACGAAAAGTACTAGTTCGAGGGAGCAAAAGTATCATTGGAGTGCACAAGCTAGAGGAGCTCGAGCACTAGGGCTCGAGTGGCCGTGCAATGCGCACGAGGAGGTGCAGGTCGTGCACTAGTGCACGAGCACTCGTGCAGAGTGCACGAGCAAACGCTACTCGTGCACTAGTGCACGAGCAAAGGGAGATTGTGCGCATTTTGCTCTCTGGATGATTTGGAGTGCTCGAGTGAGATGAGCTCGTGCACTAGTGCACGAGCAGTGCACGAGCAAGCGCATTTTTGGCCCATACGTTCCCGATTCGGCCCGATGCTTATATATATTCATCCCGAGCATGTTTTGGAGGATTACCACTTACACCCACTAGATTCAATAGTGCTTTAGAGAGTTAATATTTGGAGAGAAGGAACGAGCAAGTTTACTTTACATTTTTGAGGTTTTTCTTACGAATTCAAGTCACGATTTTACGTTTTAGTTTCGTTTCTTCATATTCTTGTGCTTGAACCCGTTGAGACTCATTTTATTGGTTTAATTTAAGTTATTCCTTATTTCTTGAAACCCTAGTTTATGATTGATCTTTTCATCGTTATAATTATCATGTTCATGTTCGTTACTTATTCAATTGTTATTGTTTACGTAAAACCCATGTCTAGCTAAAACCCTTGCATGCTTGGGGTAGGATGAACTCGTAGAAGTAGGTTGTGGGTACGTAATTAGGGTAACTTGTGACGGTAGGTTTTAATTCTCTTGATTAATGAATTCTTAAAATTAATCTTAACTTTACTTTTGAATTTCGTTCGAAAAGTGTTAGAGAGAGGACGACCGTATCACTCCTTAACAATGAGTAGACTTAACTAGAGGGTTTAGAAAGGGTTAATTCATCTACCAGTTTAGCGAAGGAGGACGACCGCATCACCTTAGTTAAATTAGGGTCTCATTAATTAACCACTATCTATTAACTTGTTAGTGGATTAGTGATGTCGAGTGTTAGGGTAAAGTATTAGGGTTTAGAATCTTGAGCTTTCACCTTGCATTCTTTTACTTAGGTTATTTCTTGCGCGTCACGGTTATTTTGATTATGTACCTGCTCCGTTAGTATACGTAGGGATTCCGATCCTGAGCATCACCATCTCTTACTTGAACACAAACCTTAGTTAATTCGTCTTCTTTAGTATTTGAGTTTAATTAGTTTATTTTTAATTTCAATTAATCTTTCAAAAAAATCCAAAAACATTTCACTCATATTAACTACGACGCGTAGATCTTCAGGGATCTATTTGCATACACTTCATCCTTTGAGTTCGATATACTTGGTCATTATACTTACTCATACTACAGTGAACTCGTACGCTTGCGAGGAATCTACTAGTAGAAGTTAGTATTTTCTTTAAGTCAATGGCGTCGTTGCCGGGGATGGCGTTGTATGTCTTTTGAATAGGACTTGTAGATAGCTTAGTAGTTAGTAGTGAGTGATTTTCTTTTCTGTTTTTTTTTATTTCGTACATATTCGGCAGTTGCGTTTTGATTCTTTGTTAGTGTTTCAGGTTTATGAAAACACGCTCACAAGGCAATACGAGCGAAGAGAGGTTACTGTTAGATCCTGAGACAATAGCAAGAAGAAACCGAGCCTTCTTAAGAAGGATGAACGCTGTCGGAGGGAAAGAACCAATGGACATTACTAATGAGTTGGATGATGTCGAGAATGAGTTCAATCAGGCATTGAACCGGGTTGACGGCACTGATGGCAATACCAGTAAGAATCAAGATCCGTTAGGAGAAAGCCAGAGCCAAAACCCGGGTACTCAGAATCAAAATAGCCCAGCTCATAACATTGTCCAAAATCCTCATAACAACCCTGCTTACCCACATCCTAACTTACCACAAAACAACTTACCTTATCCACCTTATCCATACCCACCGTATCCGTATCCTCCATACCCGTATCCTCCACCTCCAGTTTACAATCAACCACTTGGTTACCAACCACCACTCCAACAAGTACCCGTACCAGCTGCTAATCCTCAACACGTTCCTCAGAACGCAAATCAAAATATGGCTATTCGAGGGAGGTTTGCAGCGCAGCCACAACGATACTATGATGGAGTGGCATTGCCTCCTGTTGAGGTAAATAATTTCTTGATTTCCCCGGGAATTCTTAAGCTGCTTACCGAGAACCAGTTCAAGGGAGAAGTTGGGAAGGAGAATCCTCATACTCACCTGAGGAGTTTCCTCATGATAGCCTCCACATTCAACTATAACGGCATGTCTGAAGATGTCAAGAGGCTTAGGCTGTTCCCATTCTCATTGACGGGAATAGCAAAAGAGTGGTATAATAACACGCTCCCACGGGGAGGTGTAACCACATGGGCCGAGCTCGAGCGTCTGTTCCTCGAGCGATTCTACCTTCCATCGAGAACTATTAAAGCCAGAATTGAGATCTCTTCCTTTCGCCAGAAGTCAGGAGAGGATTTACGCCAAGCGTGGGAGAGATACTCAAATATGTTGATCGAGTACCCGCAACACGGGTACAATGAGGGAGATATCATGGCGTTCTTCTATAGTGGAGCCAGCAAGGCTGGCCAAGCCTATTTAGATGCATGTACGAGTGGAGCTTTTCTGAACCAAAGGATAGCGAGATGTAGAGAGATCGTGGACAATATTATCACGAATGCCGGTGCATGGAATGAGGATCCAGAGTTTCAGAGAGTTTGTAAGTTGGAAGAGAATGAGGGTACTATGAAGCTGTTGATGGCAATGATGGAGAAGATCAGCAACCTTGAGATGGGGCAGAATCTGGTTGGAGGGAATGTTGCGGTGAGCGAGAAAGTGGACCCACCCATGACTTGAAGCGATTTTACTAACTTCTACTAGTCGCTCACCCGCAAGCGGACGGGTTCACTGTAGTATAAGTATGTATAATGACCAAGTAGTATCGAACCACAGGATGGAGTGTATGCGAATAGATCCCTGAAGATCTACGCGTCGTAATTAATATGAGTGTATTATTTTTGGATTTTTGGAAAGATTAATTAAACTAAACTAAATTATCCTACGAATGCAAAAGGAAAATTAAACGAAATAACAAAAGGTGTATTTTCAAATATGAGATGGTGATGCTTAAGATAGGAATCCCTACGTATACTAACGGAGCAGGTACATAATCAGAATAACTGTGACGCACAAGAATTAACCTAAGTCTAAGAATGCAAGGTGAAAGCTCAAGATTCTAAACCCTAATACTTTACCCTAACACTCGACTTCACGAACCTACTAACAAGTTAATAGATTGTGCTTAATTAATGAGACCCTAATTTAACTAAGGTGATGCGGTCGTCCTCCTTCGCTAAACCGGTAGATGAATTAATCTTTCCTAAACTCTCTCGTTAAGTCTACTCGTTGTTATTGAGTGATACGGTCGTCCTCTCTCTAACACCTTTCGAACGAAATTCAAGAGCGAAGTCTAGATTAATTTTAAGAATTCATTAACCAAGAGAATTAAAACCTAACGTCACAAGTTACTCTAATTACATACCCACAACCTACTTCTACGAGTTCATCCTACCCTAAGCATGCAAGGGTTTTAGCTAGACATAGATTTAACGTGAACAATAACAATTAGACAAGTTACGAACATGAACATGGTAATTAAAACGAAGAAAAGATCGAACATAAACTGGGGTTTTAAGATATAAAAGAATACTGAAATTAATTGACAAAACGAGGTCTCAACGTATTAAAGAACAAAAGATATTAAGAAACGAAACTAAAACGTGAAATCGTAACGTGAATTCGTAAGCAAAAACCTCAAAAACGTAAAATTAAACTTGCTCGTCTCTTCTCTTCCTTCTCTCTCTAAAAATTTTGTGTAAAAGTGATGTAGTGCGTTCGGGGATCCTTCAAAACGTGTTTGGAAGAGATATATATAGGCAACGGGCCGATTCGTGAACTCGTGGGCCGAAAAACATAAGTTGGTGAAAATGCCTTGGAAGCGCTCGAGCAGACCCGCTCGAGCGGGTCGCTCGAGCTATGGTGGTCGAGCGGATCAGGTGCTCGAGCGGGGCGCTCGAGCTCCTTTGGTCGAGCGGTTCTGGTGCTCGAGCGGGGCGCTCGAGCTACCTCCCTCGAGCGGCCCAAACGTTCTGTATGTTTTTAGGCGCTCGATCTACTTCACTCGAGCGGGGCGCTCGAGTGACGATGCTCGAATGGGTCTTCCTTCCTTTGCAACTAACACTTTTCTTCTCATGTACTAATACCAATCGTATTTCTTCGATATCTTCTCATCCGGGCATCCGTTTGAGTCGATTCAAAGTCCTATGAACTCCGTTTTTCATCCTCGATTCACCTATGAGTATCAAAGAGACAAATTCATCAATGTATAGAAATAATACTCATTTGGCTCTAAAAACTCAATAAATTCGACCAAAACTAGGGCGTTTCTAGCTACGAATCATGACAATTTCACGCCTAATCAACCCACGAGTCAGCAAGAAGAGGCCAATTATATGGGAAGGCCTAATTATCCACAAGGCAGGTATCCACAAGGTGGAAGCCAGTATGGAAGACCTTCCTATGGCCAACCATTTATACCTCCAGGTCCTCAGCCACCTCAAAATCAATGGAGGAACACACAAGGGTATCAAGGAGGCCATCAACCTCCTCATAACACATGGAGGAAGAATGATAATTTCTCATATGCTAATCCAAAGGCTGGTATTACAGTTCCCCCAGGTGTTGATCCGGGTTCTAAACCTCCTGGTGGAGAAGGCGGTGCCTCAACCGAGGAGATGTTGAGAGCTATCCTTCAGAAGGTAGAGGAAGGTAGCAAGCGATTGTCCTCTTTGGAGTACGATGTGAAGGATTTGCATAAGAAAGGTGATCATCGAGATCAAGAACTCCAAAAGAGAGACATAGAGTGGAATCGAGTTCAGCAAGAGAACAACAGAAGATTCACTTCTATCGAGTATCAAATTAGTCAAATTACAAAGTCTCAGCTGAGAGAGCCTGACAAGTATCCTTCAATGCCCGAGGATAACCCAAAGAAACATTGCAAGGCTATTGAGTTGAGAAGTGGGACCAAGTATGATGGTCCTGAGATGCCTGCTGATCCTGACACGCCCAAAGGAGAGGTTGAGATAAAAGGAAAAGAGCCTGAGGCAGTTAGAGATGAGATTGAGGAGATGGGGGTTGAGAAAGGGATTGAGGGTGAAGGAATTCAGAAGAGTAAAGAGATGGATAAGTCCAATGAGAGCAAAGAGCCTGAAGAGGAGATAGAGGAGATTGAGAGTGTTCCAAAGTGGAAGAAGGCAAAGGAAGCAAGGAAGAATGCAAAAGAGACTGAGAAAGATGAATGGGGAGGTACCCAAATCTATGATACATGTCCCGTATCCACAACGCTTCATGAAAAAGAAGCTTGATGAAAAGTTTGCTAAATTCCTTGATGTTTTTAAAAAGCTACATATTAACATTCCTTTTTATGATGCTTTGGAACAGATGCCTAACTACGCCAAGTTCCTGAAGGACTTGATAGCGAAGAGACAGAGAGTGGACGGACCGGAGTTAGTGCACTTGAACCACGAGGTGAGTGCGATGGTGCACAAGGCGCTTCCTCCCAAGATGAAGGATCCCGGGAGCTTCACCATTCTTTGTGATATCGGGAACGGGATCAAGAAAGGAGCCTTGTGTGATCTCGGGGCGAGCATTAATTTAATGCCTCTTTCGTTGTTCAAGAAGTTAGAGGTGGGCGAACTTCAACCCACGATGATGACGCTCCAGCTTGCTGATAGGTCCATTACGAGACCTCAATGAGTAGTGGAGGATGTTCTAGTGACGGTGGAGAATCACGTTTTTCCCGCCGACTTCGTAGTACTCGAGATGGAAGAGGATGAGCATGTCACGCTGATTTTAGGGAGACCGTTTCTAGCTACCGCCGGGATGGTACTTGATGTAGCGAATGGGAAGATTACGGTCAAAATTGATGATCAAGAAGTGAAGATAGCTATTTACGAAGCTATGAAATACCCAATGGGAGATGAGAGTTGCCACTTCATTGACATCACAGACACTTGTGTTGAAGACACACTTTTAGACCCTTGCTCTTTCTATGTTAATCAGTTTGATTATCCTATCCTTGACGATTTATCTTATGAATCTTATGATCTTGATTATTTTGACAGCTTGGAAGACAATGAAGATGTCAAGTTCTTGGAGATGAAGAAAGTAGAGAATAAGGACGACTTGGAAGCCGAGGAGTCAACTTTTGAGAAGATGTTCGATAAGGCACCACCATTGGAGGCGAAAAAAGAGTTGAAGCCACTTCCCGACCACCTCAAGTACACTTACTTGGATGAGACCGACAAATATCCGGCAGTTATATCTGCCCTTTTATCTGATGATCAGCTTGAGAGACTTTTAGTGGTGCTTCGTAAGCACAAATCTGCTATAGGATGGTCGATCGCAGATATTAAGAGAATTAGCCCTTCGATTTGCATGCTTAGGATTAGATTAGAAGAGGGTAGAAAACCGATAGTGCAAAATCAGCATAGAGTTAATCCGGTAATTCAAGAGGTGATACATAAGGAAGTTTTGAAGTTGTTAGATAGCAACATGATTTTTGCAATTTCTGATAGTCCATGTGTGAGTCTGTTACACGTAGTTGCTAAGAAGGGGGGTACCACGGTGATTAAGACTGAGTCTAATGAATTGGTAGCCACTAGATTAGTGACGGGATGGCGTGTGTGTGTAGATTATAGAGTGTTGAACAAGGCAACGAAGGATTATTTTCCTCTACCATTCCTTGATCAAATGATTGATAGATTAGGTGGTTTTGAGTATTACTATTTCTTAGATGGGTATTCGGGGTATAATCAGATTATGATAGCTCCCGAGGATCAAGAGAAAACCACCTTCACCTGCTATTATGGAACTTTTGCTTTTAGGAGGATGCCGTTTGGGTTGTGTAATGCACCCGCCACCTTTCAAAGGTGTATGATGGCGATTTTTTATGGTTTGATTGAGAGGATTATGGAGGTTTTCATGGACGACTTCTCCGTCTACGGGGAGTCATTTGATAAATGTCTAATCAATCTTGAAGTTGTGTTGAGCAGGTGTGAAGAGACGGACTTAGTGCTTAATTGGGAGAAGTGTCACTTCATGGTGAGAGAGGGTATTGTTCTTGGACATCATGTGTCCTCGAAAGGTATCCAAGTTGACAAGGCGAAAGTGATTGCTATTGAGAAGCTTCCACCACCTTCGACCGAGAAGGGGATTCGGTCATTTTTAGGACACGCGGGTTTTTATAGACGTTTCATAAAAGACTTTTCACAAATAGCTAAACCACTTTCACAGCTTCTTGAAAAAGAAGTCGCCTTTGAGTTTACTAATGAGTGTTTAGTGGCTTTTAATAGGTTGAAAGAAGCATTGGTGAATGCCCCAATACTTGTGACACCGGATTGGTCTAGCCCGTTCGTGCTGATGTGTGATGCTAGTGAATATGCGATGGGGGTTGCTTTGGGGCAAATTCGTGAGATGCCTCGAACTAATTACTATGGGGCAAATTCGTGAGATGCTAGTGAAGATGCTGAATTACTATGCTTTGGGGGTCTAGCCCGTTCGTACTAATGAGTTTTCACGCTATTTACTATTCCTCGAAGATGCTGAATTCTGCTCAAGTGAATTACACTACGACCGAAAAGGAGCTGTTGGCGGTCATGTATGCCTTTGATAAATTTTTACCCTACCTAGTAGGGACGAAAACAATTGTATATACGGACCACGCAGCGATTCGGAATCTTATGAGTAAGAAGGATGCAAAACCCCATCTTATTCGATGGATTTTGCTACTCCATGAGTTCGATGTAGAGATTTGAGACAAGAAGGGATGTGAGAATGTGATAGCCGATCACCTTTCGAGATTGGAGCTCACAAAAGAGAACACCGTGGAGGATCGAGAGGTGAACGATGAATTTCCGGATGAGAAGCTCTTTGGCTTAGGAGACATCCCTGTATATCGAGTTGAAGGGAAGGCGCCTTGGTTTGCAGATTATGCTAACTATTTAGCAAGTGGAGAGTTGCCCGTTGAGATAGACTCGGTGCATCGAAAGACATTTTTGAAGAAAGTACGGGAGTTTATTTGGGACGATCCCTACTTGTTCAAAAGAGGGATTGATAATGTGTTGAGAAAGTGTGTGCCAGAAGAGGAGTGGAGTAATATCATAAGGCATTACCACGCCTTGCCATGTGGAGGACATTTGGGTGGAGAGAAGACCGGAAGGAAAGTTCTTCAATCTGGTTTTTATTGGCCAACGTTGTTGAGAGATTGCATGGAATGGGTTAAGAGGTGTGAAAAGTGTCAATGGTTTGGCTCCATTACTAAGAGGGACGAGATGCCTATGCATGTGTTCATGGAAGTCGAGATATTTGACGTATGTGGGATTGATTTCATGGGTCCATTTCCTCCTAGCAATGGATTCTTGTACATTCTCGTATGCGTTGATTACGTCTCGAAGTGGATTGAAGCTGTCCCGACTCGAGTGAATGACTCCCAAGTGGTTATCGAGTTCTTGAGGAAGAACATCTTTGCAAGATATGGAGTTCCAAGAGCTTTGATTAGTGATGGGGGGAGTCACTTCGTGAACAAGTGGATGGAAAAGCTGCTGTCAAAATACGAGTAAGTCATCGAATCTCTACTGCTTATCATCCTCAATCTAACGGTCTTGCAGAGGTTTTGAATCGTCAGATCAAGGAGATCCTTGAGAAGACGGTGAGCATTAGTAGGAAGGATTGGGCGATGAAGCTTGATGATGCACTTTGGGCGTATAGGACAGCTTTCAAAACACCTCTTGGTATGTCTCCGTACCAATTGGTTTTTGGAAAGACATGTCATCTGCCCGTGGAGTTGGAACATAAGGCGTATTGGGCGATCAAGAAGCTGAATTTTGATAGTGCCTTAGTTGGTGAGAAGAGACTACTCCAATTGCATGAGTTGGAGGAGTTTCGAGACAGTGCCTACGAGAATGCCCAAATTTTCAAGGAGAAGACCAAGAAGTGGCATGATGCACGCCTGTAGAAAAAGGAGTTCAAGGTGGGTGATCAAGTCCTCGTATTCAATTTGAGGATGAAGCTGTTTGGTGGAAAGCTTAAGTCCAAGTGAATGGGCCTTATGTTGTGAGAGAAGTGCATAAGAGTGGATTCCTCGAAGTCGAGAAGGATGATGGACATAGATTCATGGTGAACGGGCATCAAGTGAAGAAATTCTTTAACTTCTCTTAGGAGAATAAGAGAGTTATTTTAGATTCTCAAGTCCCGTGAGCTCCTTCGAGCTCGGTCCGGCATTAGGACCTTAAAACTAGCGCTTAATGGGAGACCACCCATTTTTACTTGTTTTTATGTGTTTCGTTTATTTCGTCATTTTTGTGAATCGTAAGTGTTAACCTCGTGTGTTAGAGTTTATTTGGTGTAGGCTTGTTTAGTGGTGATTGATTGGAGCAAGAGAGCTTAAGGAAGAAATTCAAGATGTTGAGATGATTCAAGCAGTAAGCATTCAATTTTTGGAGTTTGAGGTAAACCGAACCCCAAACGTAGACCTCTTTGCGAAGTCGAAGTTTGGGGGGGGGGGTGATGTTTCTTTTCGTCATTTACTTTGCACTGATAGTGATTTCAATTCATGAGAATTTAGTGCACATTCTCGTACGTACTCATTCTTTTCAAACTTTATTATTGCGTAGCAAGAACAAAGTTTGGGGGGGGGGGTGTATTCGTACACGAAATTCTAATGAAAAATTAGTCAAAATTTTCAAAAATATCGATGCATGAGGGTCGTTGGATCGAATTAAGTGTGAGTGCATAAGTCGACTTGAATTGGATTGGTGAATTGCATATTTGGAAAAGACCCCAACTCTTCGATCGAATGAGCGACCTGGCTTAAATCGAGGAGTTATCCAGGTTAGTACCCGTTTCGGTCATTAATTCTCGTGTTTCGGTTCGAAAATGATAAACAATTGAGTTTGTGTAGTGGGAGTGCTCGAGCAGCACCACTCGTGCACCTAGTGCACGAGTGCTCGTGCACTGCGCACGAGTTGGCACCGGTCGTGCACTCCTGCACGAGTGCTCGTGCAGGGTGCTCGAGCAAAGCTGTGGTCGTGCACTAGTGCATGAACTCGTGCACTCGTGCACTTTCTCGGTTCTGGATATTTGAGGCGCACGAGCTAGACCTACTCGTGCACTAGTGCACGAGTAGTGCACGAGCGGTCGAATTTTGGAGCTTCTAAGAGCTGGGCCGATTTTTCCCCATTATAAATACCTTCTTTCACAATTTTTACACACACACTACACACATTTGGGCAAAAAACGGCTGCTATTCCGAAAACCTCTTCTCTTCACTTTCAATCTTCCATTTTCGTCCAATTTCATCCGGGTTCTTCAACCAAAAGGTAAGCATTCTTCCATTATCTTCATTCAATTCGTAGTTAGGGTTGAATTTGACATGATTTGAGTATAGAAATTAGGGTTCATGAGTATGTTCGATTTTTTTGGGGATTTTGTGCCAAACTTGTTGATTCTTGATTCCTTTTGAATGAATGTTGATAATTTGCTATGGATTTTCTTAATTAACTCTCAATTTTGGAATTGTATGAGTAGAATAGGTGAAATTCTAGAGTGAGAAAGTAGGAATTTGAGAAAAGGAAGTGGGTTTGGCATGTTGAGATGAAATTTGTGTGAATTGAGAAGGTATTGAGCATGAATGAGTATGAATTGAGTCTTGAGCATGTAAATTGCATAATTTGTGTAATGTTACTTCATGATAGACTTGGTTATAGGCATTTTTGGGTTGAAATGGAGGAATTAACTGTTGAGTACTTGAGTACTTTGAATGAAAAGCATGACTTAAGTGTTGGTTGCTTGAGAACTTGGATAAGGAAGCTTAAGGAAAGTGAATTAAGACTATTTGAGAATTGCTTTGATCTTGAGAAGTATTATGAATTGTGAATTGATTTGGATTACTTGTTTTTGAGCTTTTGAGGGTGTTTGAAGTGATTGAGTTTATCTTTGTTATTCATGAATTTGGTTGGTGATTTGTGTGATGCTTAGGAAATGGCCCCGCCTAAGAAGTATGAGGATAGGTTCGTCGAGGGGGATGAGCTGGAAGCTTTGACAGCGGACTTGACTAGGAGGGGATTGATGCCCTCTCGTTGGGAAAACCTGACATATGGTGATAGATGGTTTGCTCATGCCTACCGATGGAACTTGGTTGCGGGCAAGATGGAGAAGACGAGGCGGCCATGTGTTGAGTTTATGAGGCACCTAGGGATTGAGGATGAGATAAAGAGAATCTTCGAGAAGAATAACATGTTGCAGTTCTACGAGATCTTGGTCTCTATGACAACCCACCAAGACTTGGTGGAACCGTTTTTAGCCTCGGTGAAGTTGCAGGGGGATGGCAGCTTCAAGTTTATGATACGGAACGAATGGTACGCCTATGAGATAGGCATGGTGAACACGGCCCTGCAATTGCCACAACCAAACGAACGGAACACCCGATCGGGAAGATACAAGACGGATGCATTTTGGCAGGAGATCACTGGTGGGTTGGCCGGAAAATACTCTGCGAGGACGTCTCGAGCCTCGGTAATCAGAAACCCAGTGATCAGATACCTTGGGCGAATTTTGGGGAACACCATCTACGCGAGGTCTGAGATGGACACTGTGACGTCTAAGGAGCTGTATGGAATGTGGTGCCTATTCATCGAAGACATCACGACTTTGGAAATGACTTTCTTGAGATGTAAGTAGAGGCCCCATACAAGTGTGGGACGAGGACTTCTAGGATACGAGGAGGAGGCCTCATCTGTGCATTCTTGGAAAGTCTGGATATCAGGCCCGTGGGAGCTCCTTGTGTGGGAAGGGACATTGACTTCGAGTACATGTACAACACTTGGATGTGCGAGCATTGGAGCGGGAAGTACTGTATGAGGATTAGTGATGAAGAGCTCTTCCCGATGCCTAATGAGAAGTTGGTGACCCTGAGAAATATGAAGAAGGAGAATATACAAATGGATGGTGCGAACCACAAACGGGAAATAGAAAAACTCAAGGTGAGATTGGTGAGTTATGGACTATGGGATCAGAGGTCGAAGAAGAGGTAGAGAGGTGCAGTCGGGATGAGTGCAGCTGGTACGAGCGGGCCGGATCCAGTGGAGTTCGGGATTTGGATGAAGAAGAGGAAGAAGAATATGAAGAAGGAGGGAGCATGCCCGAGGAAGAAGAGGCAGATGTTGGTGATGGAGGTCAAGGACCTCAAGAGATGGAGATGGAGCCACCTTATGTGACCACTCCAGAGCCGTGGTACCCAACCCAGAATGAGTGGGATGGTATGAGGACCGACATTCGCGATTTGCGAACCGAAGTTACGGATCTTCGTACTACGCAGAACCAGTGGTACGCGGAAGCTACGGGTATACGAGGAGAGTTTCAGGAGGTTCGATCGGAAGTGTCTGATTTGAGGAGATGTATGGAGGCACTCTTTGTCTCCCATTTAGGATCGGACCACCCTAGCTATTGCCCACCACCGCCTCCTGATGCTTGAGGGTCATGGGGATTTCCCCCAGTTTCTGCTCCTTTTTCTTATCTTTTGTTTTCTTTCCTTTTCTTATTTTTGCTTGAGTGTGAGCTTCATTGTTTGAGTGGTTTGAACTGATTATGGGGATTGTGATGGATTGTTATTCAGAATTTTGGGTTGTGATTGTTGATTGAACTCAGTGAGCTATCTGATTTATTTTGTGCTTATTGACCCCTTCTACTTGTTAGTGGTTATTCTTGAGCATGATTTGATGAGTAGAGTAGATTTATGGATTTGAGTTAGGGATTTTTTTGTTTGAGTGGTTGAGCTAGAGTTGATTTGAGAAAGAACTGGTATGCTTGTGAGTTTTCCTTTTGAGTACTTGTGTGATGAGAGTGAGAATTCACTAGGACTAGCATGGATGTAAAAGCTGTGAGACTTGAGCCTTATGAGATTTTGATACATGACTTGATCTCTTCGTTTGTGAGTGGATCATCACCTTAGAGGATGCTAGAACTTGTGTGTGCTCTTTCTTCTTGATTGTGTCTAGTTTGATATGCCGAATATGATCTTAGGCCATTTTTTATTTGATTGAGTCACTTAGCCAAAGCTTTCCTTACCATTGATATTTATCTCTTGTTAGCCCCTTTGAGCTTTAAGCCTATTTCATTTGCTAGCACATATGAACACTATTCCAATTCCTAAGCCTTTTGTCCTAATTTGAGTGGAGAATAGGAAAAGTGTGAATGTGAAGGGATTGAATTGAGTTGAAAAAGGAAAATGTTGTTTGTTGAGTGAGTATGAGAAGAAGGTGTGATGAAGTTATGAGTTGTGGGAAAAAGAAAAAAAATTGAGAATGAGCAAAAGAAAATGAGCTCATGTGTTTGTGCGAAAAAAGAGAAAAAAAAAAGTGAAGTGATTGAAAAAAAAGAGTGAGGAGTGAGAAAGAAAAATTTGAAGTGTTGAGAGTGTGGGAATTGAAAGTGTGCTTATTGAATATGTTTGAAGTAGTCTGTTCCTAATCTCGAAGTACCGAAGTTTGATTTTCTATTCTCCATTCACTTGAGTCACTTTACCATATTGATTCCCACCTGTCCAAAGAGCCTACATTACAACCTTGAGAAAAGTCCTTTTTGATTCGGCATTGATTTCTAGAGTATGGTCGGAGTTAAGAGTGCTTACAAGCCTATGGCTGCCAGTATGTGTGATTGATTGTTTGAGTGAGTCCCTTTATCATTGATATACACTTGTAAGGGAGTGAAACACATCGTTGAGTGCACATCCATGTTTGATTTTGGTGAGTCTCGCTATCGTTGCATGCGTAAGATGAGGGAAGATTAGTGAGTATACGTGTGATTGATCTTTGAAGCTCGAATTTATTTGCTTGCATGATTTGATTCGTTGACTCATTCCTAACAATTTCACTTGACTTATTATTTCGTTGCTTGAGGACAAGCAACATGGTAAGTTTGGAGGGGTTGATTAGGCGTGAAATTGTCATGATTCGTCGCTCGAAATGCCCTAGTTTTGGTTGATTTTGTTGAGTATTTAGAGTCATTTGCGTATCATTTTCATAAACTAATGAATTTGTCTCTTTGATGCTCATAGATGAATAGAGGACGAAACGAGGAGTTCGTAGGACTTTGAATCGACTCAAACGGACGCCCGAATGAGAAGATATCGAAGAAATACGAAAAGTACTAGTTCGAGAGAGCAAAAGTATCATTGGAGTGCACAAGCTAGAGGAGCTCGAGCACTAGGGCTCGAGTGGCCGTGCAATGCGCACGAGGAGGTGCAGGTCGTGCACTAGTGCACGAGCACTCGTGCAGAGTGCACGAGCAAACGCTACTCGTGCAC
This sequence comes from Ballota nigra, assembly GCA_947034835.1. NCBI lineage: Eukaryota > Viridiplantae > Streptophyta > Magnoliopsida > Lamiales > Lamiaceae > Ballota > Ballota nigra. The sequence continues at coordinate 14,714,644 of OX344722.1, forward strand.
TAGTGCACGAGCAAAGGGAGATCGTGCGCATTTTGCTCTCTGGATGATTTGGAGTGCTCGAGTGAGATGAGCTCATGCACTAGTGCACGAGCAGTGCACGAGCAAGCGCGTTTTTGGCCCATACGTTACCGATTCGGCCCGATGCTTATATATATTCATCCCGAGCATGTTTTGGAGGATTACCACTTACACCCACTAGATTCAATAGCGTTTTATAGAGTTAATATTCGGAGAGAAGGAACGAGAAAGTTTACTTTACGTTTTTGAGGTTTTTCTTACGAATTCACGTCACGATTTACGTTTTAGTTTCGTTTCTTCATATTCTTGTGCTTGAACCCGTTGAGACTCGTTTTATTGGTTTAATTTAAGTTATTCCTTATTTCTTGAAACCCTAGTTTATGATTGATCTTTTCATCGTTATAATTATCATGTTCATGTTCGTTACTTATTCAATTGTTCTTGTTTACGTAAAACCCATGTCTAGCTAAAACCCTTGCATGCTTGGGGTAGGATGAACTCGTAGAAGTAGGTTGTGGGTACGTAATTAGGGTAACTTGTGACGGTAGGTTTTAATTCTCTTGATTAATGAATTCTTAAAATTAATCTTAACTTTACTTTTGAATTTCGTTCGAAAAGTGTTAGAGAGAGGACAACCGTATCACTCCTTAACAACGAGTAGACTTAACTAGAGGGTTTAGAAAGGGTTAATTCATCTACCAGTTTAGCGAAGGAGGACGACCGCATCACCTTAGTTAATTTAGGGTCTCATTAATTAAGCACAATCTATTAACTTGTTAGTGGATTAGTGAAGTCGAGTGTTAGGGTAAAGTATTAGGGTTTAGAATCTTGAGCTTTCACCTTGCATTCTTTTACTTAGGTTATTTCTTGCGCGTCACAGTTATTTTGATTATGTACCTGCTCCGTTAGTATACGTAGGGATTCCTATCCTGAGCATCACCATCTCTTACTTGAACACAATCCTTAGTTAATTCGTCTTCTTTAGTATTTGAGTTTAATTAGTTTATTTTTAATTTCAATTAATCTTTCAAAAAAATCCAAAAATATTTCACTCATATTAACTACGACGCGTAGATCTTCAGGGATCTATTTGCATACACTTCATCCTTTGGGTTCGATATACTTGGTCATTATACTTACTCATACTACAGTGAACTCGTACGCTTGCGAGAAATCTACTAGTAGAAGTTAGTATTTTCGCTTTAAGTCACTCTCATCTTGAATTTCCTGGACCCTCCTCTTAGCTCGGATTGCCCGAGGAGGGTTCTGCCTTCGTGGGCCAGTTGGAGTGACTTGAACGTCGAGGTTCTGCCTCATCTCCCTGGCCTGACGGGAGAGCTGTTCAATCATAATATCCAGTTGTTTTGGAGTCTGGAAGTCATCAGGGTTGATGGTGATATCCCTCGTTTGCCTGACGGGTGTGGTGATGACGGCCGAATTTGGGTTAGACGTACCCTCTCCGTCGTCATGTTCTGCCATTTTTCAAGATTTTTGGGAATCTTAAAGGTTTGAAGATTTGAAGATTTGAAAATTTGTTCGAAGAACAGTGAGTGTTCTTCGAGATTTCTTGATAAATTACTGGGTTTAACTCCCCTTCCTCTAGCGCTAATTGTTGTTACTCAAAATGCGTATCTAAATACGGTTTATATGTGGCTTTGGATGACTTACAACTATAATAATAGGATGATATTGTGCATTAATTGCTATGTAAATGAAGAACAAGAAGCAACAAATGCAAAGAGATTTGTCAAGTCCTTGTGTAGGCTTGGGCTTTAAAGTTGATAATCTTTTATTAAATGTTAATGAGCTTGTATTTATAGCCCAAGAGTATACCCTTAGACTGCCACAAAGCCCATCATTAAATGCTTGGGCTGACCCTAGTTTCAAAGTTGGGCCGAGATCACTCGAGTAGGTGAGCTCGGCCCAATGCAATGAGGACACGTGTAAAACGTGTTGTACTTTCTCTTGATATCTTGGGATTTCCTGCCATAAGTATGGTTTGTCCCTCTGTAGTAGGTGACGATTCACTGTCGATCGTCCTATAATAGAATGATTGTGTGCGGTGGCGTCTGATACCGGCTCTTCTGGATAAGATTGAATACGTGGTATCGCCTCATCTTCGACATGACCGAGATCATTTCCTTGTGTTGAGCTACTGATCGTCCGTGGTGGTCTCGTACATCGTCTTTTGCTGAGATCGTGGCCCGATGTCGACTTCATACCCAGGGCTGAGATATTGAGCTTCAGACCCGGATTGACCTAGGCCTCATCATTCTATGGCCGAAATTGGGCCCCTGGACGAGGGTATTATCTCGTCACGGCTACTCCATATCTCGATCTCGTCGTGATGGCGGAAGGATACAGTCACAACAAAATAGTTATTTGTATAATTTAATATAAAAACAATTTTGAATTTATTATTTGACAATCTATATTTATGATTGTGTAAGTTACAATTACAATGTCAACTCTAGAGAATATGTATTCTAGAATTTAGAGAATGGTACAATATAAAATCGAAATGTGACTATTGAAATACATAACTGTAGGTGATAGTCAGTTGAAAATATCAATTACTCCATCCGTCCCTCTATGAGTTTCCTATTTTTCTTTTTTAATGTCCCACTATAAGATTCTTATGCCATAAAAAATAAGAACAACACTTCATATATTAATAAACAAATATTTTTTTAAACAATTATCTTTTACTTTTTAAAAAATTCTCATTACTTTACACAAAAGGTCAATATATAGCCCCCTAATAAATAATATATTTTTTTTAAACGAAACAACAAAAAGAAATAAAGGTATGATTGATATGTCTGAATGAAATAACCGTTGAATGGAATGAACTCATGAATGGAATGAAAGTCTGAATGGAATGATGTAAGAATGGTCATTCATATGATATGTATGGACTAGGAATTGAATGTAATTATTGTGTGTAATTATTTAAAATTAGTATTGATATTGGTTGTTGAAATAATTATTTAATGACAATATTAATAATGATTGTTAGAATTTTTATATATAATAACAATATTTTAATAAAAAATATTATTATTTTTTATTAAAAAATATTTTTAATAATACTTATAATTATAAAAATAACATTATACTACTATTATTTAATAAATTCTAAATTAATTTTTTTTATTATTGTTGGAATTATTATTTAATATTAATTTATCATTTATTTTTGTAATTATTACATATTTCTTTTGATTGTATTATTATTATTTTAGTAAAATTATTAGTATTATTTATTTTTATGGTTATTTAAGATAACTTTTATAACCAAATATTATAATTTATATTTTTATTAATATATAAATAGTAATTATTATATACGTAGAAATATAATATTATCGTTGAAAATTATTATATTAATATTATTATTATTGTTGAAATTGGTTATTATTATTTTTATTACTACTTATAATTTTACCCAGTAGAATAATTTTATTTCTATTTTAATTATTGAGTATTAATAATAATATTATTAGTATTGATATGTTGGGATTTAGAAGATAGTATTTATAAATGAAAATAAGTGGTGATATTTTTGGAATAATCATTTATATAATACTATCTTCTAAATCCCAACATATCAAAACTAATAATATTATTATTAATACTCAATAATTAAAATAGAAATAAAATAATTCTACTTGGTAAAATTATAAGAAGTAATAAAAATAATAATAACCAATTTAAACAATAATAATAATATTAATATAATAATTTCAATAATAATATAATCATTTCAAGGATAATATTATATTTCTACAATATATATAATAATTACTACTTATATATTAATAAAAATATAAATAATAATATTTGACTATAAAAATTATCTTAAATAAAAATAAATAATAATACAATTAAAAAATATATCATAATTAAAAAATAAAAAATAATATTAACTAATAATTCCAACAATAATTTTTTATTAATTTTATTATTAAATAATAGTAAGATAATGTATTTTTTTTATAATTATAAGAATTATTAAATATTTATTTTAATAAAAATAATTTATTTTTATAAATAATATTGGTATTATGTAAAAATTATAACAATCATTATTAATATTATTATTAAATATTAGTTATTTCAACAACCAATAACAATAATAATTTTATATAGTTACACAAAATAATTACATTTAATTCCTAATACATATCAATCATAGGAATAATCATTCTCACATCATTCCATTCATGAGTTCATTATATTCCGTTGTTATTCCATTCAAGCACTAAGGGAGTACAATTTAAAATTTAATTTTATATGAAATATCATCCCCCGTCTACTTTCTTTATTCATACATCTCACTCTCACCCCAATTTATACCCTACTTAAGAAAAAAAAAAATCAATTTGAATGTAGACTCATACAAAATGTACCCATTGCGGTAGCAGGAAATATGTTTAGTTACTAGTTTTGTTTTGTTGTCTTATCATTTTCTTTTTTTGTTGTTCATTTCATTTTGCGGATAAGCAAGTAGCAAGTGAGAAAGAGAAGAAGATAGTGATGGAGGCGGCAGGGTCTGTAATGATGAGTTCCTCTTCATCTTCGACTAGCATCTTCTTCTTCTCGTCTTCACCTGCTCTCCCTTTTGCCGCAAATGCTTTCTCCGTGTCTTTCCCCAAATGCCGCAGCAGCAGCAGCAGGACAATTGCTCAACTTGTCCACAATCTTCCTCTTGCCACTTCCTCCAATCACAAAGATTTGTTTCCCAAAATTGACAAAAGTGGCCGGTTTTGTAGCCCCAGGGCAGCCCGGGAACTCGCTCTGTAAGTGCCCTAGACCGACCGACCGACCGACCTAACTCTTTTTCACAATTCTTATTGTTGTTGTTGTTTTAGGATGACTCTCTACGCCGCTTGTTTGCAAGGCTCTGACCCAGTTTCCCTTTTTGACAAGAGGATGAATGCTACAAGAGGTTCTTCACAACTCCCTACCTATTTCCTCCTCCCCCTCTTTACTAACATCTTCTTCTTCTTCTTCTTCAGAAATTGGATATGCATTTGATAAGAGGTGTTTGGTGGAATACGATCACATGAGCTTTGGAGGCCCTCCTGTTACCACCCACACCACTGAAGAAGCCCATCACATTTTCCTAAATCATCAAAAGGAGTCTGACATAGGTCAACTTACGAGTAGATACCATTTATCTCATTCTCATGCTTTTTTAAATATAAAATCTCAATTCATCTTCTATTCGGATGTCTATATGCTAACTTTCTTGAAAATCACATGTTTTTTAGGGGACTGGACAATTGTGCTGCTATGTATATTTAAAAGTTGTATGGAGCTCCCTTTAGAAGTAGGACATTCACACTCTATATCACATAATTTCCTTGCTAGGCTTACGTCAGTGTGTGGCTATATATGATCAGTATTCCTTCTCGCTCTATGTTCCATAAGCATTCACTTCAAAGAGGAATTATTTATAGCAATATTGTTAGACTTACTGATATACTCTCTCTCTTTCTCTTCTTTTGAACTCTACTAGCTCCTAGCCAGCCATTCTCTTAATATTTGTGATAATTCTTATTAAACTCCGCCTCTCTGCTTAATATTTATGGTTTTATGTCTGTATTCCGAATCACAATGCACGTGGTTGGTTATTTTTTTCCCCGATGAACAAGTTTTAACTATCTAGCTTTCTTATCTCAGAAGCTGAAGTTCTTTCAGCACCTCCAAAGTTGGTTTACAGCAAATTGATATTGCGGTAAGCTACTTTATTGTAAATTTTAAGTTTATATGCTGTGTCCCCACTAATGTACAGAAGTAAGTTGATATAACTATCTACAAAATGCAGTTTTACCCGGAAAATTTTGGTAGCAGTGGCAGAGAATTGGGACAGTAATGTGCTTGCAATTGATAAAGTTGCACCCCAAAATTGGAAGGTTTAATTTGCCACTCTATACTATATCGTTTATATGCTCTTTTTTATAAGCAAAAAACACTGTTTATATAAGCTGCACTTAGCCACAGAAGATTTTTTTTTGGTATTCAAGGGATTAACAGATAGTATTTGGAGATGCAAAAATGACTTAGTGAATCACTGTCCTTATTACCATTCAGTTGAGGCTAGCGAGTCATTATATGACCAACCTCAACTGAATATTGTATGTATAGACTACATACCCACTGGTATACCATGAAATAAATATATGCTCCAAATTTCCTATCTTGATATCAATAATCATTCAGTAGCATTAGGCTATTAGATCTTTTCAATTGCTAGTTCAGTTTCAGAATTTAGGAAGCTTTTTCAAAAATTTTAAAAAGCTTCGCAGATAAATCATTTTTACTCGGCACAATATTTAATTTTCTGTGCATAGTTCTTAACATGCATGTTGAAGAGCTGTCCAGGGTCTTTACGATTGGAAGGATATTCTTTTTGCTTTTTTATGTTAGTTATTAATTTCATCAATTCTGACTCTAATATCTGCTAAAGTCTTGCTCAATTGATGTGATATTTATTTGTTTCTGTACTACACTTATTGGATCATTATAAAACTGACTATTTGCCCAATGATACCATTCCAGAGTGAACCAGCTGGTCGAATACTGGAGTTTTCACTTCTTCACTTAGCAATGTCAGAAATAGCAGTTCTTGGGACAAGGCATCAAATAGTTATTAATGAGGTTGGTTAAATATTTAGCTTTAGTGAATTGGGAATTCAGTCTTCTTGTTGCTATTTCCTATCTGTTAGTCCTAATAGTGTTTACATGTCTGTTTGTCAAAGGTTGTTGATCTTGCAAAGAGGTTCTGTGATGGGGCAGCACCTCGTATTATAAATGGTTGTCTCAGGACTTATTTGAAGGAATTCAGGCATAATGGTGAGGCTGAGCCTCCACTCAAAGTGAAAGTCAAAGCGACTGTATAATTAACGCTGAAACTTGTAGAGGCCGGATCATGGCAGTCAAAAAGCAAATGAAGCCCGATCAAAGAATTGGAAACAAGTAGTTTGTGTGGCTGAATTTTGTAAATTCATTCTAGCAATGTGAAATTTTCTGGTCATAATTAGCCTTACCTTAGAGGCCCGTCTTTCATAGCGTATGAAATGTCACCTCATTAGTAGCATTGGATTTGGCTTGTTTTATTACGTTAAGAAGTTTTGTTGACATGATTAGGTATTTGGCCACTCACTTTGGCTCCTCAATTCTTGGAATTTTGGGTCTATATCCAAGATTGACCGATGCCTGAGTAAGAGGGTATTTAGTTGAGTTTAGAAGCTCTTTGGGAACCAGCTATAAACTTCTACTTATATGTCATTTGCTTATTTGGTTACCAAATCGAATTAGCAAAACCATAATAAACTGAAACCGAACCATATGACTGCAACATTGATCTTAACTAGATCAAATTTATCGATTTTAGTAAAAAAAAAAATAGAATTATTTGATACTTTAAATTTTATCATTTTTAAAAGCACTTGTCTATTTTTACCGTAGAAATTTATTACCTTAAGTCCTAACTAGTAATTATCGCACGGAATGAACATATACCAAGTTTAGTCAAAGTATAGGGTGAAATAGGGTGAAAATAGTTTATTTATTAACAATAGAATGATATTGATTGTTTTCATTAAAAACTATTAGTTATTTTCATTGAAGAGTATTAATTGTTTCCATTGATTTTTTTTTTTAAACAAATTAAGAATCTTTATTAAAAATAATTAATACTATTAAGTAAAAATAACTAATATTTTTTCATGAAAATAATTAATATTTCTCAATGATTCATATATGAACCAATTTCACTTTATACACACTCTCAAATTTAATATACAGAAGATTCTGATAGAATTTTAAATTAAATTCATTTTGTTTTTAATCTATTTTAAATTTTCTAATTATTATTTTCTAAATATTTATGAATTTTAGTTTATAAGATTATGTATATGTGAATATCACAAAAATATTAAGTTAATTAAATAATTTTAATTACAGACTAAACTCATCACAAGTACTTTAATGTATAAAATAATATTAAAATTTAATAACACTTGTACAATTTAAAAAAAAAATTCTTAAATAATTCAATTCATTTACTCAAAATCAATTAACAAACTTTCTAAGAACATTAGACTTCATGGCTTAAATTTGAATTATGTAAATGTGAGTTATAAATGAAAAAATAAATTTTGATTAATTGTTATTGAATCACTCTCCTTGCTAGAGTGAGTGAAGTTCACCAACTTACTATTGAGTTTTAGAGGCACGAACACCATGTTCGGTGCAGCGGAAGATTACGATTCACCAACAACGAATCTCAAACATGGTTGTATAACATAACAATTAAAGGATAAATAACGATATATAAATCCTTACAACGATTTGTACGCGGAATCCTCAACTACGGTATCCATGTAACGACTTTCTACCAACCCGCACCGATATGCCAACGTTGAATCTCGAGACGAATTTGCTAGGAAAATTCAGACTAAGATTTTATGGAGAAATTATATTTCTTGTGTATTTCGGAATTCCCATAAGACACATATTTATAGGGATTAACTTGACTTAATTCCTAAGCAAGATATCGGGCCTAGCCCGTAATATAATCTCTACGGATTATATTTCCCTAGATATGTTCCTACGGACAATATCTTTATCATATCTATTATTCTTGTATAATAATATTCCAAATATTATTATTGAGATTTCATATTTAATTAAATCTAATTTAATTAAATAATAATAATAATTAATTCCAAATATAATTATTATTATATTCTCCATAAATTAAATATTATATCTAATTCAATATTTAATCAACCAACTATAATTGGTAAATTGTCATTACTTGTTGTGTGACCCATAGGCCCTCGTATATCGAGCGATTAGTCAAACTAACGGTCTTAATTGAACCCTAGATAATAAATCAGACATTCTCAATATAAGAGGTACGTTGCGAGGAAATCTGCAACTACCTGTAATATTGTGGGCTATTGTGATATCTTCCTTTCATTCACGAATACTCGATTAAGTCTTGAACATGATGAAGTGTCTATTCAAATAACTTAATCATATTATCTCAAATCACTAATTGATCAAGTATATCACACTTAGCCACAAAGTCTAAGTTGATGTGCGTCGGCCGACGACTTAGATCCAATTATGATGAGAAGACGAATATTCTCTCTAAATCCACATTGAGGAATGAATCCTATTCTTGGCTCAACTACCACGCACATGCATTTCGTGATGAACTCAATCCATGCCATATCTACCCGTGGAAGGGTGCAAGCGTCGGTCATGGTCAAAGTTCATCACTCCACACATGTCGTGCGTATTGACCTCAAGTCAAAGGAGTATCACATCGCTTCCACTAACCGAGACACCCGTAGACACATTATGTGGAATTACATCAAACGGTTTCTCGGATGGGTATACCAATACCCTCTAAGGTATCTGTGCATCCATCATGAGATACCCGGTAACTTGTAGTAAGTGAGATCTGACTACACTCTCTAAGAGTATGATGCAGATCGCACACCAATCTCAATTGCATCATCAATATCCCATTCTTGATGATCCTTGATCGGGGCTATTTGAGAATCATACTTAAGTCATCTGAGTTCTCACTCACTCAATGACAGTAGTGATTCATGAGAACACAAATAAGAATATATGCAAACAATCAAACATCATATTCAGATAAGTGTAACACCATACATTTAATATTAAACCAATAATAATATTAAACCAAATCTGAATATTATCTTAGTATTATGTCCTTTCGATGGATTGTCTCAAGAACACTAACACTAACAATCTCCCACTTGGACTAGAGCCAATCACCTACATGTCTAACCCCTAGACCATCAAATGTCTAGTGTGTACATGAACAGTGAAAAAGGATTCACAAGATTATCCTTTATGAGAAATGATTTAATTTCATTTCTCCTATCGATATGATCTCTCGGATCAAATGATAACGCCTCGGTACATGCTTATTTCTGTTACCAGATCTCGGTTCCTTTGCTCATGCAATCGCACCAATGTTGTCACAATACAACTCTATTTGACAACTGGCACTCAGAACTACCCCTAGTTCTTTCAAGAGCCTTAAAATCCAGACAGCCTCAAAGGCTTCTGATATAGCAATGTACTTAGCTTTGGTTGTTGAGTTTGCGGTCAGATCTTGCTTGGAACTATTCCAACTTACCGCCTCATCATTGAGATTGAAAAATATAAAATGACTGTGATTTGTAGTCTTCACAGTCTGACTGGAAACTTGCATCAGCATAGCCCATAACGACTAGCTCTGACTGCCTTCCGTAGACAAGAACATGTTCTTTAGTACGCCTAAGGTACTTCATAACATTCTTGACAGCAATCCGGTGAGACTCACCTGGATTTTGCTGGTATGTACCAGTGATGTTGACAGCATATGCCACATTTGGCCTCGTGCAAGTCATGGCGTACATAATGGAGCCCAACTGCAGAAGCATATGGAACGTCCTTCATGTGCTCGACATCGGCTTCGCTAGAAGGACAATCCTTCTTCGACAGCTTTATCCCATAATTTTCCGGTAGAGATCCTCTCTTAGAGTTCTCTATCACAAAATGCTTCAACACCTTATCTACGTAGGTGGATTGTGACAGCCCTACCATCTTCTTGGATCTATCCCTATGGATCTTGATCCCTGACTTGAACCGAAAATACTAACTTCTACTAGTAGATTCCTCGCAAGCAAGTTCCACCGATAAGCATGAGCAAACCATCTATCATCATACGTCAGGTTTTCCCAACGAGAGGGCATCAATCCCCTCTTAGTCAAATCTGCTGTCATAGCTAACAGCTCATCCCCTTCAACGAACCTATCCTCGTACTTCTTAGGAGGGGCCATTTCCTAAGCATAACAACAATTCACCAACCAATTTCATGAATAACAAAGACAATCTCTCTCAATTCACACACCCTTTCAAGCTCAAAATTTTCATCAATGGTACTCAAGGTTCACACAGTAATAACATGATAACAATCCAACTCACTTTTCATATACTCATTCACAATCCCTAACAATTTCAAAACTTAAGTCTATCATGAAGTAACATTACACCATCACGCAATTTACATGCTCAAGACTCAATTCATCATTCATCCTCACCAAATTCAATTCAACAATTCTCCAAAAATTCCCAATTTCATAAAACCCATCTTAGTTCCTACTTCTCTCTCTAGAAATACACCAAATTCACTCATTCAATTTCAAAATTGAACCTTAAATTTGTAAACCCATAGCATTGAGATAACAATTATCATCATATAAACAAGAATCAACAAGTTTTCACAAAAATCCCCAAGATTTCGTACCCATTCATGAACCTTAATTCTAACATACTCCATTCATGCTAAATCAAAGCAAACTAAGAATAGAATGAAGATAATGGAAGAATACTTACCTTTTGATTGAAGAATCCGGATGAAATTGAACGAAAATTGAAGATTGAAAGTGAAGAGAAGGGAACTTTCGGAAGTCTCGGTCGATTTTCGCCCAAATATGTGAAGTGTGTGTGAAAAAATGTGAAGAAAGGTATTTATAGTGTGAAAAAAATCGGCCCAGGTCTTGGATCCCCAAAGTGCGACCGCTCGTGCACTAGTGCACGAGTAGGTATAGCTCGAGCGCCCCAGATTAACAGAACCGAAATAATGCACGACCACACGAGCTCGTGCACTAGTGCACGACCACATGCCTGCTCGAGCGCACTGCACGAGCACTCGTGCAGGGGTGCACGACTTGCTTCTACTCGTGCGCAGTGCACGAGTTGTGCTGCTCGAGCACTTACACCACCAAAACTCAAATTTCAACCTTTTCGAACCGAAACACGAGAATTTACGCCCAAAACGAGTACTAACCTAGAAAACTCCTCGATTTAAGCCCGATCGCTCATTCGACCGAGGAGTTGGGGTCTCTTCCAAACGTGCAATTCACCAATCCAATTCAAGTCGACTTATGCACTCACACTTAATTCGATCCACCGACCCTCAAGCATCGATATTTTCAAAAAAATTGACCAATTTTTCATTAGAACTTCGTGTACGAACTCGAAGTACGAATACACACCCCCCAAACTTTGTTCTTGCTAGGCAATAACAAAGTTTGAAAAGAACGAGTACGTACGCGTAAGTAAACTAAATTCTTATGAACTTAAATCACTATTAATGCAAAGTAACGAGCGAAAAGAAACATCACCCCCCAAACTTCGACTTCGCAAAGAGGTCTACATTTGGGGTTCGGTTTACCTCAAACTTCATCAATCACATGCTTTACTACTCGAAACATCTCCATCTTCATGAATTGCTTTCCTTAAGCGCACTTGCTCTCATACCAACAAAAATACTCTACAAACGAGGTTAACGCTTACGACTCACAAAACAACAAAATAAACAAAACACATAAAAACAAGGAAAAATGGGTTGCCTCCCATTAAGCGCTAGTTTTAAGGTCCTAGTGCCGGACCGAGCTCAAAGGAGCTCACAGGACTTGAGAATCTAAAGTACCTCCCTTATTCTCATAAGAGAAGTTAAAGAATTTCTTTACTCGATGCCCGTTCACCATGAATCTACATCCATCCTCCTTCTCGACCTCAAGAAATCCACTCTTATGCACGTCCTTCACGATATACGGCCCGTTCCACTTGGACTTGAGCTTTCCACCAAACAGCTTCATCCTCGAATTGAATACGAGGACTTGATCTCCCACCTTGAACTCCTTTTTCTTCAAACCGTGCATCGTGCCACTTCTTGGTCTTCTCTTTGAAAATTCGGGCATTCTCGTAGGCACTGTCCAGAAACTCCTCCAACTCATGCAATTGGAGTAATCTCCTCTCACCAACCAAGGCACTATCAAAATTAGTTTCTTGATCGCCCAATATGCCTTATGTTCCAATTCCACGGGCAAGTGACATGCCTTTCCAAAAACCAATTGGTACGGAGACATACCAAGAGGTGTTTTGAAAGCTGTCCTATACGCCCAAAGTGCATCATCAAGCTTCATCGCCCAATCCTTCCTACTAATGCTCACCGTCTTCTCAAGGATCTCCTTGATTTGACGATTCGAAACCTCTGCAAAACCGTTAGATTGAGGATGATAAGCAGTAGAGACTCGATGACTTACCTCATATTTTGACAGTAACTTTTCCATCCACTTGTTCACGAAGTGACTTCCCCCACCACTTATCAAAGCTCTTGGAACTCCATATCTTGCAAAAATGTTATTCCTCAAGAACTCGATCACCACTCGGGAATCATTCACTCGAGTCGGGACAGCTTCAATCCACTTCGAGACGTAATCAACGCACATAAGAATGTACAAGAATCCATTGCTCAGAGAAAATGGACCCATGAAATCAATCCCCCATACGTCAAAAACTTCGACTTCCATGAACACGTGCAACGACATCTCGTCCCTCTTAGTAATGGAGCCAAATCGTTGGCACTTTTCACACCTCTTAACCCATTCCATGCAATCCTTTAAAAGAGTTGGCCAATAAAAACCAGATTGAAGGACCTTCCTTCCGGTCTTCTCTCCACCCAAATGTCCTCCACATGATAAGGCGTGGCAATGCCTTATGATATTACTCCACTCCTCCTCTGGCACACACCTTCTCAACACATGATCTATCCCTCTTTTGAACAAGTAGGGATCGTCCCAAATGAACTCCCAAACTTTCTTCAAAAATGCCTTCCGATTCACCGAGTCTATCTCAGCAGGTAACTCTCCACTTGCTAAATAATTAGCATAGTCTGCAAACCATGGTGCCTTCCCTTCAACTCGATATACAGGAATGTCTCCTAAGCCAAAGAGCTTCTCATCCGAAAATTCATCGTTCACCTCTCGATCCTCCACGGTGTTCTCCTTTGTGAGCTCCAATCTCGAAAGGTGATCTGCTATCACATTCTCACATCCCTTCTTGTCTCGAATCTCTACATCGAACTCCTGGAGTAGCAAAATCCATCGAATGAGATGTTGTTTTGCATCCTTCTTACTCATAAGATACCGAATCGCTGAGTGGTCCGTATATATAATTGTTTTCATCCCTACTAGGTAGGGTCGAAATTTATCAAAGGCATACACGACCGCCAACATCTCTTTTTCGGTTGTAGTGTAATTCACTTGAGCAGAATTCAGCATCTTCGAGGCATAGTAAATAGCATGAAAACGCCTCTCACGAATTTGCCCCAAAGCAACCCCCATCGCATAGTCACTAGCATCACACATCAGCACAAACGGGCTAGACCAATCCGGTGTCACAAGTATTGGGGCATTCACCAACGCTTCTTTCAACCTATTAAAAGCCACTAAACACTCATTAGTAAACTCAAAGGCGACTTATTTTTCAAGAAGCCGCGAAAGGGGTTTAGCAATTTGTGAAAAGTCTTTGATGAAACGTCTATAAAAATCCGCGTGTCCTAAAAATGACCGAATCCCCTTCTCGGTCGAAGGTGGTGGAAGCTTCTCAATAGCAATCACTTTCGCCTTGTCAACTTGGATACCTTTCGAGGACACATGATGTCCAAGAACAATTTCCTCTCTCACCATGAAGTGACACTTCTCCCAATTAAGCACTAAGTCCGTCTCTTCACACCTGCTCAACACAACTTCAAGATTGATTAGACATTTATCAAACGACTTCCCATAGATGGAGAAGTCGTCCATGAAAACCTCCATAATCTTCTCAATCAAACCATGAAAAATAGCCATCATACACCTTTAAAAGGTGGCGGGTGCATTACACAACCCAAACGGCATCCTCCTAAAAGCAAAAGTTCCATAATAGCAGGTGAAGGTGGTTTTCTCTTGATCCTCGGGGGCTATCATAATCTGATTATACCCCTAATACCCATCTAAGAAACAGTAATACTCAAAACCACCTAATCTATCAATCATCTGATCAAGGAACGGTAGAGGAAAGTGATCCTTACACGTTGCCTTGTTCAACTCTCTATAATCTACACACACACGCCAACCCATCACTAATCTAGTGGCTACCAATTCATTAGACTCCATCTTAATCACCGTGGTACCCCCCTTCTTAGCAACTACGTGTAACGGACTCACCCATGGACTATCAGAAATCGCAAAAATCATATTGCTATCTAACAACTTCAAAACTTCCTTATGTATCACCTCTTGAATCACCGGATTAACTCTACGTTGGTTTTGCACTATCGGTTTTCTACCCTCTTCTAATCTGATCCTATGCATGCAAATCGAAGGGCTAATTCCCTTAATATCCGCGATCGACCATCCTATAGCAGATTTGTGCTTACGAAGCACCACTAAAAGTCTCTCAAGCTGATCATCAGATAAAAGGGCAGATACAATTACCGGATACTTGTCGGTCTCATCCAAGTAGGCGTACTTGAGGTGGTCGGGAAGTGGCTTCAACTCTTTTTTCGCCTCCAATGGTGGTGCCTTATCGAACATCTTCTCGAACGTTGACTCTTCGGCTTCCAACTCGTCCCCATGCTCTACATTCTTCATCTCCAAGAACTTGACATCTTCGTTAGGATAATCAAACTGATGAACATAGAAAGAACAAGGGTCTAGAAGTGTGTCTTCAACACAAGTGTCTGTGATGTCAATGAAGTGGCAACTCTCATCTCCCATTGGGTATTTCATAGCTTCATAAATATCTATCTTCACTTCTTGATCATCAACCTTGACCGTAATCTTCCCATTCGCTATATCAAGTACCATCCTGGCTGTAGCTAGAAATGGCCTCCCTAAAATCAGCGGTACATGCTCATCTTCTTCCATCTCGAGTACTATGAAGTCGGCGGGAAAACGTGATTCTCCACGGTCACTAGAACATCCTCCACTACTCCTTGAGGTCTCGTAATGGACCTATCAGTAAGCTGGAGCGTCATCATCGTGGGTTGAAGTTCACCCACCTCTAACTTCTTGAACAACGACAGAGGCATCAAATTAATGCTAGCCCCGAGATCACACAAAGCTCCTTTCTTGATCCCGTTCCCGATATTACAAAGAATGGTGAAACTCCCGGGATCCTTCAACTTTGGCGGAAGTGCCTTGTGCACCATCGCACTCACCTCGTGGTTCAAGTGCACTAGCTCAGGTCTGTCCACTCTCCGTCTCTTCACTATCAAGTCCTTCAGGAACTTGGCATAGTTAGACATCTGTTCCAAAGCATCATAAAAAGGATTGTTAATATGTAGCTTTTTAAAAACATCAACGAATTTAGCAAACTTCTCATCAAGCTTCTTTTTCATGAAGCGCTGTGGATATGGGACATGTATCACAGATTTGGGTACCCCCCATTCATCTTTCTCAGTCTCTTTTACATTCTTCCTTGCTTCCTTTGCCTTCTTCCACTTTGGAACTCTCTCAATCTCCTCTATCTCCTCTTCAGGCTATTTGCTCTCATTGGACTCATCCATATCTTTACTCTTCTGAATGCCTTCACCCTCAATCCCTTTCTCAACTCCCATCTCCTCAATCTCATCTCTATCTGCCTCAGGCTCTTTTCCTTCTATCTCAACCTCTCCTTTGGGCGTCTCAGAATCAGCAGGCATCTTGGGACCATCATACTTGGTCCCACTTCTTAACTCAATAGCCTTGCAATGTTCCTTTGGGTTATCCTCGAGCATTGAAGGATACTTGCCAGGCTCTCTCGGCTGAGACTTTGCAATTTGACTAATTTGATACTCGATAGAAGAGAATCTGCGGTTGTTCTCTTGCTGAGCTCGATTCCATTCCATGTCTCTCTTTTGGAGTTCTTGATCACGCTGATCACCTTTCTTGTGCAACTCCTTTACATCGTACTCCAAAGAGGACAATCGCTTGCTACCTTCCTCCACCTTCTGAAGGATAGCTCTCAACATCTCCTCAGTTGAGGCACCACCTTCTCCACCAGGAGGTTTAGAACCCGGATCAACACCTGGGGGAACTGTAATACCAGCCTTTGGATTAGCATATGAGAAATACTCATTCTTCCTCCATGTATTCTGAGGAGGCTGCTGTCCTCCTTGATATCCTTGTGTGTTCCTTGACTTGAAGCGAATTACACTAGCTTTTACTAGTAGTTTCCCCGCAAGAGTACGGGTTCACTGTAGTATGAGTAAGTATAGCGACCAAGTATTATCGAACCCACGAGATGGAGTGTATACGAATAGATCCCTGAAGATCTACGCGTCGTAGTTAATATGAGTGTGTTGTTTTTGGATTTTTGGAAAGATTAATTAAAAGACTAAAATAAACTAAGTAAACTAAAATACTAAATAAATCAAATTAACTAAGGGTTGTGTTCTAATGAGAGATGGTGATGCTCAAGATAGGAATCCCTACGTATACTAACGGAGCGGGTACATAATCAAAATAACTGTGACGCACAAGAAATAACCTAAGTAAAAGAATGCAAAGTGAAAGCTCAAGATTCTAAACCCTAATACTTTACCCTAACACTCGACTTCACTAATCTACTAACAAGTTAATAGATTGTGCTTAATTAATGAGACCCTAATTTAACTAAGGTGATGCGGTCGTACTCCTTTGCTAAACCGGTAAATGAATTAACCCTTTCTAAACCTTCTCGTTAAGACTACTAATTGTTATTGAGTGATGCGGTCGTCCTCTCTCTAACACTTTCATACGAAATTCAAAGGTAAAGTTCAGATTAATTATAAGAATTCATTAATCAAGAGAATTAAAACTAACGTCACGAATTACCCTAATTACGTACCCACATCCTACTTCTACGAGTTCATCCTACCCCAAGCATACAAGGGTTTTAGCCGGACATGGCTTTAACAAACATAAAAGCAATAGAAGAAACAACGAACATAAGCATAATGAATTGAACGAAGAAAATAAGAAACATGAACTAGGGTTTTTAAAAGAAAATAAATCTGAGAACTGAAATTTAATTAACTCAAACGAAGTTTCAAAGTGTTTAAAGAAATCAAACTAATGAAACGAAACTAATAAACAAAAAGAAACTAAGAATTCGTACGAAAAACCTCAACAAAACGTAAACGTAAACTTCCTTCTCTCCTTCCTCTCCAAAACTAAATCTAAATCTAGTGTGTGTGTCAAGTCGTCCTTTAAAACGAGTTTGGAAGAGGTATATATAGGCACCGGGTCGAAACGGGATCTCATGGGCCGAAAAACGAACTTTGGAAAATAGGCCTCGGAGGCGCTCGAGCTGTCCCGGTCGAGCGGGGCGCTCGGGCTTATGTGGTCGAACGGATCAATAGCTCGAATGAGGCGTTCGAGCCGTGTTGGTTGAATGGTTCCAGAGCTCGAGCGGGGCGCTCGAGCTGTGTCCCTCGAGCGGCAAAAACTTTCTGTAAGTTTGGAGTGCTCGACTTGCGTTGCTCGAGCGAGGTGCTCGAGTGATGGAGCTCGAATGGGCCCTCCTTCTTTGCAACTAACACTTTTCTTCTCGCGTACTAATACCAATCGTATTTCTTCGATATCTTCTCATCCGGGCATCCGTTTGAGTCGATTCAAAGTCCTACGAACTCTATTTTTCATCCTCGATTCACCTATGAGTATCAAAGAGACCAATTCATCAATGTATAGAAATAGTATTCATTTGGCTCTAAAAACTCAATAAAATCGACCAAAACTAGGGCGTTTCTAGCTACGAATCATGACAATTTCACGCCTAATCATTCCTCCATTGATTTTGAGGCGGCTTAGGACCTGGAGGTACAAATGGTTGGCCATAAGGAGGTCTTCCAAACTGATTTCCACCTTGTGGATACCCCCTTGTGGATAGTTAGGCCTTCCCATATAGTTGGCCTCTTCTTGCTGACTCGTGGGTGGGTCCACTTTCTCGCTCACTGTTACATTCCCTCCAACCAGATTCTTCTCCATCTCAAGGTTGTTGATCTTCTCCATCATAGCCATCAACAGCTTCCTTGTACCCTCATTCTCCTCCAACTTGCAAACTCTCTGAAACTCTGGATCCTCGTTCCATGCACCGGCATTCGTGACAATGTTGTCAACAATTTCTCTACACCTCGCTATCCCTTGGTTCAGAAAAGCTCCACTCGCACATGCATCTAAATGGGCTTGGCCAGCCTTGCTTGCTCCACTATAGAAGAATGACATGATATCTCCCTCATTGTACCCGTGCTGCGGGCACTCAATCAACATGTTTGAGTATCTCTCCCACGCTTGGCGTAAATCCTCTCCTGGCTTCTGGCGAAAGGAAGAGATCTTAATCCTTGCTTTAATAGTTCTCGATGGAGGGTAGAATCGCTCGAGGAATAGACGCTCGAGCTCGGCCCATGTGGTTACACCTCCCCGTGGGAGCGTGTTATCATACCACTCATTTGCTATTCCCGTCAATGAGAATGGGAACAGCCTAAGCCTCTTGGCATCTTCAGACATGCCGTTATAATTGAATGTGGAGGCTATCATCAGGAAACTCCTCAGGTGAGTATGAGGGTTCTCCTTCCCAACCTCCCCCTTGAATTGATTCTCAGTAAGCAGCTTAAGAATTCCAGGGGAAATTGAGAAGTTGTTTGCCTCAACAGGAGGTAATGCCACTCCATCATAGTACTTCTGCGGTTGTGCCGCGAACCTTCCTCGAATAGCCATATTCTGATCTGCGTTCTGAGGAACGGGCTGAGGAACCACAGGTGGTACGGGTACTTGTTGGGGTGGTGGTGGTTGATAAGCTTGTGGTTGATTGTAAACAGAAGGTGGAGGATACGGGTATGGTGGATACGGATAAGGTGGGTATGGGTAAGGTGGATAAGGTAAGTTGTTTTGTGGTAAGTTAGGATATAGGTAAGCAGGGCTGTTCTGAGGATTTTGGACAATGTTATGAGCCGGGCTATTTTGATTCTGAGTACCCGGGTTTTGGCTCTGGCTTTCTCCTGACGGATCTTGGTTCTTACTGGTATTCCCATCAGTGCCGTCAGCCCGGTTCAATGTCTGATTAAACTCATTCTCGACATCATCCAACTCATTAGTAATGTCCATTGGTTCTTTTCCTCCGGCAGCGTTCATCCTTCTTAAGAAGGCTCGGGTTCTTCTTGCTATTGTCTCATGATCTGACTGTAATCTCTCTTCGCTTGTATTTCCTTGCGAGTGTGTTTTCATAAACCTGAAACACTAACAAAAGAATCAAAACGCAACTGCCGAATATGTACGAAATAAAAATGAAAAAGTAAAGCACTCACTACTAACTACTAAGCTATCGACAAGTCCTATTCAAAAGACATACAATGCCATCCCCGGCAACGACGCCATTGACTTGAACCGAAAATACTAACTTCTACTAGTAGATTCCTCGCAAGCGTACGAGTTCACTGTAGTATGAGTAAGTATAATGACCAAGTATATCGAACCCAAGGGATGAAGTGTATGCGAATAGATCCCTGAAGATCTACGCGTTGTAGCTAATATGAGTGTATGTTTTTGGATTTTATTTTGGAAAAAAAATTAATTAAAATAAACTAAACTATCCTACGAATGCTAACATAAAATTAAACTAAGAATTTAAGATGTGTTTTCAAATAAGAGATGGTCATGCTTAGGATAAGAATCCCTACGTATACTAACGGAGCATGTACATAATTAAAATAACCGTGACGCGCAAGAAATAACCTAAGTAAAAGAATGCAAGATGAAAGCTCAAGATTTTAAACCCTAATACTTTATCCTAACAATCAACTTCACTAATCCACTAACAAGTTAATAGATTGTGCTTAATTAATGAGACCCTAATTTAACTAAGGTGATGCGATCGTCCTCCTTCGCTAAACTGGTAGATGAATTAACCCTTTCTAAACCCTCTCGTTAAGTCTACTCGTTGTTAAAGAGTGATAAGGTCGTCCTCTCTCTAACACTTTTCAAGCGAAATTCAAAGGCAAAGTTAAGATTGATTTTAAGAATTCATTATTAAGAGAATTAAAACCTAACGTCACGAATTACCCTAATTACGTACCCACATCCTACTTCTACGAGTTCATCCTACTCCAAGCATGCAAGGGTTTTAGCTAGAAATGGGTTTTACGTAAACAAGAACAATTGAATAAACAACGAACATGAACATAATGATTAGAACGAAGAAAAGATCAAACATAAACTAGGGTTTAAAGAAATAAAGGAATAAACTGAAATTAAATCAATAAAACGAAGTCTCAACGTGTTCAAGAACAAAAGTCTAAAGAAACGAAACTAAAAAGCAAAACCGTGCTATGAATTCGTAAAGAAAACCTCGAAAACGTAAAAGTAAAGCTTGCTCCTCTCATTCCTCTCCAAAAAATGAACTCTAAAAGTCAAAATCTATCAAGTGGTAAGTAGTGGTTTTTAAAAACGTGCTCCAAAGGGGTATAAATAGGCAACGGGTCGAATCGGGAGTTAATGGGCCAAAAATCACGTATGCTCGTGCACTAGTGCACGAGCTCATCACACTCGAGCACCCCACTTCGTCCAGAGAGCAAAAACTGCACGACCACCTTTGCCGTGCACTAGTGCACGACCTGCGACTGCTCGTGCGCAGTGCACGAGTGCTCGTGCACGAGTTGCACCTTCTCGAGCGCCTTGCACGGCCGCTCGTGCAAGGGTGCACGAGTACTCCTTGCTTGTGCACTCCAATGATACTTTTGCTCCCTCGAACTAATACTTTTCATATTTCTTCGATATCTTCTCATCCGGGCGTCCGTTTGAGTCGATTCAAAGTCCTACGAACTCTTCTTTTCGCCCTCTATCCATCTATGAGCATCAAAGAGACAAATTCATTAGTTTATGAAAATGATACTCAAATGACTCTAAATACTCATATAAATCAACCAAAATACGGGCATTTCGAGTGACGAATCATGACAATTTCACGCCTAATCAATCCCTAAGATGTAGCATGCCTCACCAAGATCCTTCATCATAAAGGTCTTTGATAACCAATCTTTCTCGGACTGCATTGGCGGGATGTTATTTCTTATAATCAATGTGTCATTGACATATGCGACTATAAAGACAATACTCTTCCCGCTGCGTTTACGTAAACGCAAGGATCTTCCAAATTTCAGATGAAGTCAAAAGATTTGCCAGCTTCATCAAATTGGATATTCCAACTCCTAGAAGCTTGCTTCAATCCATAGATGGACCGTTTAAGCTTGCACACAAGATTAGATTTTGGCTTAGATATAAAACCCTCCGGTTGAGTCACAAACACTTCCTTATCAATGTTACCATTGAGGAAAGCTGTTTTGACGTTCATCTACCAAAACTCATAATCGTGGTGTGCTGCTATCGCAAGTAAAATTCGAATGGACTTGATCTTAGCAACTGGCGAGAAAGTCTTATCATAGTCAACACCTCGTGTTGACTATAACCTTTCGCCACCAATCTATCTTTATAAGTTTGTACTTTGCCATTTGCATCGGTCTTACCCCGAAAGATTCACTTGCAACCTATGGGTCTAACCCCTTTTTGGCAACTCAATTAAGTCCTAGACTTAATTGGTGTACATCGAGTCCATCTTGGATTTCATGGCTTCATGCCACTTCTCTGAGTCAACATCTAATGTTGCTTCAGTATAAGTTCTAGGTTCGTCTTTATCTGGGATCTCCACGTCATCATGTTCCTCCACGAGGAACCTATAATACCTAGTGGGTGGATTACAAATTCTAGTCGACTTATGGAGTTGTGGTTGTGTAGGCTGTACATTCTGATTGTGAAAATTTTGTGGTGCAGCAACTTCATCGTTGACCGGAGAGTCCTCAAGAGCGACACTTTCAAATGCCTCCTGGGCGGGAGTTTGAACTATGTTATTCTCATTTAGCCCACTTGGAGGTTGTTGCGAAAGTAATGCAACTCCAATTACGCCCCCACTGGCTGAAAGAGGATCACCTAGTGATTAACTTCCACCATGAGAGTCGCTGAATGCTCCCACTGATTCTTTATCATGTTGCTTTGACAAATCATCAGTCTCTATGTTAATTTGTGGTTCTTGAATCTCTTCAATTTCTATCTTCTTACGACTTTGTTCCTTAGAGACGTACTCGACTTCTAGGAACTTAGTGTGTCTAGAAACAATCACTGTTTATTTCTCCGGTAGATATAAGTGATATCCTCTTGTCTCCTTAGGATATCCCACAAAATAACCATTTTCACCTTTTGAATTCCAACTTATCAGTTAGCATTTTCTTCACAACTGCGGGACAACCCCACGTTCTAATGTGTAGAAAAAAAAAAGAATGGCTTATTGCCATGCCATAGCTCGTATGGAGTCTGCTCAACTTATTTGGGATCCTATTCAGAATGTAGATTGAGGTTTGTAATGCATATTCCCATAAGAATGTTGGAAGAGAGAAAGAACTCATCATGGACCTTACCATGTCTAACAAGGTTCGGTTTCTTCTTTTGGACACACCGTCCACCTGAGGTGTTCCGGGAGGAGTCCATTGTGACTGGATCTCATGGATTCATGGCTAAGGTACTCACCTCCTCGATCCAATCGAAGAGTCTTGATACTCTTACCAAGTTGTTTCTCTACTTTGTATATTAAGAACATCACGTCCATAACTCAACAAATTCCTAGCAGTTTGAACTATTAGTGACCACATTTATCTTAACAACAATCATACTTGTTCTAGCAGCTAAAACACCTTGTGTTTTCTTCTCGATTGCTAGAACCTTATAGTCCTTCTTCCAATACCCCTTTCAATTGCAGTGGGACACACATCCTTATGAACCCGCTCTTACTTTTGAACTCCACCTTTTGCCTTCAGGAAGTTGGGCTTGGAGCCCTCTTAGCCTTACTCCTTCGCTTCTTCTCGCCATTCGGGTCAGAAGAAGTAGAAGCACTCACCATGAGCACGGGTTTTTCCTTAGCAGTGGAAGACTAAAAAATCTTAAGCATGTTATGAGGCTCCGACATCATCGCTTCCGTCTTCTTCATATTAAATTTACTGCGAAACTAGAATATGAATCGGGGAGCGACTTGAGGATAGCACATGGGGTGAAATCTTCCCTCCTTTCGCTAATCGACATCTTAACAGATCTCTCATCACTTCATAAATCTCAAACGAGATTTAGAATCAAAGAGATCCTTCAGACGCTTAAGTATCTCGAAGGGATCCATTTTCTCATGTTGCCTTTGCAATTCGGGAGTCATGCCGAACAATCATAACATAGAGTCTGGGAAACATCATCTTGATGCTTGTTTGAGCTGCAACGTCAAACGCTGCAACCTCAACTGAACCAGTCTCGGGGTAAAAGGATTATCGTGTCCAACACGTATTCAATCTCTTCTTGCCTTAGCACCAAACACACATTTTAGTGCTAGTCCAGAAAATTTGGCCCAGCCAATTTGTTCGTTTCCAGAACTTTTCTCAATGACAAGTTATTCATTTCAACAATTATAGAGAAATAAACTAAAAACATGAATTAAACACATAATTCCTATGATCAATATTCAGCAATCAAAATAAACATGATCTTTTAATTTATTTTGTCTCCATTATTTTCACATACTCAACGACCTCATCGGAAGAGTACGAATTTATATCTAATGGGAATGGACTAGGATCCACATCCCTTTTAATAAACATGACCTTTTAATATAAATGGTAATGGACTAGGATCCACATTCCTACTATTACAATGACTGCTAGGGCTGAACATTGCAACAACAGAACTAGTAGGTCTTTAAACCAATTGCCTCATGCAATTCCTAGTTGATTGAACCTAGTTCAATCGGATGTCACCTAATTCTCGTTTCCCTGCTAGGGCTGGTGAAACAGAATTAAGTTGGTTTACAACCATTAAGCGGTGACAAACATGTCCCTATAAAAGTCCCATTAGATGTAGATCCGCGCAAAAGACTAGGGCCTTAAATACTCATTGGAACGAAATCTCCGGTTTAATTTTAATTTTAATGGAAAACATCTTTCAATCCAATGAAAAACCATATTTTAGTGAGGAACATTTTAAAGGCGGGGTATTAATTGTTTAATCGAGATCCAACATGATAACTACGTCACATTTGAGCAATTATTGGGTGCCGCCTACCCAAACATGACATTTACGGACAAACATATATAGGGCGCCGTCTACCCAAACATTTAATACGGTCCGACAAATATTGGGTGCCGCCTACCCAAACAATTTAATGCGGGCTATATAACTAATAACGTAAATATTGATTCACATAAGCAGTTATACAAGTGGGGAGCAACTAATCAAGTTCTCATGCTTTATTTCAAAATTTAAATTTGCATAAATAAAGCATCTAATAAATATTTGGCACATAAATCAAATAAACATGCAAAATATTTAACATGTAAATCAAATAAACGTGCTTAACAATTATTATTCGTAGGTAAAATATTGCTAAAATTAGAAATACCAACAAGCTCCAAGCTCTCGGTCAATTTCTAAAGGAATTTCAAAAAATATTTTGCCCAAAAATTATTTTATTAACAGAAATTTGGTCTAACCAAACACGTCCTTATCCTGATTTTGAGAATTTCAGAATTTTGGTCTAACCAATCAATTCCTTATTTTAATTTCCAGAAATTTTATTACTTTGGTCTAACCAAATATACCCATAATTTGTTTTCCGGAATTTCTAAAATTCATCCAAACAAGGCATTAACATATTTTTCAGAATTTAAAATAAGATCCAGGGATCAAATTGCAATTTTGTACAAAATCTAGAAATTGTATAAAGACCCCAAGGGTTAAACTATAGAAAAATTATATAATTGCTAATTTCCAGGATTTACATAATTGCATAGAAGATCCTCTGTGGAAATCATAGAAAAATCCAAAGATTAGATACTAATTTCCAGGATTTACATAATTGCATAGAAGATCCTCTGTGGAAATCAAATTTCCAAAGACAAGTCCCTGGGAATGAACGCTCGAAATGAGCATATTGAAAGAGGAAAACCGTTGTCTCGGTCGTGAGTCCGCGAATTACCAAGCACGAACAAACGGGGAGATTTGATTTCCAAAATCAAAATTTCCCCAAGCATTAAGTTTTTTTTTTAATCAAAAGATTTATTTATTTATTTTTAAGTAAAGGCCACGTGGGCACTAACTATGGGGAACCACCCTAGGTGATGGTTTTCTCGAAAAAAAAAGAGCCTTTTTTTTTTTTAATTAATAAACCGAACAAACTTAATTCCAAAAGAAGTTTGTGTAAAACTATAACAACTTCCCCGTCAAAAAAAAAAAAAAAAAAACTATAACAACTCCAATTGTTTAATAGTTATAATTGGGCAAAATAAATTAAAATATCGCACCACAAATAATTGAAAATATTGAACAAAATTTCACTCACGAAAATTAAACTAACGTATACAACCGAGCCTGAAGCTCGGATACTACTATTGGGTTTTAGAGGCACGAACACCATATTCGACGCAGCGGAAGATTACAATTCACCAACAACGAATCTCAAACATGGTTGTATAACATAACAATTAAAGGATAAATAACGATATATAAATCCTTACAGCGATTTGTACGCGGAATCCTCAACTACGGTATCCACGTAACGACTTTCTACCAACCCGCACCGATATGTCAGCGTTGAATCTCGAGACGAATTTGCTAGGAAAATTCAGACTGAGATTTTATGGAGAAATTATATTTCTTGTGTATTTCGGAATTCCCATAAGACACATATTTATAGGGATTAACTTGGTAATTCCTAAGCAAGATATCGGGCCTAGCCCGTAATATAATCTCTACGGATTATATTTCCCTAGATATGTTTGTTGATGTTGATGTTTCCCACAACATCATAATTTGCCCTTTCTTCAAATGACAAATATTCTGTGATCGGATGTTGGAACGAATGTTATGACATTCAGGTTGAAGATCTAGAATATTCTACAAGAATCTGGAAGACTCAATGTTACAAGGAATGTTGCAACATAAGGTGCAACAGAAGCGGTTACAGATTCCAGAAGGTTCTACAAGGACCTACACGATCCAGGCCATTCCAGATCATTTAGAAGGATCTAGATCATGCGGTTGTTGTCAAATATTCAGAATAAAACCACCTAAATGGACGGTTATTTGCAGAGATCATGTGAAGTTACATTTGGAGTTTATTCTAGATCCATTTACTAGGATCTAGAGGGTTGAAGACCGATACCTTTCACACCTATAAATAGAGGACGTGGACTTCAATATCAGGCAAGGAATAATCAATTATCAACTGATGAGTATTATTTTATGAAACTGGTAGTTATTATTTCTTCCTCGTTTGTGTTATTTTGAATGTCACAACATTCTTAATAACATTCAACAGCGTGGAGTAAACAAGTACACCTACTCTAGTGTTGATCCTGAGTTTAAAGGTGATAGGGCAGTTATTCCAACATTTATGTTATGCCTTGAAATAGAGTTTTTCACGCATAGCTTGTGATCGAACTTATATCCATAGATAGTGAGATCATCGATATAGAGTGAGATCAATTTTGACGGTGTATTATGTTATACACTTAGCCAATTTAGATTTGATAGGTGATATCGAGTCTTGTTTCCGTTGTGAACGATTATACTCTTCACACAACTTGTGTATCACTAATCTTTTTATAGTGAATCTTTCGCCATAAGGCTAGCACAAGCTATTTAATATAGTTTGTGTTAAAAAGTATTCCATTTCGCAATTGTGTGTTTAAGTCTTCCGCTGTACACATTTTATATTCTGATTTTCCAGTTTGTTGTAGTGATTGTTCCAACATTCATTACAACATTTAAACACACAGAACGAGGCGCCCCAACAATGTTCCTACGAATAATATCTTTACCATATCTATTATTCTTGTATAATAATATTTCAAATATTATTATTGGGATTTCATATTTAATTAAATCTAATTTAATTAAATAATAATAATAATAATTAATTCCAAATATAATAATTATTATATTCTCCATAAATTAAATATTATATCTAATACAATATTTAATCATCCAACTATAATTGGTAAATTGCCATTACTTGTTGTGTTACCCATAGGCCCTCGTATATCGAGCGATTAGTCAAACTAACGGTCTTAATTGAACCCTAGATAATAAATCAGACATTCTCAATATACGAGGTACGTTGCGAGGAAATCTGCAACTACCTGTAATATTGTGGGCTATTGTGATATCTTCCTTTCATTCACGAATACTCGATTAAGTCTTGAACATGATGAAGTGTCTATTCAAATAACTTAATCATATTATCTCAAATCACTAATTGATCAAGTATATCACACTTAGCCACAAAGTCTAAGTTGATGTGCGTCGGCCGACGACTTAGATCCAATTATGATGAGAAGACGAGTATTCTCTCTAAATCCACATTGAGGAATGAATCATATTCTTGGCTCAACTACCACGCACATGCATTTCGTGATGAACCCAATCCATGCCATATCTACCCGTGGAAGGGTGCAAGCGTCGGTCATGGTCAAAGTTCATCACTCCACACATGTCGTGCGTATTGACCTCAAGTCAAAGGAGTATCACATCGCTCCCACTAACCGAGACACCCATAGACACATTATGTGGAATTACATCAAACGGTTTCTCGGATGGGTATACCAATACCCTCTAAGGCATCTGTGCATCCATCATAAGATACCCGGTATCTCGTAATAAGTGAGATCTGACTACACTCTCTAAGAGTATGATGCAGATCACACATCAATCTCAATTGCATCATCAATATCCCATTCTTGATGATCCTTGATCGTGGCTATTTGAAAATCATACTTAAGTCATCTGAGTTCTCACTCACTCAATGACAGTAGTGATTCATGGGAACACAAATAAGAATATATGCAAACAATCAAACATCATATTCAGATAAGTTTAACGCCATACATTTAATATTAAACCAAATCTGAATATTATCTTAGTATTATGTCCTTTCGATGGATTGTCTCTAGAACACTAACACTAACACTTACTGCAAAATAAGCATGATTACACATGGTTAGGTCAGATAGAAATTAATGCAAATTGTACAAAATTAATCATGCATATAAAGTTATAAATAGAGAGATTATCATATGAATTTATTATTATTTGACAATGTACTAAAAAAAATACGCTTAATCAAATTTTATAATTTCTTATAAATACTTAGTGCTATATTTGTGGAAATATTTAATTCATATGTATGTACAGAGTGAAATTAATTTATACCTAAATAATTGAAGAACATTAGTAATTATTTTTATTAAAAAATCTTAGTTATTTTAACTGAAAATTATTAATTATTTACACTAATAATATTAATTTATTTTAAATAAACATACTTTTCAGTTAAAATGCTAATAACCAATGTAGGATCATTTTCACTTTATCTATACGCCCAATTAACAAATGGGTCTAGCTATATATACCCCTCCAACATATGGTGATACACCTCCATACTTTATGAACTACATATTTTACCCCTACCACACATAATATGTCTTGATTTTAATACACTTTTTCACATTAAAAAAATCGTTCAACACCATTTTTTTAACATGACCGCCACCGTCCACTGTGTCACGGCGTACAAGGCGGTGCCTCCACCTGCTCCACAATCAAGAATCTAAAATCAAAATTGAAAAAAAAAGAAATAAAATTTATTTAAACAACAAACAAATCTAAAAAAATAAATAAATATATTGAAAAGAAATCTAAAAAAATTCTTGGCTATCAAATTCAAAATTTGTTGTTTTTTCGATCATGATAGTCTAATAACCATTACGGTGAGGGAATAACTATTTATTTTTCGATCCCGTCCATGGAAACATTTAAAAAAATAAAAAGGGCTCACCAACACACTGACTTGGTGCTCTACCGAAAGAGATGTGCGAAGGAAATGTTCTAATGGCTGATGGATGATGCTTCTTTGAAATTATTGAGGGGATCGGGGAATTGGTCCGTGGGGTTGGATAATTTTTTTATGGGTTTGGGGGATGCAAGTTTCAAGAATATGGGTTGATGGTCCCGAAACGAGTAAACAGGTGTATGGGGGGGGGAATACACTTGAGGTTACAAACTTAAGCTTCTTTCTAATTTAACAGGTTATTTAAGACAGTAACTCGTCAGTGGCTTGAGGTCTGCTGAGAATTACTTTGTGAAAGCTTACTGAGATAATACCTCCACTGAAAGCTCAAGACTATCAGTTGAACTACTATCTAATTAGCTTTCAAATGCAGATTAGTGAGCCCTTACGAAATCTCGTTTTACTTTGATAAACTCTGAAAGAATAACACACACTTAGGAAATAGCAGAATGTAAGTACACACGATATAAAGTGGTTCAGAGATGAATCTCCTACATCCACTGTCCTGATTAAACAGGAGAATTCCTTTCACTTGGAATTCCTTGTGTTATAGTGCCAAGGTGCACTGATCAATTAATCCCCTCTTAGGATGATTGATCACTAGGATAATTCCAGATCCTAGTTCCCAAAACAAACCAGCTTTCAGACTGATACAAACAATCAGCTTACTAACACCACTTAACACTAACTCTCAACCTAACAACTGAGTAGGGTTTTGGTTTAAACTGTTGTGAGATAATCCTTACAGTTTAGCTCAAGGCTTAGGATGGATTATCTCTTTCTAAGGTTTGGATATAGCTTTTAAGTTTGGTTACAGAAGGCTTGGTATGCTCTCTACAGATATGAAACACTTGGGAAACAGAGGTAATTTCGAGTGCTTCTTAGTAGATTATGAATGTAGAGATATCTTTGATCTTGTGAGTTTCCCGTGCATAAAAATGGGCACGTCCTTCTGTATTTATAGACTTCCTTGAAAATCTTCCCGTTGGATTTTGAATCTTCTCAAGTAAGTCTTCTTGTATCTGATTGGTTCAAACGGCTCTATTTGAAGCTTTAAGTCTTGTCAAGAAGCGGCTGAAGGACCATGCCTGTTTACCAACTTTCTGTAGAATGCTAGAGAAAGACTTTTGGTACTTGTCAGTCTGGGACAAGTCGGTTGTCAGTAGAGTACACCTACTTATCATCTTCTTATTGGGCCGTTCAGTCTGCTTGCTCAGAATCCTGTCTTTCTTTAAGGTGGAACTCCTCTGAGAGAACCTTCTTATTCCTTCATTTATTGTAAGCTTCACTGAAATTCGTTTTGCCTTGTCCCAACTAGATTAACTAACAGTTTTTAATGTGTTTATCATTGAATGTGCCTTGTTAGTTCACATCAGTGGACCTTGGTCCTCTCCTGATAGTTTTAGTCTTAGTGTGAATGCACTTAGAAAACATTCAAGACTTAGACTATTTTACAGAATAGTTGACTTCAGTGGACTTCTATCTTCAGCGGACTTCAAACTTTAATACACTCCAGAAATTTTTAACTGCACTTCAGTTCCTTAACATTTGAACTGACTTTCTAAACTATAATTCTACTGAATAATCTTACTTACAAATAACTTAGGAGGAACTTTTTGACATCTTACTCAAAACTTAAGTCTATACAATTTTCCAACAATTTCCTCCTTTTTGATTATGCCGAAACTTATCTTATTACATATCTTCTTTCAGGTTAGGTTCTTCAGAGGACATATAATTCAAAGGATTTTTGTAAGTAAAAGCATTCAAGTACATAAGCCTAAATGATAATGAGATATTATCTTGGGCAAAATAGCAGTAGAGTTTCATTTCATGAAGAATAAGATTACAAATACATGAAGTCTACTGTTAAGAGAAGTTCAAAAACAGAAACATCTGGGACTTATAAACAAATGCCCAGTAAAACAACTAACTTCCTCAGATAAACTCAAACAAAGGTTCAAGTCCATATTGCTTGAAGACTCGAATCTTCAAGTCATTCTTCCTCTCTATGACTTCTTTTTAATGCCGCTTGAGACCTAAATGCTCACAGAAGGACACCCATTCTTCTGTGATCCGATCTCTATCAACTGCTCCAGTTGCGTCTTGTGGAGGCCAGTAGGTGATTGGCTCAGGAGCCTTCAAAGCATGATCGGGAAACTTGTCATTCCAGGCTTCACTTATCTCAGGGTAGAGTTTTGGGTAGGTTTCAAACAACCAATCGTTGAACAGATCCTGTGCATTCTCCTTCCCCAATTCTCCACTGACATAGAAAGAGTATACAAACTCCCTCTTGGCAGTTTCCCAAGCATCATTTAGCTTCTTGGGAGCCCAAGTATCATGATGAGGAAATTGGGCCTTTGAAGGAGCCACCTTGTCTTTCTTCAGCTTTGCTGCCCACCTTTGATAACTATTCCTAAATTTCTTTGAGGTAGTCTTATCAAAAGTAGCTAGCCTTTCCTTCCTCTTCCTCTCAGCTAACTCAGCTACTGACTCAATCTTCCCAACCTCCTTATCCCTTCTTTCCTGCTGTTGGGCAGATAGCCTCTTAGCTCTTTCATTCATTCCTCCAGCTTCTTTGATAAGCTCATTGAGCTCTGTAACTCTAGTGGGAGTACCTCTACTGAATCAGTTGAGTCAGTTGACTTTGCAGCCAACCTTCCTAAGGATCTTGTTCTCTTTGCCACCTCCACTAAGAGAACATCAGTAGCCTTCCTCTTAGTAGTTTCCCCCTTTTTAGCAGCTCTCTCCTCCTTTTCCTTCTCATGAGCTTCTTTGAACTTTGACAAGTCTGCTGAGGGAACCTCATTTCCTTTCTTGGCATCAGTAATCTTCTGGGCTTCAACATGTACCTTCTCCATGGTCTTTTTGATCTGTTGGCCTCTTTCAAACTTTGGGGTCTCAAAGATTATCCGCATCTTGTTCTTTGGGTCCAGCTTCATATCATTTGCTTTCACTCTCTTTTCCCCCTTTTCGGCATTAATCATAAATTCAGCAACAAATATATTTAGCTTCATCAGATCGTGACTAAGTGCCTTCACCTGGGTAGAGCAGTGATCAACTTCATCTTCAAGCCTTTCCAGAGTTGCCCCAGCTTTTTGTCCAAATTGTACGAACTGAGCCAGCTTTTCATCTATTAGCACGTCTGTTTTGTCTTGAGTAGGAAAGTCCTCTGCAGCCTTCTTCAGGACTTCTTCCATCTTAGCTCCCAACTCCTCGTGCTTGGCCTCAAACTCAGTTATCTTTTGGTTCCATAACCCTTCGACCTTCCCCAAAAGGTCAGCTAAGAAAGCCTCTACAGAGGACTTTAGGTTAATGGAGACACTCTCCACTGAGTCCTTCAAGAACTGAGTTCTGGCCTCTTCTTCCTTTTGCTCCAGCTTTTTCATGGCCTCTATCACCAACACACTCTGGCCTTCAACAACATCTAACACCATCTGTTGTGAATCTTCTATCTTCAGTGTTAAATTTTGGAGTAATTTGGTGGTAGACTCCATCAGCTCATCAACATGGTCTGAGAGGATGACCATTTCATCTACTTCTTCTTGAACTATTTCTTGGACATCTCTCAGCTGAGCTTGCAGAGAAGGAAGCTTTTCATTGTGAATGATTTGAACAGCTTCTCTCAGTGGAGTTAGGTTGACCTGGACTGGGGGAACTTCATCAGTTTGTATACCTGCATGGCAAACAGTGTTAGTTCTTTCCCCCTCCATCTCACATCCTAAGTCACCTGACATATCTACCTCCATTGCAACTCCCTCTTCTTCCCTCAGCTCACTCTCTCTTTCTTTTTCAACTAATTTCTTTTCAGCCAATTCATCCTTTACAGGAATGATTGCTTTAATTTCTCCACTTACAATTCCAGCAATCTCTACCTCTTTTTCTCTTTCCTCAACATTTTCAACTCCTTCTTTCCCAGACACCTCAGCTGACTCCGTAGTCACCACTGAGGGCTGTTGTGTGAGAGCTTCAGTAGACATCTCTACTGAGCCCTCTGTGGCAAGTTTTGAGCCTCAGTATCTCTTGCCAAAGATACATCCTTGGCTACTTCACCACCACCTTGCTTTGGTGAAGTACCTACCTCTTTCTCCTTGTTCTCCTCCTCTCCTCCAGCAGACTTTGCCTCCTCTGGCTCTTTTTCTCCTTTTCCTTCTTTTTCTCCCTCTTGCACCTTCTCAACTTCATCTACCTTCTCTCCTTCAGCTCCCTCCCTTGCCTCAGCAAGTTTGTCCATCACCAGACTTTGAAAGATCTTCTCATCATAGAGAAGTCTGGTTTTCATCATGCCTGCAAACTCCAACACCTCTCTCTCATCTTTCTTCCATTCCTCAGCATTGCTGCCTCCAACAGCCATGAGGATCTCTCCTAACCTCCTGTCCTTCAGCTGGACAAGTAGCCTTACTCTCAAGAACATGTCTTTTAGGGTGGGGTACTCATCAAGCTCTGGATATTTTGTCTCTAGTGAGTAAGCTACCTCATCCTTAAGAGTATCCAAAAAGGAGTACTCTTCTACATCATCTGATGGTAGGGAAGGAGTAGGGGATCTGATATCAGTTCACTCTTCTGGGATGGATTCCAGGTGAGTGGTATGGGTTTCAGGGGGGTTGGGTTCAGATGAGGTTTGGGGTTGGGTTTTAGATGAGGTTGGGTTTTGTTCAGAGGGGGTTGAGGATGCCTCAACAGATGCCTCAGATGGGGTATCATTTTGGGAACCACTTTCATGCTGTTGAGAGCCTTCAGTGGTGGTTTTGGAGATTTTGGAATTTTTTTTATTTTGACAGGGGTTCTGGGTTTAGTTTTGGGTTTGATGGGGGTAGGGGCAGGAACATCTGAGTCAGACTCAGTAGATATAACATTTGGAGATGAGTCAGGGTTACCTGAAGACGACTCATCAGTGGAGTTTGTTGTTCTTACTTTCTTTGAGGCACTCTCCTTTACCGCCTCAGAAGACCTCTTCTTCTCCTTCTTTGAGGCCTTCTCTGCCTCCTCCTCCTTATGCAAGGCCATCTTGTCACTCAGTTTGACTAGCCTCCTCTTTAGCTTGGTCCTCTTCCCTTCAGCAGGGTTTGCTTCCTCCTCCTCTGCTGCTTCAGGGCTGCCCTCCGCCATACTCAGCTTCCTTGCCTCCAGAGCCTTTCCAGATTTGAAGAGAGTCTTCAAATTGCTCCACTTCCTATCCTCAATCCAATCTACTCCTACATCAACATTTTCTATTAAGTAGGAGATCTTGGTGGCAAAGTTCAGCTTACTTGCCAACTGGGGAGTTTTGTCAGGCTAAAATTTTGATTGCTCCTTATTCAGCGCCCTCAAGAAAAACTGCTGCCAGTTAAAGCTCTTCTCCTTGCTTTCCACAATGGCTTTCATTAGTCTTAGCTTGGGCTTGCTTACTTGCTCCGTGCTCCCTTGGTTTCCTAGAATGCATTTCCCAACAATCTCACAAAGGACATTGTATACGGGAAGAAGTACACTTCTATTCATCGTGGGACTGTACTTCGTCTTCTTCTGCATTATGGTGTAGTCCCAGTCCTCCTCCTTATCCATGATACAGGTATCCGGATTTGGGCCTTCAGATGGAAGTCCAAACAATTCTTTGAGATCATCTCCTTCCAAACAGATCTCCTTCTTCACTTTCTGATGCTCGATGATTTCATTACCATCCTTCATCACCTTCTTCTTCCTCTTCAAAAATAGACAGGACTTGATTTTAGTATCAGTGTTGGCAACACTGAAGAAGAATTCCAGAACTTGTCTATCAAAGTAATTTTTAGGGTGGATAGACAAGAATTTTTCCAATCCTGCGATTTTAACCATCTCCAGGGCCTCCTTTATGTGAGCGAATTCCGGCCTGGATTCAATCTCTGGGTTGTCGAAAAGAACTGTAGGCTCATACCAGAAATTATCTTTGTTGGTAAGAAAATCTAGATTTACTCTTGCCATTTGATTACGAAGGGATTGAGAAATTTTACAGAGAGTATTTTGGGAAGATAGTAAGTGTTTGCTTGAAAGTGTGTTCGAAAAGGTTCTTAGACAGATTTTGGGGTCTTTTATATGAGGAATGAATGGTGAGATTGAATCCCGTAATCAACATCTGAGATTAACTTGGAAACAGATCGTGGATAGTTGAAAGGGTTAGTGGGAAGTTTTTTAGAAATCTTAACGGTTAGAAAAGAACCGCCTAAAATGGAAGGTATGGATTGAAAGAGTTGGTAGCCGGAAGGTCACATCATCCGGCTTTTAGGGCGCGTGAGATAGGTAACTGTAAAAGTGAAACTGACTTGTACAACACACATTAAATGCTTGCTATATCAAAATCTTTTTGAAACAGTGTAAAAAAATTTAATTTTCAGGAAAATACTCATTAGTTATTTTTTTATAAGAGTTTTATATTATAAAAACTAGGAGACTTCAGATTTGAAAAAAATAGCAGAGTTAAAACATTTGACCTCCACTGAGGTTGAACCTCTTCTGAGAAATTGAAGTTCTTCTGTGATCAGTGACTCCACTGAGGTTGATCTTCTTCTGAGGTGGAACCTCCACTGATTTGAATTCAACTCTTCTGAGTTATGTAAAGGCTTCATCTTTACTCTCCTGGATCTAGAAGTCCAAGCTCCACTGACAGTTCTTGAAACCTTGCTTCAGCCAAGGGTTTAGTAAATATATCTGCCTTTTGTTTGTTAGTGTGAATCTTGAGAATTTTGATATCCTTCTTTTCTACATGATCTCTGATGAAATGATGCCTTATATCCACATGTTTGCATCTTGTGTGGAGAACTGGATTTTCTGAAATAGCAATTGCACTATTGTTGTCCCGGAAAATAGGGATTGCATTAGCAAAGATGTTGTAATCTCTCAGTTGTTGTCTTAGCCATAGAATTTGAGCACAACAACTTCCAGCTGCCATATATTCAGCTTCAGTAGTGCTTGTGGCTACTGAATTTTGTTTCTTGGAAAACCAAGAGATCAGCTTACTTCCCAAGAATGGACAAGTGCTTGAGGTTGATTTTCTATCAATTCTGCATCCTCTATAGTCTGCATCTGAGTATCCTGTGACTTCCAAATTGTCATCTGAGGAATACCATAATCCCATATTCACAGTACCCTTTAAATATTTGAGAATCCTCTTAGCAGCTTCCAGATGACTTTTCTTGGGATTTGCTTGATATCTAGCACATATGCCAACTGCAAATGTGATATCAGGTCTGCTTGCTGTGAGATACAATAGAGACCCAATGATTGCTCTGTAGTGAGTCTGGTCTACTGATTCACCATCTTCATCAGGTTCCATCTTGGTGTTGGTGTTGAGTGGAACTCTTGCAACTTTGCTGGTCTGACATCCAAACTTGTTGATCAGCTCCCTTGTATATTTGGCTTGGTTGATGAAGTTTCCTTTAGGAGACTGCTTGACTTGAAGTCCTAGGAAGAAGTTCATTTCTCCCATCATTGACATCTCAAATTTCCCTTTCATCAGTTGAGAAAATTTCTCACAGAGGACTTGGTTTGGACAACCAAAGATGATATCATCCACATAGATTTGAACTAGCAGAGTGTCCTCTCCATTTGTGATCTTGAAGAGTGTTCTATCAACTCTTCCTTTGATAAAACCATGATCCAAAAGGAACTGTGACAAAGTATCATACCAAGCTCTTGGAGCCTGTTTCAGTCCATATAGAGCTTTTCTCAGTCTATATACTTTGTGGCTTTCTTCAAAACCTGGAGTTTCTCCGCATGGACTTCCTCATTGATTACTCCATTCAAGAAATTAGTCTTTACATTCATTTGATACACCTTGAATTTCTTGTGAGCAGCATATGCAATAAATAACCTTATTTCTTCCAATCTGGCCACCGGGACAAAGGTTTCATCATAGTCAAAACCTTCCACTTGAAAATAGCCCTTTGCTACTAGCCTGGCCTTGTTTCTGACTATAACATCATTTTCATCCTTCTTGTTCTTGAATACCCACTTGGTTCAAATCACATTGCAATGATATGGTCTGTCAAACAACTCCCATACTTGATTTCTTGTAAATTGATTGAGCTCTTCTTGCATAGCAATAATCCAGTTTGAATCTTGGAGTGCTTCTCCAATGGAACCTGGTTCCTGGTTAGATAAGAAACAACAAAACAAAGCACTTTCTCCATGAAAACTTCTAGTTTTGACTCCCGAGGTAGGATCACCTAGGATTAGCTCAACAGGGTGATCTGAGAGCCATGTCCTCCTAGGCTGATGCCCTTCAGTAGAGTTTAACTCTTCTGAAGTTGAGTCACTAGATATAGGAACAAAATCAAATTCAGGAAATAAAACAGAGGGTTGAAGTCCTGAGTCATCATTCAAGGTATTTTTGATGGTCCCGTTTTCGAAGGGCAAAATGGGAATTCAGGAGCAATTTTTTTTTTAAAACCTTTAACCTCAGAGAGCTCAGCAGGAGTGAATAATACTCAAGTCACTGCATTGCTACGAGTCAGAGCAATCAAGTCAGTGCAACTGACTTGCAAACTCAGTCTCGTAACAAGGCAGTGACTCGAGAGGTTTCACTTCAAGTCACTGCGTTGCTAAGAGGCTGAGCTACCAAGTCAGTGAGACTTGAAGGCTCATACTCTTAGCAACACAGTGACTCGAGATACTGAACTCTCGAGTGCGTTGCCTGAACTGGTCAGTGAGAGGAATCTCCCTGACCTGAATACTTAACTAAAGTATTTCCTTTTTAACAATGCTCTCAGTGAGCAGATTTTCACAACACTTTAGTAAATACTTTTAAAGATAAGTATGCTCAGTTTAACGTGGTTCAGAGACTCAAGCTCTTACATCCACGGGCCTGATTTAACAGGAAATCCACTAATTGGGATTCTTGTTTTTAACGTGCCAAGGTGCACTTACAACTGGACTCACGCCACTCCCTGGGCTGCCTCTCCTCACCTCACTACAAACCTAACATTCTTCTGAAAGGGTTTAGTTTGGTTTGGTTTTCTCCAACTAGGTGAGGTTTTCCTTTACAATGTGTTAGCCTTAAAGCTAAGATTAGGAAAACCTCTCTAAGCTAAGAGTTACAAGCTTGACACTCAATGAATATAAGTGATAACCCTAAAGGTCAGTGTCGTGGGTGTGAGCAACACTTCCTTATGACTCCCTAACAACTCACACACTCTTATAGCTTGTAGGTGTTAATTTTTTTCTTTCTTCACACACCCTTACAATGAAGCTATGAGCTTGTATTTATAGTGTGGATTCAAATGTAACCGTTGGAGGAAATTACATTTGAATCCATACAATTAATGGTTTAAACCATTTTTCTTGGAATGCGGCCTTTGTCAGTGTCAGAGTTGCTGCCTCGTGCTGATTGGTCCACGTGGTCTGGATTCACGGATCTTTGACTCAGTGGGTTGACCAAGACCCACTGACTTTAGGTAGCTTCCTCTTTCACTGACTGATGATCTTCAGTGGACTGAACGTCTTCAGTGTAGTTGTCCTTCAGAGGCTGTTTGAAGATCATTCCAAGAACTTTGTCATAAGGCTGAATGACAAAGTTCCCTGACCACAGTAGCCTGACTCCTTCAGGGCCTACTTGGTACAACACTGATCCTCCTGATCATGCTCTTCACTGAGTGGTCCACCTGACTTAGCTTAGATCAGCCTGGTTTACACTCAGTGGGACATCCTTTAGGCTTCTCTTCTGATTCAGGTCTCTGGCATGGCTTCAGTCAGTTCTTCTTGATGTCATCTTGATATCCTCAGGCTATGTTGCTGAGTTCCCCCTCGCTGAGTTCCCCCTCAACTGAGTGTCCCCTCAACTGACAGCCTATTCTTACGAGAGCTAACCTAGCCTGACCTGAAATAAAAGATACTATCCTGACTGCTTTTAAACCTATTACATGTTGTTTTGGAAAATCAAAACTAAAATATATCCTAACAATTTTCATTCTCAATGGTAGTATCATTGGTTCCCCCTTTAATGATAGGCTCATTAAATGTCTCAGCTGTGACCACATCTTCATCGACATTACTTACCTCTTGAACTGGGATGGTGTTCATCAGTTCAGTTGGCTGATCAGGAGAGCTCTCAGGTGAGCTGTGAGGAGTGGTTTGACTTTAAATGTCCTCTTTGAATTGTTGATCATTTAAGTTATCCCAGGTAGGGATGTATGCATCAACACAATTCTCAGGATAGCTTTTTGACTTGATACTCAGTCTAGTTAGTCTTTTGCTTATCACTTCCTCATTCTCCTTTCTCCTGGACTCAAAGGTAGATTCATCAAAGACCACATGAGGTGTTTCTTCCACAACAAGGGTTATACAGTTGTAAAATCTGAAAGCTCTACTGATTTGGGAATATCCTAAGAATATACCTTCATCAGCTTTGCTATCAAAAGCTTTCAGTTGAGTTTTCCCATTGTTGTGAATGAAACACTTGCAACCAAAGATATGAAAGTAAGATACCTGAGGCTTTCTGCCATTCCGTAGCTCATATGGAGTTTTTCCTTGATGTTTGGTTACCATGGATCTATTCTGAGTGTGGCAGGCAGTATTAATAGCTTCAGCCCAAAATCTTTTAGGAACTTGAGCTTCTGCAAGCATTGTCCTTGCTTCCTCCTTGAGAGTCATATTTCTTCTTTCAGCTACTCCATTTTGTTGTGGAGTTCTTGCAGCTGAGGTCTCATGAGCAATACCTAACTCTTTATAAAAATCAAATATAATTGAATTTATGAATTTAGTGCCCTTATCTGATCTTATCTTTACAATGTTCAGGCTCTTTTCATTGCTAACTTTTTTCAGAAGCTCTGGTAGCCTGAGTTGTGTCTCCTTCTTGCTTGCTAGAAATACCACCCAAGTGTACCTGGAGAAATCATCAACAACAACAAGAGTATATTTTCTCCCATTGATACTTACAGGGGTTACTGGACCAAAAAGATCCATGTGCAACAGTTGAAGTACTCTGTCAGTAGAGGTTGCTACTTTGCTTTTGAAAGTTGCTTTCACTTGTTTTCCCTCCTGACAGGCTTTGCAAATATGTTCTTTGTTATATACTTCATTTGGCATTCCTTCTACCAGTCCATGTCTTGCTATCCTGTTCATCATCTTGAAGTTAGATGACTTAGTCTCTTGTGCCATAGCCAATTTGTATCAGTTGAGCTCTTTGCAATAAGACATGCATTTGGTGTGCAAGACTTCCAATCTGCAAGATAGACATTTCCCTTCCTTGACCCAGTTAGTAGTACCTGTTGTGAAGATATATTCTTGACAAAACACAGGTTACATGAAAATTCAACACTGTATCCTTTATCACAAAACTGACTTATGGACAAAAGATTATGCTTAAGTCCACTGACATAAGATACATTGCTTACTCTTACTGAGCCAATTATTAAAGTACCATAACCTTTAGTGGCTCCTTGTGAATTATCACCAAAGGTGACTTGTGGACCTTCTTTCTCAACAAATTATGTCAGGAGATCTTTGTTACCAGTCATGTGCCTGGAATATCCACTGTCCAAGTACCAGACTGAAGATTTTTGAGCATCTCCTTTGTTGAGGTCCACTGAGCCCTGCAGTCAAAATATTTTGTGCTGGGTCCTACCAGGTTAGCAGTACCTTTCGGAATCCAAATTTACCTCACAGTTCTAATCACTTTAGAATGGCTAATTTGTCTTCCATAAACATCTACATAGATGGTTATCTCCTTGGGTGCCTTAGGAGTAAACTGTCTATGGGTGTCAGCCTTTGAAGGAACATGAACCTTTTTAACATTCTTCCTTTTAGGCTTGGGTGCACCTGGTCTTAGTTTTTGTTGATAAAGGTATGAAGGACCTTTTCCTTTAGGCACAAAAGGAATAGGTCTTCTATATGAGTCATTCCTTGAAGAGTGCTCATGTCTGGGATCTAGACTGATTAGTCAACTAAGCCTTTCCATTTGGTTTTGACTGAGATTGACTTTTCTTTTATTGGACCTCAGCTGGTCTTTTTCCTTTATCTAAAGTCTGTGGTTGAAAGGTCACAGACGTAACAAAAACTCTCTGTGTGCCACTTGAAGAAGCAACACTCAGAGAACCTTATGAAGATTTTGGAACATAGCCTATTCCACACTTGTTATTAGGATTGATTTGAAAATTTTGGATCTCCTCTATGGCAAGAGAGGGTTTGTTAAGAGCATCAATCCTTTTTAACAAGGTCTCTTCAGATTTTTGTAAGACATCAATTTTTAGGAGAGAATCCTTTATTTGGCTTACCAAGTTTAAATTTTCTTCAGATAACTTTATCTTAGATTCAGTCAGATCCTTTATCAGTTGATCTTTGCCATTTCCTTGAATTTTAAGGATTTCCACCTCTTTTGTCAATTCAATGGTAGATTTAGCTGAGTTGAGATCTGCCTGATTCCCAGATTCAATTAATTTGGAGTTTTCACTCAGGAGATTTTTATTTTCATCTTGGAGACAAAAACTTGCTTCTTGCAACCTTGAGAAATCAATCATCAACTGTTCCAAAACAGACTGAAGATTGAGTTCCTCAGTTGACTCTGAGCTTAGCTCAGGTGTGTGTTCTAGAGAAATGGATGGTTTCGATTGTACCTCTGGTTCTACTCTTGCCATGAGGCACATGTCATCATCACTTCTGTCAGAGAACAGTCCATCAGATGACTCCAGATCTTCATCAACATCCTCAGCCACCATGGCTTTCCTTTCTCCACATCTCCTGTCTCTTTTGGCTTGCCTTTCCTTTCTTTCCTTGGTGCTCAGTTGAGGACAATCATATTAAAAGTGCCCAACCTTCTTGCATTGAAAACATCTGTTGGCATCATCATTCTTTTCCTCAGTAGACTCTCTAGTCTTTGATGATGAACCTTCAGCTCTGGTGTAGTTCTTGTAATATTTCTTCTTTTCCAGCTCAGTTGAGATTTTCTCTCATTCTCTGGTGTCTTTCTGTGGATAACTTCTTCTTTCCCTGTTATCCCTGTAAAACCTCTTATATTTGCCAAAGCGGCTGTTAAGTTTTTCAAACCTTCTGGCCATCAGGCTGAGTTCCTCTTGCATCTCAGCCTTGCTTTGAGATTTATTTGCCTTTGTACTCTTTTGTGGCTTTGGGGATTTTGGCTCAGTCTCCTTAGCCTTGAAGGCTACTCCCTTCTCAGCTGAGGTCTCATCAGGAGCCCTTTTCCTATTCAGATCAAACTCATAAGCTTTGAGTTCAGAGAACACCTGTTGCATAGACATGCTGGATAGATCCTTGGTATTCTGCATCATCACAGAGTATACATCCCATCTTGAGATTAAACCTCTCAGGATTTTTAAGGCAACTTCTCTTTTGGTGTAGACTTTTCCCAGAGAATTTATTTCATTCATGATGTCAGTGAACCTCCCATCAATCTGGTCAATGGTCTCAGTAGGCTTCTGGTGAACTGCTCATACTTTTGAACAGCTACTGAAAGCTTGTTTTCCTTTATCTTGTCAGTTCCTTCACACATGAGAGCAAGAGTGTCCCAAAGTTCCTTTGCAGTCTTGCAATGGATCACTCTACCCATTACAGAATCTGGAATGGTGGTGTAGAGAATATTCATGGCTATGAAGTTAAGGTTGTGTCTCCTCCTCTCATCTGCAGTGAAGTTATCTTCATCCTTGGACCATTCTTCTCTTGGATCTGCAATAGTTTCAGCTGTGGTTCTAGGGTTAGGGGTCATAAAAATAAATGGACCTTTAGTAATCACCCTTAACATTTCATCATGCACACAGGCAAGATGAGCTCTCATTCTGATCTTCCAGAAATCATAATTTTCCACTGAGAATTGTGGAAGCTTGTGATGGGACATATGGTTCAAGGGATTGACTCCCATGTTGTTCTCCGCTGGTGGTGCCACCCTAGCTGCATTGTCAGCCATAGTATCTAAACAAGTTTATCAAAAGATCAATCCAGTTGACCAAATATAAAATACCTTTTAGCTCAAGGTATACTTAGAACAATGGTCTTTTGAACCACTGCTCTGATACCAATTGATGGTCCCGAAACGAGTAAACAGGTGTATGGGGGGGGGGGAATACACCTGAGGTTACAAACTTAAGCTTCTTTCTAATTTAACAATTTATTTAAGACAGTAACTCGTCAGTGGACTTGAGGTCTGCTGAGAATTACTTTGTGAAAGCTTACTGAGATAATACCTCCACT
The DNA here is from genome assembly GCA_947034835.1 of Ballota nigra. Taxonomy (NCBI): domain Eukaryota; kingdom Viridiplantae; phylum Streptophyta; class Magnoliopsida; order Lamiales; family Lamiaceae; genus Ballota; species Ballota nigra. Next base: position 14,758,624 of record OX344722.1, read on the forward strand.
GAAAGCTCAAGACTATCAGTTGAACTACTATCTAATTAGCTTTCAGATGCAGATTAGTGAGCCCTTACGAAATCTCGTTTTACTTTGATAAACTCTGAAAGAATAACACACACTTAGGAAATAGCAGAATGTAAGTACATAAGATATAAAATGGTTCAGAGATGAATCTCCTACATCCACTGTCCTGATTAAACAGGAGAATTCCTTTCACTTGGAATTCCTTGTGTTATAGTGCCAAGGTGCACTGATCAATTAATCCCCTCTTAGGATGATTGATCACTAGGATAATTCCAGGTCCTAGTTCCTAAAACAAACCAGCTTTCAGACTGATACAAACAATCAGCTTACTAACACCACTTAACACTAACTCTCAACCTAACAACTGAGTAGGGTTTTGAGTAGGGTTTTGGTTCCAACTGTTGTGAGACAATCCTTACAGTTTAGCTCAAGGCTTAGGATGGATTATCTCTTTCTAAGGTTTGGATATAGCTTTTAAGCTTGGTTACAGAAGGCTTGGTATGCTCTCTACAGATATGAAACACTTGGGAAATAGAGGTAATTTCGAGTGCTTCTTAGTAGATTATGAATGTAGAGATAGCTTTGATCTTGTGAGTTTCCCGTGCATAAAAATGGGCACGTCCTTCTGTATTTATAGACTTCCTTGAAAATCTTCCCGTTGGATTTTGAATATTCTCAAGTAAGTCTTCTTGTATCTGATTGGTTTAAACGACTCTATTTGAAGCTTTAAGTCTTGTCAAGAAGCGGCTGAAGGACCATGCCTGTTTACCAACTTTCTGTAGAATACTAGGGAAAGACTTTTGGTACTTGTCAGTCTGGGACAGGTCGGCTGTTAGTAGAGTACACCTATGTGTCATCTTCTTATTGGGCCGTTCAGTCTGCTTGCTCAAAATCCTGTCTTTCTTTAAGGTGGAACTCCTCTGAGAGAACCTTCTTATTCCTTCATTTATTGTAAGCTTCACTGAAATTCATTTTGCCTTGTCCCAACCAGATTAACTAACAACTTTTAATGTGTTTAGCATTGAATGTGCCTTGTTAGTTCACATCAGTGGACCTTGATCCTCTCCTGATGGTTTTAGTCTTAGTGTGAATGCACTTAGAAAACATTCAAGACTTAGACTATTTTACAGAATAGTTGACTTCAGTGGACTTCAATCTTCAGCGGACTTCAAACTTTAATACACTCCAGAAATTTCTAACTGCACTTCAGTTCTTTAACATTTGAACCGACTTTCTAAATTATAACTCTACTGAATAATATTACTTACAAATAACTTAGGAGGAACTTTTTGGCATCTTACTCAATTAACTTTACCTTCATTCTTCCTTTTTTTTATATTAGAGTCACAAAAAAAATCAACTCCGCTTCTTCAAGTTTCTGCCACATAGCAACTCAATTCTTGTTGTTAGGATAAAAATTGTTAGTTTTGATGAGTTAAAACAAACCAGAAGATGTAATAGGACCATCTGGACCTGTTAGCCAGATGATGATCTAGATTAGGACTTAGTCTAGGGGGAACTGCCAGACCAGAAGACTTCACCAGAAGAGTCACCAGAAGACCCCACCAGAAGACTTCACCAGATGAGACAGACCAGAGGCAGAGGACCTTCCCCAGACCAGACGAGTCCGGACCAGATGAGTCTGGTAGAACAAAAGATGCTCAGTTTGATCCCCTTATTCTACTGAGTATTCTGGTTGTTCACCAGATAAGGACCAGAAGACACCGAGGTTGCCTGGTGTCTGGTTCTGCCTTCTCTGGAGAGAATCAGAGTTAGGCAAAGGAAGCTATTGACCGTTGGTGATTCAAATCAAGTCAACAAGATCAGGATTGGAAAGTATTTGAAGATAATCAATCCAAGGATCCCACCAACCCAATCAATCAATTAGGGAATTGATTGATTGAGGCTTCCTTATATAGAGGATCTGATTGGATTAGCCCTCCAACGGCTAGCCCTAATCCCTTCTATATATACAAGAGTGCAGTTCAAGAAAAAGCTCTAGAGACTCTACACGCGCACATAGCATACTAAGCTTTTTTGATCACTACGCATTTGCACTCACTTTGTTCTTAATTACTCATCCAACTCGTAAGGAGTTTATATACTCAACCTGTTCATCTTGTTAGACAAGGTTGGAGTAAGTTTGTCTTTAGATCGAAGTTAGATCTAAAGAGATTGTAAGAAGGTGCTGGTACTTCGGAAATTCCAGTAAGTAGTGAGTTTGTTGGTTGGATAGTGAGACCCCTTTGATCAAGGGAGAGTGGATGTAGGATATTCAGATCCGAACCACTATAAATACGGTGTTATTTATTGCTTTCTTTAATATCTGTTGTTTATTATTTGTGCTCTTAGAAAAGATTTTCTCTAAAGATATTTTGGTTATAAAGGCTTCCGCAATTAATCTATCTAGTGGGACCAACAAGTGGTATCAGAGCAGTGTGTCCAACGACCACTGCTTTGTAAAAGCTTTTGGTGGTCACCGGGAAGATCCATTGCTCTTAAAGTACTTTTGTTAAAGTTCTTATTATTTCCCAAATTTTATTTAAAATGTCTGCAAAATCTTCTTATAAGAGTCACAAATTGCCTGAGTTCTCATTTGAGGACTATAGCCACTGGAGCTTCATGATGAGTAATCATCTGGGAGCTATCCACCACCGCATGTTAGATGTGGTAGAGAGTGGCCCCATTAAATTTTACTGGACTCCTATTGATAGTGGCAGGTCAGAGTCCAGAGAAGAAACTAGCGATGCTGCAGAGGATAGAGTTCCCAGACAACGAATCCTAAAAAAGAAAGAAGAACTTGACAACGATGAGAGAAAGCTATATAACCTGGACCAGGTGGCAAGAACCAAGATTATTAACACTCTCACCAAGGAGGTAATAGAGAAGGTCAGAACCTGTGTCACTGCGAAGGAGATGTGGGACAAACTTGCAATTCTCTGTGAGGGAACAGAGAAGATTAAAGATAACAAGCTCCAGGCTGTTCAACACTCGTTTGATACGTTCAAAATGAAACCAGACGAGACCATAGACCAGCTGGACATGCGCCTCACAAACCTCCTAAACAAGGCTAGTGTCTTAGGTAAGACCTACTCTGAAAAGGAAATTAATAGTAAAATTTTGCGTTCACTAACTAGCAGGTGGAGAATCAAAGTTACTGTGATCAAGGACAACAAGGATCTCAATACTCTGGATCATAATCTTCTGTTGTCTGATCTCAAAGCTTACGAATATGATCTTCAAGAGGAGGATCAAACAGAAGAGGTTTCCTCTTCTGGCCAGAAAGGAGTTGCATTCTCTTCAACTCTCAAGCCTATGTCAAGCCAAAGGAGTCTACTGCAGATGACTTGAGCCTCAAGGAGCAGGTAGCACTTCTAACTCGTAAATTAGATAAAATGAGTTCAAAGTATGGCAGGTACAAAAGGCATTGGAAGGAGTCTACCAGAGACAGGAAGAGTTCTTTCAAGCCTGCAGAGAAGGAGAAGACATCTGGAGACTCAAGGGAGACCAGATTCAGAACTCCAGAGAGGAGGAGAGATGATAACCCTGGAAACTCTGGGAGATCAGATTATCAGAGGAGGGATGGTAGCTCTGGCAGACCTGACTACCAGAGGAGAGAAAGTAGTCCAGCCAGATCAGACTACAACCAGAGGAGGAGAGAGCCAAGTCCTAGTCCCAGAGGAGACAATGCCTGCTACACATGCAACAAGACTGGTCACTACAGTTATGATTGTCCTCAGCTTACTCCTAGGGAAAGAGAAGAGAAAAAAATCAAGAGAGACAGGAGATATGCAGATAAGAGAGCATTGCTGGCAGAAGCAGAGGAGGAGGATACTAGTTCCAGTTCTTCTTCTTCTGACTTTGGATCAGATGATGATGTGTGTCTCATGGCAGACATCACTGAGGTAAATGAAACTACTCTAGTTTTATCAAATTCCAAATGTACTGAATCCTCTAATTCATCTGGTAACTCCAGAGAGTCTGATATGCAACAAATGCTATCAGATCTCCAAAATTGTGTACAACTTTGTCAAAAACTTGAGAAAGAGAATGGTAGGCTCAGAGCTGAAGTTAAATCACTCTCTCATGAGCACAAATCCACCAGAGAACTCATGAAAGATCATTCCAAAGAAGTCTCTGAACTTCAGGATAAGATCACAGAAAGAGATACTCTGGTAGATCAACTCATGAAAGAAAGGAACTCTCAAGAAGATGAGATCACTGAACTCAGAGCAAAATACCAGACTCTTATCAAGGGAAAACAAGTTGCTCACAACATAGAGGAGATACCCATGCCCAGAGAAGCTCCTAAGATACCATCTGTTGTATCTATCATATCAGAGTCTTCTCAGCGCATCTGTGATAAGAGTGGTTTAGGATATTCTGGAATTACCACTAAAACTCATAAATACCTTTATAATAAAGACAAGTCTGTAAGAGCTGGTAAATTGGTAGAAATCTGGAATGATAAAGACTTAACTGGTAATGGTTACAAGGTGGTTCACAATCCTGATTGGAAAAGGAATCACTCTGTTAATCACATAACAAATGGTCCAGAAGAGTTGACTGTTCTGGAAGAAAAGATGCTAGAGAATAAGTGTCAACAAGGGGAACCATTAAAGATTGATGGTTCTGTGAACAATGAGTCCCAAGGAGTAGAAATTACTAAAATTGGAGGACCCCAGAGAAATCCTCAAAGGGAACCTGAACAGATTAGGGGACCTCAAAGGAAACACTCAAGAAAGGGGAATACCAATCAGAGTAACAACTACCAGAGAAGGAATAATGTTCAACAGAACCAGGTACCCCAGAGACAATTTTCTCAGAGGAATCAATTCCAGAATAGGTATACTCAAAGGAACTATAATCACCAGAGCAAGTCTAATTATCAGAACCAGAGGAGGTCTTCCAGACCCATCTATAGAAAACCAACTGATCTGGGTAGTTATGACACCAGAGATGGTTCTTCTAGGATGTACCCTTACAACCAGACCTTTAAGACCATGTCTTTGAGGCAGGCCATTCCAAAGGCCAGATTTGAGAAAAGGTACACCAGACCTGTTTATAAGAAAGGTGTCCTTATCAGACCAGTAGCTCAATATGTCATTGTCAGAGGACATGTGCTGGTAGATAGATTTGGAAGGAAGATAAGATCTCCTCATCCATCAAGGAATGATCTTTATCTATGGATTCCTACAAAATCTGCAACTAACCAATCAGGACCCAGCACTAGTAGGGGACCTAATTGATTTCTCTGCAGGTAGATAAGAGTCCATTGGAGAAAGGATTTTTAAGCAACCATGTCTGGTACATTGATAGTGGATGTTCCAAGCACATGACTTTTCAGAAAGACAATCTCCAAGATTTCAAGCCATTGAATGGACCAAGAGTGATGTTTGGTGACAACAACTATGGAGTCACCAGAGGAGTTGGAAAGTTGACCTTCAATGGAGTATCTGTAGATGAAGTCTACTACGTAGAAGGACTCAAGCATAATCTGCTTTCAGTATCCCAATTCTGTGACAAGGGATACTCAGTGAAGTTTTCTAGTGATTCATGCACTGTTTTCTCTTCTGATTATAATGATATTTTGCTAATAGGCTTGAGGAAGGGTAACATTTATCTTGCAGATTTTAACAGTTGCCCAAGAAATGCATGCCTAGTTGCAAAAGGATCTGCAGAGAATAGCTGGATTTGGCACAAGAGATTGTGTCATCTTAACTTCAAAACACTGAATAAGATTGCCAGAAAAGGTCTCATTCGAGGTCTTCCTAATGAAGTGTTTAAGAAGGATCAGGTTTGTGGTTCATGCTAGAAGGGTAAACAACCCAAGACTTCCTTTAAGGATGTCCAGAGCACAACCACAACCAGAGTACTTCAACTACTTCACATGGACCTGTTTGGACCTGTTTCTCCTCTTAGTTTCAGTGGAAGGAAGTACACCTTAGTGATAGTAGATGACTTTTCAAGATACACTTGGGTAGTGTTCTTGTTTAAGAAAAATGAAACTATGACTAAGCTGCCAGAGTTCTTCAAGCAGATTCAGAATGAGCAGAACCAGAGCATAGTCAGAATCAGAAGTGACAAAGGAACAGAGTTTTTGAATTCACACATTGCAGATTACTGCAAGGATCATGGGATTTTTCATGAAACATCTGCTGCCAGAACACCCCAACAAAATGGAGTAGCAGAAAGGAGGAATAGAACCCTCAAAGAAGCTGCAAGAACACTTCTGGCAGAATACAGCACTCCACAGAGATTTTGGGCAGAGGCCATCAATACAGCTTGCTACACTCAGAACATATGCCTGATTGCCTAGAGACATAATAAGACTCCATATGAGGTATGGAAAGGTAAAACCCCATCTGTTTCATATTTTCATGTTTTTGGATGTAAGTGTTTCATCCATGACAATGGGAAATCTAAATTAAGAACCTTTGATGCTAAAGTGGCTGATGGAATATTCTTAGGATATTCCAGCACCAGTAAAGCCTTTAGATTTTTTAATAAGAATTTACTTTGTGTGGAGGAAACACCTCATGTTGTTTTTGATGAATCTACTTTTGAGTTCAAGGTGGATTCTAAGTCTTCTGATGAGACCCAGAATCAGACTACACCCAGAGTTATCAAAGTCAATCCACCTGTTCTTGATTCAGATTCAGATTCAGATGATGACCCATCTCCTGGTTCTCTGAAGCAGCAGCCTTCACAAGAAGCAGAACCAGAAGAGGTTGGAACTCCTGTAGGGGAAGCTCTTCTGCAGGTGGTGATAATCACCAAGGTACTGCAGAAGATGATCAACCAGGCAAGACCACGGGAAGGAGGACCCTGGTTGATCACCCTAATGACCTAATCCTTGGAGATCCAACCAAGGGTGTCCAGACTAGGAGAACTCTTAACTTAGCTGCCTTATTCAGTTGCTATGTGTCCTTGATTGAGCCTAAGAACATCAAGGAGGCACTGAAAGATTCAAATTGGATTATTGCAATGCAAGAGGAGTTGAATCAATTCACCAGACAGGATGTTTGGGAGCTGGTAGACAGACCAAGACATCAAAAGGTGATAGGTACTAAGTGGGTTTTCAAGAATAAGAAAGATGAGAATGATGTCATTACTAGGAACAAGGCAAAGCTAGTGGCTCAGGGCTATTCTCAGTCTGAAGGAATAGACTATGATGAGACATTTGCTCCTGTTGCCAGACTAGAAGCCATCAGATTGTTCTTAGCATATGCTGCTCACATGAAGTTCAAATTATACCAGATGGATGTGAAATCTGCCTTTCTTAATGAGATTCTCATTGAGGAAGTGTATGTGGAACAACCTCCTGGTTTTGAACAAGGTGACAAGGTGTTCAAGCTTAAGAAAGCTCTTTATGGGCTGAAGCAGACACCCAGAGCATGGTATGACACTCTATCTCAGTTTCTTCTGGACAATGGTTTTACTAAGGGTAAGATTGATAGAACCTTGTTTAGGAAAGCAGAAGGAAAGGACATCCTTTTGGTCCAAATATATGTTGATGACATCATATTTGGATCCCCTAACAAGAAGTTGTGTGAGAAGTTTGGTGAGCTCATGCATAGTCAGTTTGAGATGTCCATGATGGGTGAGATGAATTACTTTTTAGGTTTGCAGGTTAAGCAATCAGAGAAGGGAATCTTCATTAATCAGGCAAAGTACACCAGAAACATGTTAGAGAAATTTGGAGTAGGATCTAGCAAAGCAACCAAGATCCCTATGATGACAAATTTCAACATGGATCCAGATGAGTCTGGAGAGTGTGTGGACCAGACTCAGTACAGAGCACTTATTGGTTCTCTTCTATACCTGACTGCAAGCAGACCAGATATTACCTTTGTTGTTGGAGTTTGTGCCAGATTTCAAGCTAATCCCAAGAAAAGTCACTTGGAAGCATCAAGGAAGATTTTGAAGTATCTTAAGGGAACAGTGAATTTAGGTTTGTGGTATCCTGCAGATGACAATTTAGAATTGAGTGGTTATTCAGATTCAGACTATGGTGGATGCAGAATAGATAGGAAATCTACAAGTGGAACAAGCCAATTTCTAGGGAATAAATTGGTATCCTGGTTTTCTAAGAAGCAGACTTCAGTTGCTACATCAACAACAGAAGCAGAGTACATGGCTGCAGGGAGCTGTTGTTCTCAACTACTTTGGATTAGTCAACAACTTAGGGATTACCAGATTAGAGCCAAGGATATTCCTATATTCTGTGATAGTAATAGTGCCATTGCAATTACCCAGAATCCAGTTCTTCATACCAGGTGTAAACATGTTGATATAAGGCATCATTTTATCAGAGATCATGTTGAGAAGGGATATATAAGGATGGAAAAGATTGCAACAGAGAAGCAGAGAGCAGATATCTTAACTAAGCCTTTGGCTGAGACCAGATTCAGAGAGTTAGCTTTTGAATTAGGATTGTTGGATCCAGAGACAGATTTGTTTTAGGGGGAACATCAGAGAAGTATCCTTTATTTCTACTTTATTGCATATTCTTTATTTCGTTTAAAACTAACATACCTGCAGATTAGACATATCAGAGAATGTACCAGATAAGGTATGCACCAGGTGACACTTGTCCCAGATGAGGTGCTGAGTCAAATATCCAGAATCTTCTCTGACCAGGACCAGATGAGTTTCATCAGAGGAGATGTAACATCAGATTAGCTGTGGTATCATCTGGTTACAATATCAGGTGACAGGTATGGTTTTACTTCTCTGGCCTCTGATCATTGGGATACACTTTTCAAATTAGTAAGTACACTCAAAACCTTTCAACTTTGGAGTGTATTTAAGACTAGGGTATAGGGCCTAGGCAATCATTTCGCTTTTTCTCTTGACTGCCACAAAACCCCTTTATGCCCCGTCCCAATGACTATGCCAACGCACCAGATTAAATCTGTATCTTGCCTTTCTTTGTGGCCATCGGATTTAATCACTGTGCAAAATGTCAATCAATTCAAATATTGATTTTGTTCCCTAATTTAATTTTGGTATTACATGCGTTCACACTTCATTTATTACTCGAGCCACGCGTATTACCCTATTTAAATCTAATTTTCTTACAATCTGTCTTTTCACGTTTTCATACTTTCAAACCCTAACCTCTCTCTGCAAAGTTCTTCCCTTCTCTCTCTCTCTCTCTCTCTCTCTCACAGATATGGCTCCCCCGTGTAATTTTGACCATGAATTGATGATGAAGAAACTCAAAACGGAGATGGTGGTTGACTTCTACACCACCAAGAACTCGTCTGCTCTTGCTATTTTGGAACTATTGAGGAGATCCGGAGTTGAGAAGTTGATCTCCACCATTCCCAGAGATTTTCGTACTCTTGACGGTTATGCGGCCCAGTTTTTGGTTCGCATGAAGATCAATGAAGACCATATTTCTACAAAGATTGACAGGGAAGATTTGGTATTTTCCAAGCATGATTTATGTGCCCTGTTTGGAAACATTTCGGCGGAAGGAGTGGATCCTTTAACCTACAAGGAGGATGATATTGTGGGTTCCTTCAAACTGTTCGCTCGTTCCTCTTGCCAGAATATCACGAAGGGATTTCTGGATAAGCATCTGAGGCAAAAGTACAAGGTACTTTTTGACATAGTTGTTAAGGTGTTGATGTGTGAAAATCACAGCACAGATGCGATCTTTAATGGAAGAATGTGTGTGATGAGAGCTTTGTATGACGGCGTCCAATGCAATTGGGCAGAATTCTTTTGGGGCGTCTTGAGGAAGAATAAGACGAAAGTTAACAAGGAAGCTTGTCCTTCCATTCCAGGGGAGATGCAGTTTTATTTCACTGCTAATGTTTCGTTGGGTACGAAACTTACCTTGATTTTGGACTCCTTGCTTCCAGAGAAGAGATGGAAGGAGTCTTGGTGCAAAGGCTTTCACAAGTCTAAGGTGCTATTCTCAAAGGATGGTTCCCTTCATGGCCATCCTGATTCTGATGGAGAAGTAGCCATCCCTGCCCCTCCTCTTCAGGCAGTACCTTCACCTGCAAAGGGGCAGAAGCAGCAGCCAAGGCAGAAGGCCCAGAAGAAAGCTGCTGGTGCAACTGGTTCCTCAACCATTGCCTTTTCTGGTTCCTCGGAGGAGGACCAGATTCCCCTTCTTAACATTCTTAAGAAGAAGGGTGGTGATGATGATGAAGCTGTTAAGGCTGGGGCAGCCAAGCGGAAGAGGCCGGTGGAGGCCAAGAAAAAATCTGCCAAGAAGCCAAGGACTGGCATAAGAGCTCCCAAGAAAACCCTCCTGGTGGATGAGCCATCAGAGGAAGAAGAGGAAGAAGAGGTTGAACCTCTTAAGAGGAAGCCCAGGGCCAAGAGGGCAATTCTACAGGATCCTGACTCTGGATCTGATCTTGGTGAGGCCCTGGAGAGAGCTATTGATGATGCTTCCCAGATTATGGAGGATTCTCCAGAGCTCGTTGTGCCTGCTGGTGTTGACCCAGCAGAGGTAAACCCTTTCTTACCCTCCTCTACTTCCATTGATCTTGTCTCCCCCTCTACCTCCCCACCAGATACTCAAACACATCCCATCTCATCTGCTCCTGGTGTTCCTTCATTCTCACCAGAGCAGAATCTCCCAGACACACCTACATTCTCTACCTCAACCATTCCTCAAACACCCTCTCCCCCATCTTCCCATATACCTCTAAACACAAACCCCTCTCCCACACCTTCTGTACCAGAGGTACCCTCAACCTCTTCTGGTGCAGAAATCCCCCCTCCAAACACTTCCACCTCCCAGATACCTCCTACACCTTCTGTACCTGATATTCCATCATCTTCTGGTGCAGAGCAACCCATTCCTTCACCCTCTACTTCACAAAATCCTAACCCTTCCCAAACCCATACAGACCAGGACCCAACCATTTCTATGGCTCTGGGATTCGTTGGCCCTCCCCCTTCTCCTACCTATTTAACCAGCGATGATAGTGAAGATGAGGAAGCTTCACTTGAGCCTGCTGTCTTAGCACCTTCCTCCTCTGCCTCTGGGCCCAAACCCTTCACTTTCTCATCTGCAGAAATGGGTCCCATTAGGCAGAGTATGAGTGTAAGTGCTCAGCTCTGGCTAAGAGAGCATTTCCCAGTTCTTCTGGAGCATTTACCACTTCTGGCAGAGCTTACTGATGCCAAGGTCTGGAGCAAGGCCAGACTTGAAGATGTGGAGGACCTAATTGTTGATGGGCGAACAATTATCAGTAAATGACGAACAAGGATTAGAGCTACATCGAGGATTATGAAGAACCAAGTCAAGGAAGATCAACAAAGAAAATCATGACTTGGGTGCATTAACCAATCTGGGAGGTATACAAAGTGACGAACAACTCCCCCGACGAACAACTAATAGGCGAACAGGTTTTAAGACCCGAGACCGAAGATGAGCCAATCGTGAAGTCACCAATGACGAGCAACTTGGTCAAAATATAATACAACAATCAGCCAAAGAGGTATGCAAATGGACAAAGGACTAAGATCCCAAAGCCAAGCTGAACGAAGCCATAAGGCGAACAACTTCCAAAGTACAACCTCAAGAGGCGAACAACTTTCAGTTGAAGGGTCATCAAGATCAGTCAAGCCGACCTAGGCGAACAACAATGAGTCCGAGATAAGGCCCAAAAGAAGACTTTGTAACTAAGATTCAGCTTAGATAAGGTCAAACTAAGGTCAAAGGACACATGTCAGGCATGCAAGCTAGGGAGACCAAGAGTCAGTAGCACCTCATGCTTGCTAGCCTCTATAAATAGTTGTTCTCCAGCTTATTGAAAGAATCTCTCTCGAATTTCAGACAAAAATACACACAAACACACCCAAACTCACACATACACGAAATAAGTCCAATTTCGACTACCGAATTTACAAATTCGATAAATTCATACCCCGATTTACCATTTACGGTGGTAATCAATCACACGTTATTGATTGGTGACGTAAAAACAGATTAAAACAGCCACTAATCCTTACGATTAGATTCGTTCACCAACACTAATGTTGTTGCTTGAGGAAATGGGTCCCTCCAACTTCACTGCTTGGGAGATTGAGCTAAAGCAGAGGCTGAATATTCAAAACCCAGCAGAGCTGGAGACTCCTGGTGCTGCTAAAGTCTTGATTCGCACCCTGCTCATCCAGAGAGGAGTAATGCTCACTCCAGAGGGCCCCACTTACAAGTTTGGTCCTCATTTTGTCTTTCCTCCAGAGCTATATTCAGATGAGGAAGACTTTGAGATGTCTCCTGCTGTGCTCCAGAAGATGAAAGCTTTCTTCAATGAGTAAATCATGCAGATTGGGCGCTTTTCAAAAGCTATTCAACATATGGCCCCTGCTATGATAGAGCACCAGATCAAGCATGAGAGGAGAATCTTTCTGAAGCAGCTAAAGTCTTCTCTGGCAGAGGTAAAGGCTTCTTTTAAGGCTAATGGCTTATTTGTCAAGCTGGATGTCATGCATAGCCAGAAGCAGCTACAAGAGCACGTGCTGGAGCAGTTGAGACCTGTCTCGGTGCTCAAAGTGGAGATGGCCAGCCAGATGATTCAAACTGCAAAGCTGAAAGACTCCCTCCAGGAGATGTTGGAGAAGCAAGAGAGACTTGTTGCAGAGTCTAAAGCTTACCTGGAGGAGGCCAAGCAGCTGCGTGATCTTCACTCCTCCTCCAACACTGCCTTGCCTGATCTTATAAGGCAGGTAGTGGAGCCCCTCCTTGATGAAGTTAAAAAGGGGGAAGAGAAAGCCAGAACTGATCTGGCGAAGACCACAAATGAAACTCTCTTCAGCCATGGAGCTCGTCTGGACCTGCTGGAGAATACATTGGCCCAGGCTGAGTTGCAGAAGAAGAAGAAGGAAGAGCTCAAATCCCTTTCCATGGCTAAGCAGCTTGCTGCAGAAGAGGAGTCCGAAGCAGAGCAGGATCCAATCTCCATCTCTGGACCTGCTAAGAGGAAGATAAGGAAAGTAAAGAAGAGCTTCCTTGAATCTGTGGTTGAAGAAGCAGAGAAGAGATTCAAGGAAGAGTCGCCAGAAGAGAGACAAGCAAGGATAAGGAAGAACATAGATGAAGAGCAGAGGCTCCGATATGTTAGAAGGCAAAATAAGAAGAGCAGAGAAGCTGGCATCACTCCTGGTGCTAGTGGATCCAGCCAGAAGAGAAAAGGGCCTGTTGAAGTCATGAACATCCTTCCTCTCAGGACAGAAGGGTCCTTTGACTCAACTGTTCCTGTGCCTTTGATAGAAAAATGGAGAGAAGCCAAGACTCTCTGGTTCATTCAACATTACATCCAGAGACCTCCACCAGAGGATGATGCTCTCATCAACAGGACCTTCCATTCTTGGATGCAGGCATATGATGCAGATCTGTACAAGCAGTTGATGGATTCAACTATTGAATTCAACCTGGAAGTCACTGCTCCTGAGTTCCATTTTCTCAACACTCCAATGGCAGGAGACCAGGTTGATTGGGCTGAGCTGAAGAAACTGTACAAGACCAAGGTGTTGGCAAACTTCACCCCATCATCTTCTGCAGAGTTGAAGGCCATTCAAGACAGGTTTCTTGACTGGTTTCTGGTGCCCAAAGACAACAGAAGATATGCATAGAATAGGATCTGATCTTCATTGTAATCTGTAATCATCCTTGTCCTTTCTATCAATGAAATTCATATCTTCTCTGTTCTAAAGACAACCTCTTGTTGTCTTAATTGTTTGCCTGATAAGATCTATTCTAAGATCTTATCCTTTAATGTTTTCTTGCTTAAGTTTATTATTCTTGATCAGTTCTGGTAGTGTTTTAACTCCAACAAAAAGGGGGAAATTGTTAGGATAAAAATTGTTAGTTTTGATGAGTTAAAACAAACCAGAAGATGTAATAGGACCATCTGGACCTGTTAGCCAGATGATGATCTAGATTAAGACTTAGTCTAGGGGGAACTGCCAGACCAGAAGACTTCACCAGAAGAGTCACCAGAAGACCCCACCAGAAGACTTCACCAGATGAGACAGACCAGAGGCAGAGGACCTCCCCCAGACCAGACGAGTCCGAACCAGACGAGTCTGGTAGAACAAAAGATGCTCAGTTTGATCCCCTTATTCTACTGAGTATTCTGGTTGTTCACCAGATAAGGACCAGAAGACACCGAGGTTGCCTGGTGTCTGGTCCTGCCTTCTCTGGAGAGAATCAGAGTTAGGCAAATGAAGCTATTGACCGTTGGTGATTCAAATCAAGTCAACAAGATCAGGATTGGAAAGTATTTGAAGATAATCAATCCAAGGATCCCACCAACCCAATCAATCAATTAGGGAATTGATTGATTGAGGCTTCCTTATTTAGAGGATCTGATTGGATTAGCCCTCCAACGGCTAGCCCTAATCCCCTCTATATATACAAGAGTGCAGTTCAAGAAAAAGCTCTAGAGACTCTACACGCGCACATAGCATACTAAGCTTTTTTGATCACTACGCATTTGCACTCACTTTGTTCTTAATTACTCATCCAACTCGTAAGGAGTTTATATACTCAACCTGTTCATCTTGTTAGACAAGGTTGGAGTAAGTTTGTCTTTAGATCGAAGTTAGATCTAAAGAGATTGTAAGAAGGTGCTGGTACTTCGGAAATTCTAGTAAGTAGTGAGTTTGTTGGTTGGATAGTGAGACCCCTTTGATCAAGGGAGAGTGGACGTAGGATATTCAGATCCGAACCACTATAAATACGGTGTTATTTATTGCTTTCTTTAATATCTGTTGTTTATTATTTGTGCTCTTAGAAAAGATTTTCTCTAAAGACATTTTGGTTATAAAGGCTTCCGCAATTAATCTATCTAGTGGGACCAACACTTGTGAACTTTTCCAGAATATGTTAACAATGCATATCAATTGTTTTCTGTTCACAATATGTGATAATTTATACAATGTTAATGATAAATTATTCCAACACTCACAAGCCCTAACTGTATCTTTTCTCCTTCAACCTGCAAAAAGCGCCCCCAAATTCGATCTGAAAGGCTGAAAGTTGAGAGTAATCATAGTAAGTTGAGAGAAATTGTTGGGTTATGTTTTAGTTTTGATGATTTTTCAAACACCACATGTAATAGGTTTGAAAGCAGTCAGGATTGTATCTTTAGTTTCAGGTCAGGCTAGGTCATTTCTCAGTAGAATAGGCTGTCAGTTGGGGGAACACTCAGTTGAGAGGGAACTCAGCGAGGGGGAACTCAGCCACACAGCCTGAGGAAATCAAGATGACATCACAAGCAGAACTGAGTGAAGTCATGGCAGAGACCTGAACCTAAAGAGAAGCCTGCAGGATGTCCCACTGAGTACAAACCTGGCTGATCTAAGCTAAGTCAGGTGGACCACTCAATGAAGAGCATGATCAGGAGGATCAGTGCTGCACCAAGTAGGCCCGGAAGGAGTCAGGCTAGTGTGGTCAGGGAAGTTTGTCATTCAGCCTTATGACAAACTTCTTGGAGAGATTTCAAATAGTCCCCGAAGGACAACTACACTGAAGACGTTCAGTCCACTGAAGATCATCGAGTCAGTGAAGGATGAATCTACCTAAAGTCAGTGGATCTTGGTCAACCCACTGAGTCAAAGATCCGTTGGACCCAGCCCACGTGGACCAATCAGCACAATGCAGCAACTCTGACACTGACAAGGCCGCATTTCAAGAAAAGTGGTTGAAACCATTAATTGTATGGATTCAAATGTAATTTCCTCCAACGGTTACATTTGAATCCACACTATAAATACAAGCTCATAGTTTCGGTTTAAGTGTGTGGTATAGAAAGAAAAATCAACACCTACAAGCTTTGAGGGTGTGTGAGTTATTAGGGAGTCATAAGGAAGTATTTCTCACACCCACGACACTGACCATTAGGGTTTTCACTTATATTCATTGAGTGTCAAGCTTGTAACTCTTAGCTTAGAGAGGTTTTCTCAATCTTAGCTTGAGGCTAATACATTGTAAGGGAAAACTTCACATAGTTGGAGAAACCAAACTGAAACCAAAACCCTCTAGTTAGGTTTGTTGCTCGAAGTTAGTTAGTGAGGAGCGGCAGCCCAGGGAGTGGCGTGAGTCCAGTGTTTTATGCACCTTGGCAAGTTAAAAATAAGATTCTCAGTTAGTGGATTTCCTGTTAAATCAGGCCGTGGATGTAAGAGCTTGAGTCTCTGAACCATGTTAAACTGAGAGTTTTTACTGTTTAAAGTATTTACTAAAGTGTTGTGAAAATCTGCTCACTGAGAGCATTGTTAAAAGAAAACTTTGGTTAAGTATTCAGGTCAGGGAGAACCCTTCTCACTGACCAGTTCAGGCAACACACTCGAGAGTTCAGCATCTCGAGTAACTGCGTTACTTAGAGTATGAGTCTCCAAGTCTTCACACTGACTTGGTAGCTCAGGCTCTGAGTAAAGAAGTGACTTGAAGTGTAACCTCTCGAGTCACTGCCTTGTTACGAGACTGAGCTCGCAAGTCAATTGCACTGACTTGAGTGCTCTGACTCGTAGCAATGCAGTGAATTGAGTATTATTCACTCTTGCTGAACTCCCTGAGGAAAAGGTTTAAAAAAAATTGCTCCTGAATTCCCATTTTGCCCTTCGAAAACAGGGACCATCAATTGGTATCAGAGCGGGTTGTTCATATGACCACTGATCCAGTTTTGTTAAGAAAAATTGTCAACCGAACATATCTTAAATGTTTTAAACTATGGGAATTTCTGTATATTTCAAACTATTACCTGTGTTCTGAAATTCAACTTGTAATAGAAAATTATTTGGTTAGAAGTTTTAGAATCATCAAAAAGGGGGAAATTGTTGGGTTATGTTTTAGTTTTGATGATTTTCCAAAAACCACATGTAATAGGTTTGAAAGCAGTCAGGATTGTATCTTTAGTTTCAGGTCAGGCTAGGTCATTTCTATGTAGAATAGGGTGTCAGTTGGGGGAACACTCAGTTGAGGGGGAACTCAGCAAGGGGGAACTCAGCCACACAGCCTGAGGAAATCAAGATGACATCACAAGCAGAACTGAGTGAAGTCATGGCAGAGATCTAAACCTAAAGAGAAGCTTGAAGGATGTCCCGCTGAGTACAAACCTGGCTGATCTAAGCTAAGTCAGGTGGACCCTCAGTGAAGAGCATGATCAGGAGGATCAGTGCTGCACCAAGTAGGCCCTGAAGGAGTCAGACTACTGTGGTCAGGGAAGTTTGTCATTCAGCCTTATGACAAACTTCTTGGAGAGATCTTCAAACAGTCCCTGAAGGACAACTACACTGAAGACGTTCAGTCCACTGAAGATCATCGAGTCAGTGAAGGATGAAGCTACCTAAAGTCAGTGGATCTTGGTCAACCCACTGAGTCAAAGATCCGTTGGACCCAGCCCACGTGGACCAATCAGCACAAGGCAACAACTCTGACACTGACAAGGCCGCATTCCAAGAAAGGTGGTTGAAACCATTAATTGTATGGATTCAAATGTAATTTCCTCCAACGGTTACATTTGAATCCACACTATAAATACAAGCTCATAGCTTCGGTTTAAGTGTGTGGTATAGAAAGAAAAATCAACACCTACAAGCTGTGAGGGTGTGTGAGTTATTAGAGAGTCATAAGGATGTGTTTCTCACACCCACGACACTGACCATTAGGGTTTTCACTTATATTCATTGAGTGTCAAGCTTGTAACTCTTAGCTTAGAAAGGTTTTCCCAATCTTAGCTTGAGGCTAATACATTGTAAGGGAAAACCTTACATAGTTTGAGAAACCAAACTGAAACCAAAACCCTCTAGTTAGGTTTGTTGGTCGAAGTTAGTTAGTGAGGAGAGGCAGCCCAGGGAGTGGCGTGAGTCCAGTGTTTTGTGCACCTTGGCACGTTAAAAACAAGAATCCCAGTTAGTGGATTTTCTGTTAAATCAGGCCGTGGATGTAAGAGCTTGAGTCTCTGAACCACGTTAAACTGAGCGTTTTTAATGTTTAAAGTATTTACTAAAGTTTTGTGAAAATCTGCTCACTGAGAGCATTATTAAAAGAAAACTTTGGTTAAGTATTCAGGTCAGGGAGAACCCTTCTCACTGACCAGTTCAGGCAACGCACTCAAGAGTTCAGCATCTCGAGTCACTGCGTTACTTAGAGTATGAGTCTCCAAGTCTTCACACTGACTTGGTAGCTCAGGCTCTGAATAAAGCAGTGACTTGAAGTGTAACCTCTCGAGTCACTGCCTTGTTACGAGACTGAGCTCGCAAGTCAATTGCACTGACTTGAGTGCTCTGACTCGTAGCAATGCAGTGACTTGAGTATTATTCACTCTTGCTGAACTCCCTGAGGAAAAGGTTTAAAAAAATTGCTCCTGAATTCCCATTTTGCCCTTCGAAAACCGGGACCATCAGAAATCATACATAGAGTCAAATCATTTTCCTAATCATCTGCTTCTATGTATGTTTGTTTTCCTTGATCTTTCCCAATCTCCTTTTTCAAGATCTAGGGGTTTACATCGTCGGTGCATCCGAAACGTATGTCCGTGATGAATATCAAAAGGTAGGAACCATGCTTTTAACGACTCATGTGTTTGTAATGTTGACATCACTTTGTTGATTTTACTTCTTACTATTTGTTGTTCTGAGCAGACACTCTTAGATCGATAAACATTCGGAAGGGTGAATTAAATGTAGATGCTAGATGGTACCTTTTATTGGGTTTTAGTTCAATGTAAACTCAAAATTTTAAAATGGTTCAAAATATGGGACCTTTCTCTTATTCAGTTGATTGCTTGTCTACTGATTTATCAAAATATGGGGCCTTTCTCATAAATTTTTAATTAATTTGCACATATATTATTTTACTCCATTTTTTACTCAATTTTCCAGCTTTAGTTATACATGTGTATCCGATTTACTTATTTAAACTTCTTTTATTGAATGTGCTATTGTTTGGATCATTGTGAAAAAATAAAAAATTAATGCACATACACAAAAATTCAAATATTAATTGAATTATATATCTAGAAATTGAATTTACATGTACAAATTCAGACCAAATAAAAAAAATTGAATATATTTAAAACTTATAACATTACATATTCAAAGTTTAAGTTCACAAATTTATAAACTAAAATTACATATTTATGTCTAATGCAAACAATATAAAAATTTGCACTCGGACCAAAATTGCAAAAAATGTAAAAACTTGCACACTTCCTCTATCTTCAAATCTTCTCCCTTGTTGCCCCAGCTCCAAGAACTTCAACACCTTCAATGAACAATGTTCAAAGACCTTCTAACACCTTC
Source organism: Ballota nigra (assembly GCA_947034835.1). Classification (NCBI taxonomy): domain Eukaryota; kingdom Viridiplantae; phylum Streptophyta; class Magnoliopsida; order Lamiales; family Lamiaceae; genus Ballota; species Ballota nigra. Next base: position 14,777,926 of record OX344722.1, read on the forward strand.
AATAAGAAAAATGTGTAGGTTCAATATAAAAATATCGAGATTACATATCATATAAACACACACATGCTCACACATAAAGGCGCACACACACTGTACACACATGCACACACCTTACACACATATTCACACACATTGCACACACACACTGCACACATATTCACACACACTGCACATATATTCACACACATAGGCATCACCAACACACGCACACACCCCACCACCATCAATACACACACCACTACCACAAACACATGCACACCACCACACACACAATAAAACACAAAAACCACACACATAAGCGTGCACACATAAATACACCTATAAAATTACAAATAAGTAAATAAATCATTTTTTATTTTGCCAAATATCGAAGCAACTAGCCCAAAAATTGTAGAATTAAAATCGAAGTAAAAAACCCCAATAAAATCTATCGCAGATCCGTGCAAAAAATCAGCGGCGGCATCTATTAGATAGGAGGCGTAGTGTCGGTGCCTGTTACTTAGATCGAACAGATCTGCGATAGATTTTGACCAGTCGCAAGGCTGTGCCAGTGCACGGCGTCACCTATGGACTGAGCGCGGTGGAGATGAACGGCGGTGAACGGTGCTAGTAGCAGTGGGCGCCGCCGTTCAGGATAGTGGGTCTCACGATGGAGAATCTGGAAGAGGGCGGAGCGGCTCCGCTCATCTGGGTCGGCGCGGAAATGATCGTCGGCCACCTCAGAGGCGCCGCCTTGAGAGAGAGGGGGTGGGCTGAGTGAGTTTTAGAGAGAGAAAAAGAGTTTTTCAAAATTTCTTTCTGAAAGTAATGGCCGAAAGAGAGAGATAAGGGGGTGGGTGTGGGGGGATTTGTGGGGATGCTAGTGGAGTGGTAGGGGTGTAGGTTGGAGTAGGTTTTGAACTTAATTGTGATTTTTAAAAAAAAAATTAAACTAAAAGTTAATTGAAGACCTATAAGTATACCTATTTGTAATTATTTCCATTCGGAACTGTAAGATCTACTATTGGTTTCACAGATTTAACCCCCCTTTAGATTAGTCTTATTTTCTGCAGACTGAGTTTTTTTTTTTTAATTAACAGTCTATGAAGTTCTTTCATTTTGGCGGAGTTGGGAAAAATTATGTGAAATTTTTGTGGGATATTTGCCTCACGCTTATTCCTCACCGGCCTATGTGTTTACTTTGAATGTTTAATGGTTCATGTAATGTGGAATTGTAGATGAGGAATTAGTCTTTTTATACTTAAAGTAGCTATGCATATTTTAATTTGAAAATGAGCATTTGTGTAATTTTAGCACGACTTTTCATACTGCAATGCCACTTACCAGAGTATAATGAATGCAGTAAAATAATATTTTAATTCAATAAGTTATTTAGTCTCTCTATCAAAGCATGTTTTTAACTTTTTACCTCGAAAACGTAAAAAGTCCTGTCACAAGAAAGGTTTTGTCGGATTTTTTTTAAATTAGTGGCAGCACTGCCCACACGAATTTCAGTGAGTGAAGTGCACGGTAGCACCAGAAAGCGAGTGCAAGTCACGCTGACAGCAGAACTATCCTCCCCTTTACAGTAAATATAGTTATAGATTTCTCAACACAAGGTCCAGCACAAATTAACAATTAGAATATCCATATCATGACATAACCATCATATCGACAATTATGAATAAATGTACTAGGGTTAGGACTTATAATATATATAGTGTATTATTCCGGTTCAGTTTGATATTTAAATTTTCAGTAATTTTACCAAAATGTTTCAAAATTTAGAATATTAAAAAGTAAAATAAAAAATTGAAAACGAACCGAATATCAAATTTACTGATCTGAAATAATATTTCAATTTGGCTCGGGTTTTACCGGACATTGCTTACTCTTATATGTTAGTGTGTTTATAAGTTCATTATTTCAAAATGTGTGGGTTTTTTCATTTTAAAGAAAGTTATACCTATTAAAAAAATCTGATTTTTTTTCTTGAAATCAGATTTAAGAAACTCGCGAGTTGTAAATTCGTTGTTGTGGTTGGTAATTGAAAGGGCAAAAAAACATATTCACTTATAATTTGAAATTTTCAATTTAGGGTGTTTATGAAGAAAGTGGTGGCCAAACAAGTTAAATATCCAAATTATACAAATTAGGGTGTTCACAATTTATACAAAATTTTAACAAAATTGTCCACAAGTTAAATATCCAAATTACTTTATACAAAAATTTAACAAAATTGTTCACAAGTTAAATATCCAAATTACCCATTTCTTGACATTGTTTACTTGCTATAAGTGAACAAAATTATTCTCTTGATCACAAACCACATTTCTTAACAGATATTTGCGCACTCACCGTTCGCATATTCTAACTAAATAAGACAAATCACAAAATTTTCTAACAAGTATTTGCAAACACATTGTTCATTTACTCTAACCGAACATACACTAGTACAAAAAAGAACTTAGAAAGCGGTTATTTTTTAACTTAGAAAGCGGTTAGAAATGCTTTCTAAGAATCAGCTATCTAAGCTAAGAAAGCGGTTAGGAAACCGCTATTCAAGATAAACACTTAGATAGCGGTTAAAAACCACTGTGTACTAGGAAAGCGGTTTCGAACCACTATCCAAGTCAATTTATTAGAAAGCGGTTTCGAACCGCTATCCAAGTCGACTTCTTAGAAAGCGGTTTCGAACCGCTATCTAAGATCCTTACTTAGAAAGCGGTTCTTAACCGCTATCCAAGTGCATTTACATTTTTTTTTATTTAATTCACTAGGAAAGCGGTTCTTAACCGCTTTCTTTGATTTATAATTTTTTTTTATATTTTCTATTTTATTTTAATAAACCTGTTTATATACAAATAAATATATTTATCCATACCATCAAATATTAATCCATAGCATCAAATAAATATAATTAATTACCAAAAAATTCATAATAATATCATATCATCACAAATTAATATATAAGTTACATGCCAAAAGTTATATAGTAATGTCTTACAAAAAGAAAATTACATTAAGAACCTATTGTATAAATACCCCATCCAATCCATTTTCCATTTGTCAATTCTAGCTTTGTTGTAAGTCGGGATCCGAGGATTATGCACAAACTGCAAATTACATTTAAAATTTAATTAATTAATACGAATATGTTATATATATATCAATCAATAATAATTTAAATAAATCGATAAATCAACTTACTTCATCAGGTATAGTCGTCTGAGAAGTCAATATTATATCTTCAATGTAGCAACACACAAAATGTCCACAGTGAGAAGTCAAGATTATATCTTCAATGAACAAATTTCATTATAAAAAATGACATATAATTTGCATTCATGGCATTTTGGCAGAGTTGTAAGACATGTCAAGGCATTTCCTAAAATATTGTTCCCTCTGTCCCAAACTTAATTGAGACTTACTGAAACTATCCATCTCCTTGTTCAATCAATATCTCCATAAATGATAATATAAAAAAAATTAATTTTACAATTATATTCCCTACACTAATATGCTTACCTCTCATATTTTTACTTTATACATACTAATTCACATTCATCGAAATCACATAACTAAGCAAAATTACAAGTTGTGATCTTTGAAACCCATAAACGAGCATCAACAAATTAAAGAATACATAAACATAAACCAGAACAACCATAGCTACAAAAAATTTATATTTTATACAATTTCTGGTCTTTGAACAAATTAAACTCAGATCAAACACAAAATATATACAAGAGCTACAGATTTCCTTTTTGGAACAAAACAAGAAAAACATATCTACACATTTGATGCTAATTAACTAGTATAAATAAATTAGGCATATATATATATAGAGAAATAGGAGTAATTACCTGGCGTCGGGCTAGGGCGACAGAGAGGCGGAGGGCTAGGGCGGCGTCCGGAGGTTGTGGCTGGGGCGACGAGTGGAGGCGCGGCCTGGGACGGCATCGCGAGGCGCGGACTGGGACGGCGTCGCGAGGCGCGGTCTGGGACGGGTGCGCCGCAGGGGAGGGCTGGTTACGACGGCGGCGCGAGGCTGACGGCGGCGGAGTGGTGGCGTCTCGGGTGGGGGAGGAGAGGAGGAGAAGAGGAACTGATAGCGTACGTGTGCGTGAGTTTTTGGTGTGTTAGGGATTTGATATAAAAAATTTGGGTAAAAACTCTTAGATAGCGGTTCGTAACCGCTATGCAAGTCCAAAGCTTAGACAGCGGTTCTTAACCGCTCTTCAAGTGTCACTAGGATAGCGGTTCTGAACCGCTATACAAGGTTGAACTTGGATAGCGGTTATGAACCGCTATCTTACAAATAGGCCCTTACATAGCGGTTTTAAACCGCTTTCTAAGTTTAAACCTTAGAAAGCGGTTTTGAACCGCTGTCTTAGAATTTTTTTTTAAAATATATTTCTTTACATAACCGCTCTCCAAGTTGGTTCTTGGAGAGCAGTTTTTATAACAGCTATGCAAGAGCAGCTATGTAAGTTCGAATCTGTAGTAGTGATAACAAACCATAAATTTTTTAATCACATTGTTGGTTTGCTAAAAGCGAACACAACATACCCCCAAAAAGAAATCTAAAAGTTTATATTGAGCAAACAAGACAATTCAACATCATTGTTCATGCTCTCTTCATGCTTTTACCCAAAATAAAAAAAAATCATGTTTCAAATACAGAAAAGTCGTGCCAAAACTATATATTAATGTTCTTTACATTAAGATAATTAACCCTAAAAGTTTGGAGGAAGAGAGATGTGAAGGGTCATATGTGAAGTATGTAATCTGCTGGGCTTGATTCAATAGGAGGCTAAGTTGGGAAAGTGTTAGCCGTGAGAGATTAGTAATTTTGGGGTACCAGAGGAGATGGACCAGATGAGGTTGACCAGAGAAGCCTGACCAGAGAAGTCAGACAGATGAGACATCAGAGGAGGTCCATCAGGTGAGGTCTGATCAGACGAGTCTGGGAGATGAGACATCAGAAGAGGTCTATCAGAGGAGGTCTGAACCAGAGGTCATCTGATGTAAGTGGCCAGAGCCAGAGGAGGTCTTGTCATCTGATCCTGAAGTCCGTTATTCGCAAAGTACACCAAATTGAAGCTAATTCGAAGGCGGTTTCTAATTGAATCAACTATGGCGGTTATTGAAATCGTTAGCCAGCTGGATAACTAACTTGCATTGAGTTTGTTACAACTGAATCGAATCTAGGGTTTGTTTCTAATTTCTGTAACTATAAAAGAGGCTTCTCAGCTGAGAGAAGAAAGAGAATCAATTTGAGCGCAAACACTGTGAGATTGTGTGATTGTAACTTCCAATTCTTATCTTAGTGAAAAGATATCCTCTCGGATCCCGTGGACGTAGGAGTATTCATCTCCGAACCACGTAAATCTGGTGTTCTTGTGTGATTTCAATTTCGTTCTTATTGCTTTCATATTCCGATTCCCGAAAACAAGTTTTCTTGTGAATCCAAAACGATTAACAAGTGGCGCCGTCTGTGGGAAGCAATCATGGCTGCAACTAAGTTCGACATTGAGAAGTTCACGGGGAAGAACGATTTCAGCTTATGGAAGATCAAGATGAAGTCTCTCCTGGTACACAATGGGTTGTACGAAGCCTTGTTGCCACCGGCTCAAGTGGCTTCTGGAATAAATCCGGCGAAGGTGGAGGAGAACAAGAGGAAGGCACACAGTGCGCTTATCTTGTGTCTTGGGGACAAGCCATTGAGGGAAGTATCGAAGGAGGAAACCGCTTTTGGGATCTGGAATAAGCTGGAGCAGTTATACCAGACCAAGTCTGTTACGAACAAGTTATACATGAAACAGAAGCTTCAAGTCTTCAAAATGAGTGAAGATAAGAATCTTGGTGATCAGTTGGACGAGTTCAACAGATTGGTGGATGATCTGGAGAGTTTGAATGTTACAATTGATGATGAGGACAAGTCATTAATGCTGTTAAATTCTCTACCTAAGTCTCTGGAAAATTTCAAAGATGCCTTGTTATTTGGAAGACAAGATCAGGTGATGTTTGATGATGTTCCAACTGCCCTGAAAACCAAGTTTCTACAGATCCAGACTGAAGGGAAGAAGCCTGCTGAAGGATTGAATGTTCAATCCAAGAAGAAGAAGGGGTTTCAGTCCAAGAAGAAGGATGGTGGAAAAAGAAATAAGGGTGGGAAGAAATCTGATTTTGTTGAGAAGAGAAAGTGTTTCACTTGCCATAAGGAAGGTCATCTGAGAAAGAATTGCCCTGAAAGAAGGAAGAAAGACAATCAAGGTGATCAAGATGGAGATGCAGCTGTTGTGGAGGTTGAAGGATATGATATTGCAGAGGTCTTGATGGTTAGTCATGAGAGACTAAGTCAAGAGTGGGTCCTGGACTCTGGGTGTACTTTTCATATGTGTCCACATGAAGACTGGTTCCTGGATCTTGAGAAAATTGATGGAGGTCTTGTTCTTTTGGGTAATGATGAGAGTTGTAGGGTGCAAGGATCTGGTTCTATCAAGATCAAGATGTTTGATGGAGTTGATAGGATCTTATCTGATGTCAGGTTTGTTCCTGAGTTGAAGAGAAATCTTGTTTCTCTTGGCACATTGAATTCTAAGGGCTTTGAATTCAAGACAGAAAAAAGAATTCTGTCAATAACCAAGTCTGGAAGAATTGTTATGAGGGGTATGATCAAGAATGGTTTGTATACTTTGATTGGAAGAACTGTAACAGGATCAGCTGATGTTACCATGGAGTCTTCTGATGTTAACTTGTGGCACAAGAGATTGGCACATGTTGGTGAGAAGGGTCTGATGGAGTTATCCAAGAAGGGAGCAATCCCTGGGAAGAGGATATGTAAGCTGGAATTCTGTAAGAGGTGTGTTCTTGGGAAATCAAAGAAGCAAACATACCAGAAAGGGAAGCATACCACCAAGGAGTTTATGGATTACATACATTCTGATGTATGGGGACCAGCAAGGGTATCCACTCATGGTGGAGGCAGGTATTTCCTTACCCTTATTGATGATTATTCCAGAAAGGTTTGGGTTTACATTCTTAAACAGAAGAGTGATGCCTTCTCTAAGTTCAAAGAATGGTTGATTGAACTTGAGAATAAGAGGGGCAGGACTATCAAACACTTAAGGACTGATAATGGGCTTGAATTCCTATCAGAGGAGTTTCAACAATTTTGTAGGGAGAAGGGTATTACTAGGCATAAAACTGTTCCTTCAAACCCCCAGCAGAATGGTCTAGCAGAGAGAATGAATAGAACTATTCTGGAAAGGGTTAGGTGTATGTTATCTGATGCTCATTTACCTAAGAGTTTTTGGGGGGAAGCTGTTAACACAGCCGTTTATCTCATTAATAAAGTGCCATCATCTGCTATTGAGTTTAAAACCCCAGATGAGGTCTGGTATGGAAAGATATCAGATTACTCAAAGTTGAAAGTTTTTGGGTGCCTAGATTATGTTCATGTGAGGCAAGACAAACTTGAATCTAGAGCTTTAAAATGTATCTTCATTGGGTATCCAAAGGGTGTTAAGGGGTATAAGCTGTGGTGTTTAGAGCCTGGGAACCAGAAGTGTATTACCAGTAGAGATGTTGTGTTTAATGAATCACAGATGGGTTACAAGTCTGGTGGAGGTGATAATAGATCATCAGCTGAAGAGATGGATGGTGTTATTTCTGAGCCAATTACTCAAGTTGAGGCGGAGCCTGATCATGATAAACATGATAGTGCATCTGGTTCTGAACCAGAGCAGGAAACAGGAGAGAATGGGTCATCAGATGAGGATAGTGCACCTGCAGAAGAGGAGGAAGAAGTGCCAGAAGCAGACTTGAGAAATTATAGTCTGACAAGAGACAGATCCAAAAGACAAATACATCCTCCAGCAAGGTTTGGCCGTGTGGATCTGGTCTCCTATGCACTTGTTACTGCAGAAGCCATAGAGTACCAAGAACCTAAAAGCTACAAAGAAGCCCTTGAGTGTGATGATAGGGAGTCATGGATTACAGCCATGACAGAAGAGATGGAGTCTCTTAAGACGAATCATACTTGGATTCTTGTTGATAAGCCACCAAGGCAGAAGCTAATCAGTTGTAAATGGTTGTTTAAAAGGAAGCTTGAATCTGGTGTGAAAGATCAGGTGAGGTTTAAAGCCAGGTTAGTTGCCAGAGGATTTACTCAGAGAGAAGGAATTGATTACAATGAGGTATTCTCACCTGTTGTTAAGCATTGTTCAATCAGATTACTTCTCAGTAGAGTTGTTCAAGAAGATCTGGAGCTACAGCAACTTGATGTTAAGACAGCTTTTCTGCATGGGGATCTTATTGAGAGTTTACACATGCACCAGCCAGAAGGGTTTATTGAACCAGGGGGAGAAGGGAAGTTGTGCCTGCTCAAGAAATCATTGTATGGCCTCAAGCAAAGTCTAAGACAATGGAACAAGAAGTTCAATGAAGTTATGCTATCCATTGGGTTTGTAAGAAGCAAGTATGATACTTGTGTATACCTGGAAAGGCAAGGTAATGATGTGATAGCCTATCTTCTGATTTATGTAGATGACATGCTTATTCCCAGTAAGAGTCTTCTGAAGATTCAGAGTATCAAAAGGAAGCTAAGTGCTAGATTTGATATGAAGGACTTGGGAAATGCTAAAATAATTCGTGGAATGGATATTCTTAGGGACATAAAAGCTGGAAGACTATTCTTATCCCAGAAGAGTTACATTGAGAAGGTCCTGAAGAGGTTTAACATGCATGAGAGTAGAGCTGTGTCAACTCCTCTGGGATAACAGTTCAAATTATCTAAGGAAATGGAACCAAAGTCTGATGAAGAGAAGAAGACTATGATGAAAGTACCTTATGCAAGTGGGGTTGGAAGCTTGATGTATGCTCTGGTCTGCAGCAGACCAGACTTAGCTTATTCATTGAGTATGGTGAGCAGATACATGGCTAATCCTGGAAGATTACATTGGGAAGCTTTGAAATGGATATTCAGATACCTTAAAGGGTAATCTGATCTAGGTTTGATGTTTGAGAGGATGACTGACCAGAAGAGTCCACTGGAAGGATTTGTAGATTCTGATTTTGCTGGTAATCTGGATACCATAAGATCTTTAACAGGGTATATCTTTACACTTTACAATACTGCTGTAAGCTGGAGATCTGTTCTGCAGAGTGGAGTTACATTGTCTACTACAGAAGCAGAGTTTGTTGCAGTGTCTGAGGCTGTTAAGGAGGCTTTGTGGTTGAAAGGCATAATCAAGGATTTTGGCATAAGTGAAAGGGTTGTGGTCATTCATTGTGATAACCAGAGTGCAGTTCATCTGGTTAAACATCAAGTGTTCCATGAGAGATCAAAGCACATTGATGTAAGGTTGCATTTTGTAAGGGAAATCATTGACAAGGGAGTGGTTCTCATCTAGAAGATATCTACAGAGGACAATGCTGCAGATATGTGTACAAAGTCTTTACCAAGGACGAAATTCAAATTCTGTGTTGAATTGGTAAAGATGAGTGTATGGGATGTTCCTTAGACCCAAGCTGGAGCATGGAGGAAAGGAGGAGAGGATTGATACTTCTCATCTGAGGTGGAGAATTGTGAAGGGTCATATGTGAAGTATGTAATCTGCTGGGCTTGAATCAATAGGAGGCTAAGTTGGGAAAGTGTTAGCCGTGAGAGATTAGTAATTTTGGGGTACCAGAGGAGATGGACCAGATGAGGTTGACCAGAGAAGTCAGACAGATGAGACATCAGAGGAGGTCCATCAGGTGAGGTCTGATCAGACGAGTCTGGGAGATGAGACATCAGAGGAGGTCTATCAGAGGAGGTCTGAACCAGAGGTCATCTGATGTAAGTGGCCAGAGCCAGAGGAGGTCTTGTCATCTGATCCTGAAGTCCGTTATTCGCAAAGTACACCAAATTGAAGCTAATTCGAAGGCGGTTTCTAACTGAATCAACTATGGCGGTTATTGAAATCGTTAGCCAGCTGGATAACTAACTTGCATTGAGTTTGTTACAACTGAATCGAATCTAGAGTTCGTTTCCAATCTCTGTAACTATAAAAGATGCTTCTCAGCTGAGAGAAGAAAGAGAATCAATTTGAGCGCAAACACTGTGAGATTGTGTGATTGTAACTTGTAACTTCCAATTCTTATCTTAGTGAAAAGATATCCTCTCGGATCCCGTGGACGTAGGAGTATTCATCTCTGAACCACGTAAATCTGGTGTTCTTGTGTGATTTCAATTTCGTTCTTATTGCTTTCATATTCCGATTCCCGGAAACAAGTTTTCTTGTGAATCCAAAACGATTAACAAGAGATATATATTTTAGTTTTGTCTTTTTATGTTTTAGTTTATACTTTTTTATACAATAAAGGTATATATAATAGTCTAATATTAGCGGTATACATCTTTTATGATTATATTTTAAATGAGGTGTACATTTTATTTGGATATGTATAGTAAAATTAGGATTTTGTTATGAAAATTAGATATTGAGAGCTTATTAGTTCATATATAATTACAAATTATATATATATTCCCTTAGTAATATTATACTGTAATTTATAACCAAAATGAATCTATAATATAAAGTGAAAATCCAACCTAGTACTGCTAGTTGAGAGAAGTCCATTCATAATAATGGATACAAACTCACTTAACAATGAGTCATTGAGATGATAAAGAATGTTTCAGGTTTGTGCTCCAATAATTACTTTGTGGTATGCAATAAACGGGTTAGAGGGGACCTTGGACGAAGAGCCTTTTAACACTCAAGTCAGAATGTATGTTTAGATAGATAAATATTGCAATGCAATTAATAGTAGAAATTTTGATTTGTTGTGTTTGCAAAAGAAGGAATGAGTATTTATATATACTAGCTCGTAGATATTTTTCAATTTTAAATGTCAACAAACTCTAAATACGATAGCAGTACAAATGCAACGTATTTAATATTTGCCCAGCTAGTGCGTCATCCATTTTCTGACATAGACGACATTGTATTTTGTGTCAAAGTACGAACGAGACATTCACAATCTCTTAGAGAGCAGAGGCTATTAGTTATGAGATCATATGTAATGGAAGAGCATAGTCTATCAGTTATGAGATCATATGTAATGTAATTGATCTTCCATTGTGATAAGATGATTCTCTCTCCTCAATAATGTCATCTTAGTTTTAATTTTTAAATCTCACCAATCTGAAAAGGTCCAGGATCTCGGATGTGCTCTAAAGCGGATACATATTCACTTGTGGTCTTCTTGGATCATTTTTGATACGTTGAAGAGACAAAATTGTGGTACTTAGCCAATTGTAATATAACATTGCGACCAATGGAACTTAGGGTCCGCTTGGTTCGGAGTGATGATTATAGGGTAATGAGAATTAAAGTGATTGAGGAGTCATTCAAGTAGAGGGTAATGAATGATGAATTATTTGATATGTAAATTATAACTCATTTTCAATCTTATTACAATAAATTGATAATACCAAACACTACTAATGAAATCATTCCCATTACCCTATAATCACCACCCCAACCAAGCGAACCCTTAGTTGATAGTATTCTGACCTAGTCAATATTAAGTTTGGGCAGGTTGACTCTGCCAAAGAGATCGACTTTCCTTTAGAGCATATGTAGTGGATTGTTTAAAGAGCATCCACTCATTGGATGAATGCATATGTGCAATTTAAATCATTGTGGGCTCTCCTTTAAATGGAGAGAGAAGATCATATATCCAATACATTGAATTGGAGAGAGAGTATGACATGTGGGCCCCTAAACTTGGAAATAAACTGTGAAATGAATTTGGAAGGGAAAATATATCCGATGCATGCTTGCTTTTTAATATATTTGATGGGACTATTACTAGAGTAAGTTAAAAAAAAAAAAAAACTGAAATTATACAACATAACCGTTGCAATATAGCCTACGTACAAAAAAAATATTCTACTTCAACGGCTACTGACACATTTAACGGATACATTTTATATTAAAAAAATAATTTTTTTCCCTATAAATATGAGATAATATGACTATATTATTTCATTCTCTATCTCTCAAATATTATCATATTCTCTCTTCTTTCTCTTCAATTTTACTTCATTCTCCAATTTTTATTCAATATGGATAAAAATACCAAATTTAATTTTAGTAATTTGTTGAATTCTCAAAGTTCGGAAGAAGACGAGTCACCCCAAAATGAGCAATTTCCTCCAAATTTTTCTTACTCTCAAAATTCTCAATTTCCTCCAAATCTTTCTTGTTCTCAATTCACCCCTAACCAATTTGTTTCACAAGTTTCTCCAAATTTTCCTTTTGGAAATATGGGCAATTTTTCGAATTTCGCCAACAATATGGTGAATATTCCGAATTTTTCCAACGGACCTCACTTTCAAAATCTCATGCCTGAAAATGCATGGCAACAGACAAACAATCAATTCGGGAAACAACCACAAGTGTTCGGAAATGCAACTCCAAAAGCAACGAAGCAACAATCTAGATCTTCTAAAGGCAAAGCACCAGTATCTGATCGTGAGTCGCCCATTTCTATTGAAAGTGAGGACACAAAGAGGCGAATAATTCCTTGGACGACTGAAGAGGACGAACACCTAGCAAGAGCGGTATGTAACATTTCTGATGACCCGATTATAGGAAATGATCAGACTAACAATGCATTTTGGAATCGAATTGGTTGGTATTACAACAAATACAAGAAAGATAATATTTGTGCACGCACACCGGCCAACATGAGATCGCATTGGCATTACGTCAAGTCTATTGTGCACAAATTCAATGGGTATCACATACTCATCAGTGGTACGTACAGAAGTGGGCATAGTGATGAGGACATATGGAAAATGGCGATGAAAATGTATCGAGATGAGAACAGGAATGCTACATTTAATCTTGCTCATGTGTGGGCAATCGTTAAAGATCGTCCTGAGTTTCAACCACAACAAGATGAAGCCTACTTTGCCACGAAGAAGTCAAAGACCTCTGAATCGGGTGCTAGCAACACATCTTCAACTCAAGAAACAGGTGCTGATTTTGACTTAAACGACGAAACACGTCCGATTGGACAAAAAACCGCAAAAAAGAGAGCAAAAGGAAAGGCTAAAGCTAAAGCCAATGACAACGAAGGTGGCAATGATGATTTATATACAAGGGTGGATGGCATTGTCAAAGGTATACATGATTTGTCAAGCATAAAAAAAACTGAAGTTGAATTGAAAAAGGCACACATCGAAGCAAAGAGAGAAAGACAGCGGCTGAAGGAATTTGAGGCCTTTTTCAAGGACAGAAGCACCATGACTGATGAGCAACTCGAAATGCATGACCTACTCAAGCAACAAATTAAAGCGAAATGGAAGGGGGCAATCTAATTTACTTAAAGTCGTGTAGTGTCTACTATTATGTAATTTTTAATATTGTTGTGAGCTTTAATTACTGTAATCTTTTAATATTGTTGTGAGCTTTAATTATTGTAATCTTTTAATATTGTTGTGAGCTTTAATTATTGTAATCTTTTAATATTGTTGAGATCTTTAATTATTGTAATCTTTTAATATTGTTGTGAGCTTTAATTATTGTAAACTAGCCGTTGCAAACTAGCCGTTGCAAACTAGCCGTTGCAAACTAGCCGTTGGTGTAGAAGGCTTATATATTGAAGTGGTGGGTGTCATCTTCATTTCATCATCAACATTGTTTCTAAATACACAATATAATTTTCATACACGAAATGGCTCAATATTCCAGCAGTTCCAGCTCATCCAGCGACCACGAAGATGAAATCAATAATCCCGAGTTAGATTTATACGCAGCAATACTTCATGAAAGTCAAGTTATATTGGAGGAATATGAACGAAGGTGCCTCCAAAGAAGGTGTAACAGGCGACGGTACATCAATCGGGAACGTGTTGCCGGACACGAAAGACTTGTTCAAGATTATTTTGCTGAGGCGCCCGTGTATCCAGACTATATATTTCGACGACGATTCCGAATGCGAAGGGACTTATTCCTTCGTATAGTGAATACACTTGAAAATCACTCTTCATATTTTCAGCTTCGATTCGATGCATCTCATCGAAGAGGTTTGTCACCACTTCAAAAATGCACGGCGGCTATTCGTCAACTCGCTTATGGAGTCCCGGCCGATCATCTTGATGAGTACCTACGGATGGGGGAAACAACTGCAACCAATTGCCTTTTCAATTTCTGTCAAAATGTGGTTGAAATATGGGGCAACCAATACTTAAGAAAGCCGAATGATGCTGACATTCAACGACTTCTTCAATTACACGAAGACCGACACGGTTTTCCTGGAATGTTGGGCAGTCTTGATTGTATGCACTGGGAATGGAAAAATTGCCCTGTTGCCTGGAAAGGTCAGTTCACAAGAGGACATGGTTCTCCTACAATCGTGTTGGAAGCGGTCGCGTCCCAAGACTTGTGGATATGGCATGCTTTTTTTGGAGTCGCGGGATCACGTAATGATCTCAACGTGTTATATGAATCTCCTTTATTCAACAATGTGCTCCAAGGAAATGCACCTGAAGTAAATTTCATAGCCAACGGAACTCACTACACGAAAGGGTATTACCTAACAGATGGTATATATCCAACGTGGGCTACTTTTGTGAAGTCTTTTCCTTGTCCAGACGATCCAAAAAGGAAGTTCTTTAAGGAAAGACAAGAAGCTGCTAGGAAGGATGTGGAACGAGCTTTTGGGGTTCTCCAAGCTCGATGGGCAATTGTTAGAGGTCCAGCTCGTTCTTGGTATAAGAAAAAACTAAAATATATTATGTTAACATGCATTATTTTACACAACATGATCGTTGAGGATGAGGGAGAAATGATTGGAAATTTTTACAACGAGGAAGGTGATGAGCCAACAGAATTCGTCCAAGGTCCAAATGTAGAATTTCAGGATTTTCTTCGAAGAAATTCCGAGTTACGTAACAGCGAAGTGCATCACCAACTTCGTGCCGATTTGGTTGAGCATATTTGGGCACGCTACAACAACAATTGATGGATTACCATTTTAATTTGATTGATGTATTGTTTAATTTCAGCATTGCATTCGTGAATTTTCAAATGTTCTAGATTTTAATTTATTGGAATATTTTAGTTTGAATGATGTTTTTTTTTAATGGCATTTTTCTTAAGTTGAATTAAAAAAAATTTACTTGTCAATTATTTTATAATGATTTACTTTAATAATATTAGTTAAAAATAATTATAATTGTGTAAAATGTAAAGTGTTAAAAAAATAAATAAAGTGATAGTGGGACCCTTGAATAGTAGTATGGATGGATAATGAATGGATGAATGGATGTGGAAATGTGTTTAAAAATGAGGGTGTTTAAAAGGAGATGAGGTGGAGGAAAGAGAGTGTGTGGATCCATCCACTAAGGATGCTCTTAGGAACTAAGATGTATAGCTTTCAGCAATTTGACTTGGTCAATGAGATTTAGTTCACTCTAGGAGTAGGAACTAAGACCACAGTCACAGTCACAGTCAGTCCTAGTATTATTTGTATTTGAATCGAATTTTAAAATGGGTCCCCTCCATCTACATAAATCAAAGATAACATAAAATATTTTTTTAAAAGAATAACAATGTATAATTTATAAAATATTTAATTACGCTTAAATAAAATAATATACGAGAATTATGTTGTAGGTAATTCCAAAAATAAAACTCGCCTAATAAGTTTAGCAACAATAGTATTAACCATGTCAAAATAATCAAGGTGTTCAATAATTCACTTCTCAACTAATAATATAGGTAACACATTCATCATTCTCATAACATGATTGAATGGAGGTACATTTTAATGAGTTTCAACTTTGAGACATTATTTTCTGCATTTGTCATTGTAACTAGCGTCCCCAACAAGATCTTATAAGCATTTGGAATACTCTCATCCATTTTCTTCAAATAATATGCACCACATTAATTGCATATTTTGTTTCTTTTGGTAAAGATACTTAAAAATGATAACTATGATTATCTTTGACGTAGGAAAAATCATTATTTGTCAGAATTTTGAAGACTTTTAAAAATCTTAACAAATTTTTATCAACAACACTTCGAAATCTTTCCTAAAATGAAAAAGAATCCATAAACCTCTACATATTTAATTAACTGTGTAAATCGGAATTTTATAAAATATGAATGTAATATTTTAAAGGATTTGCTTCTACAGATTCTATTAGGCCTTTACTTTTAATTTTATTATATGCGACATAAAAAAGAGTTTTACGATTTTTAACTAAGAGAATTTGCACATGAGTGAGTGATATATACTAAGTAAGAATTAACCACTTTTTTTATTAATAAAATAACCTAATTTGCTAAATAAGAATTAACCACTAAGCTGAATTGCAATATTTGTATGTATCTAATTAATTTTATACATGTGTATAAAATATTATATAGGCACTAGAAATAAAATTAAAATTGGAATCTGAATCAATAGATTTGTTGGCTTCATAAAAGGACTAACCCTGACTAATATATAAGACTTGAGCAGCTTGACTTTGCCAAAGAAATTGAGTTCCCCTCAAGAACTAAAATGTAAGATTTGAGGAATTTAACTTTGCCAATAAGGTAAAGTCCACTTCAAGAACTAAGATGTAAGATTTGGAGTAGACAAATGTGTTACACACAACCTTATCCAATTAACTAAAATAACACTTTCGTCGGTATTAACGTGGAGGTGGCTAACCTAATCCACATCACAACCAATTATAATTTGATAGGATCATAAGAGTACAAGATATAATAAATAGTATTTTCGATCTCATTAGCAAAGACATAGTGAATTTTTTCATAATTTTTGTATTATGAAGGAGTTATAAATTTTAGTCTGTTGAATACATAGTGCATTGATAAGTAGCTTGAGTATCATACTAGTGTGGATAGGAAATTAATTGTTGATGATGTTGATAGAAAGGAATTCGGGAGAATAGATGGTGGGACTCTAGCTGCTGTTATTTCTGGTAGCACGGTAATTTTCGTGGGGTCCTGCCAAAACTTTCAAGGGAGTGCACTTACTGATTCAGGAACTGTATCAGAATTCACAGGTTCTGGGAGTGTATGTACGAAATCTGAGAGTGTATCAGCTCCAAAAGGGGGTGACTTTGCTAATACAGGGTATGCCCCTACTCCAGGCCCAATAAGTGGAATGCAAGACCGGAATGTACTTTCTCCTAAATCACTTGCCGGCGATTTTGAAAAAACGATGAATACTCCATTGATGAATAAAAGTTTGATAAAAGCTAATCCAGGCACGATGAAAGCTAATCCAAGAACCTCTTCTGTGGGGAAGAACAACGAAAGCACGACACTTTGGGAAACACAACGAAAGAAATTTTTTAAGAAAATAAAGGGTTCTCAAAAGAACAATTATAGGCCACCTTAAGAAATTGTATTTCCTCTTTCGACTATGAGGCTCCTTTTGGACACATTACAACCTTCTTCCATTAAACCCAAGGGGGTTTTAGGAGATGTTTTAATGATGTACATTACCTTCTTTATCGTACCTTGGTCCCGGGTTGTGGGACCCCTATCTTTTTCTTTTCCTTTTCTATATATTCGCCTTTGTTTGCCTAATACTTCGTCATATCAACCTACTTCACTAATCCACTAATCAAGTTATATGGATTGTGTTTAATTAATGAGACCCTAATTTAACTAAAGTGATGCGGTCGTCCTCCCTAGATAAACCGGTATATGATAAACCCTTTCTAAAACCCTCTCGTTAAGCCTGATGCGGTCGTCTTCTCTCTAACGATTTTCGTACTCAATTTCAAGATAATTCTAGGGCTTATTTTAAGAATTCAATTAATTAAGAGAATTAAGACTAAACATCACTAATTATCCTAATTACGTACCAACGTCCTATTTGTACGAGTTCATCCTATCCTAAGCATGCAAAAGTTCTAGCCTAGCATGGTGGTTTGGATAACGAAAGCAATAATAAGATTCATAAACATAAGCATGGTTAAATTAATGGAAGAATTCAATAACATAACCAAAGATTAAAACAATAAGTCTTAAAACGAATCTCAATAAATAAAGAAGAATAGGTTTTGTAGTATCGAACGTTGAAGAAAGAAAGAACGAAATGAAACTCTAATCTATGAATTCTTAAGATCAAAACCTCGATTACAAAATATAAAACTCTTCCAATCTCTCTCCCAAGCTTTCTTCTTGCTCCAAGTATGTAAAAAATATCAATAGTGATCAAAAGGTGTCTAAAATCAATCTTGGACGGGGTATTTACTAGCTATACTAGTAGTTACCCCACAAGAGTATGAGATCACTGTAGTATGGGCGAGTATAGGGACCAAGTATACCGAACCCAAGGGAAAGTGTGTATGCGAGTAAATTCCTGGAGATGTGCGTCTCATAGCTAATATGAATGTAATGTTTTTATTTTTAAAGTAATACTAAACTATATTATACTAAATATATGCTAATAATGAAATTAACTAAATAACTTTGAGATTTTATGCAAATAATGGATAATGATGCTCGGGATAGGAATTGCTACGTATACTAACGGAGTTGGTACAATAACTAAAACAATCGTGATGTGCAAGTAATAATCCTAAGGGTACTAAAACTAGGCAATCAACTTCCCTAATCTAGCACAAGATTGAAAGACTAAAAGCTCAAGAATTAACCCTAATACTTCGTCATATCAAACTACTTCACTAATCCACTAATCAAGTTATATGGATTGTGCTTAATTATTGAGGTCCTAATTTAACTAAGGTGATGCGGTCGTCCTCCCTAGATAAACCGGTAGATTATAATCCCCTTCTAAAACCCTTTCGTTAAGCCTATTCATTATTAAAGAGTGAAACGGTCGTTTTCTCTCTAATAATTTTCGTACTCAATTCCAAAATATTTATATGGCTTATTTTAAGAATTCAATTAATTAAGAGAACTAAGACTAAACATCACGAACTACCCTAATTACGTACCAACTTCCTACTTCTACGAGTTCATCCTATCCTAAGTATGCAAGAGTTCTAGCCTAACACGGTGATTGAAACAACGAAAGCAGTAGTGATGATAATTAATATAAATATAATTGAATTAACAACTAAATTAAAGAACATAAACAACGAATAATTCAAAGTCTAAAAAATAATCTCTTATAGTCTAAAAAGCTAGGTTTTATAGTCTCAAATAACAAAGAAAGAAAGAATTAATCTAATAAGTTCAAAAGAAAATACTAAAACTATGAATTCGTGAATCAAAACCTCGATTACAAAGTGTAAAACTCTTCCAATCTCTTTCCCAAGCTCTTCTCCATCCTCTAAGTATCTAAAAATATCAATTGTAGTCAAAAGGTCTCTAAAATCGATCTTGGACGGGGTATTTATAAGCAACGGGCCTAAAACGGGCGAAAAAGGCCACATCTCGCGGGTCTAGGTCGAGCGCTAGGCGCTCGACCAAAACTTGGTCGAGTGCTTCCCCCTTCCAGCGCCAACAAGGCGCTCGAGCTCCAAATGGTCGAGCGCTAGACGCTCAATCTACTCTTGGTCGAATATGTGTCGGTCGAGCGCTAGGCGCTCGACCTACTCTCGGTCGAGCTCTCTAGACTTCCAGAACCCAACTAGTGCTCGACACTCCCTTGCTCGAGCGCATAGGAACTCAAGCACCTCCTTCCTTGAGCCAATTAACACTTTTTCTTGCACGAACTAACACTTTTCGTATTTCTTCAATATCTTCTCATCCGGACATCCATTTGAGTCGATTCAAAGTCCTACGAACTCCATTCTTCGCCCTCTATCCATCTATGAGCATCAAAGAGGCAAATTCATTAGTTTATGAAAATAGTACTCAATTGACTCTAAATACTCATCAAAATCACTTTAAATACGGGCAAATCGGGCTACAAACTACAACAATTTCACGCCTAATCAACCCCCCCAAACTTACCATATTGTTTATCCTCAAGCAATGAAATAATAAGTCAGTGAAATTGTTAAGAATGAATTATAGAACCAAATCATGCAAGTAATAGTATTCAAGCTTCAAAGATCGATCACCTGCACACAAACTCACCCCCTTCATCATACTCATGCATAAACAATAAGAACCACAAAAGTCAAACATGGATGTGCCCTCGGTGATGTGTTTCACTCCCTCATAAGTGTTTAGAAATATTAAGGGACTCACTCAATCAATCAATCACACAAATCAGTAACCATAGACTTGTAAGTACTCTCAACTTCGACCATAAACTAGAATCCATGCCGAATCAAAAATAACTTTTTCAAGGTTGTAATGTAAGGCTCTTTGGACAGGTGG
The DNA here is from genome assembly GCA_947034835.1 of Ballota nigra. Lineage (NCBI taxonomy): Eukaryota > Viridiplantae > Streptophyta > Magnoliopsida > Lamiales > Lamiaceae > Ballota > Ballota nigra. Next base: position 14,798,238 of record OX344722.1, read on the forward strand.
GGTAACTATATAGGATAACTGACTCAAGTGAATGGAGAATAGAAAATCAAACTTTGGTATTTTCAATAAAAGGAACCGACTTCTTCAAACATCTTCATGCAAAGCACTTTCAATTCCAACTACTCTCAACACCTTAATTATTTTTTTCTAACTCTTTTCTCTTTTCAATCACTTCATTTTTTTTTCTTTCTTTTTCACACAATATATGAGCTCATATTTTCTTTTTCTCATTCTCAAATTATTGTTCTTCCCCACAACTCAAATCATCACACCTTTTTCATATTCACTTAAACATTAATAATTCTCCTTCTCAACTCAACTCGATCCCTTTCTCATTCACAACTTTTCCTATTCTCTACTCAAATTGGGACAAAAAAGAGTTTAAGAATTTGGATAAGTTCAAATGTGCTAGCAAATAAAATAGGCTAAAGCTCAAACAGGCTAACAAGGGATAAATGTCATTGGTAGGTAAAATTTGGCTAAGTGACTCAACAAATCAAAGATGACCTAAAATTACTTTCGGCATTTCATACTAGACACAATCAAGAAGCGAGAGTACCCACAAGTTCTAGCACCTCTAAGGTGAAGATCCACTCACAAACGATGAGATCAATTTAATGAATTTAATCTCGTAATAGGCTCAAATCTCACGACTTTCACATCCATGCTAGTCCTAGTGAATTCTCACTTTTCATCACACAAGTATTCAAAAGGAAAATTCATAAGTATACGAGTTCCCTCTCAAATCAACTCTAACTCCTACACTCGCACAATATAGTCCCTAACTCAACTTCACAACTCACTAACTCATAAAATCACACTCAAAGATAACAATCAATAAACAGGAAAGTTAATAAGCATGAAATATGTAGTAGCACCCAATTAGTTTACAATATAAAAATAACTCAAAGAGTATCTCAGAGCACAATATATAATCTAACTCAACTCAAAGAGAGGGTGTGCGTCTGTGCAATATCAAATAAACTTCTCAAGTGCGCCGGTGCATATGTACACCATAAAACATATAAATACTCCACCCCCCAAACTTCGACCTTTTGAAGCGGTCTAAGTTTGGGGTTGTGGGTTACCTCATACGCATAATCCCCATTTGCACTTGGCAATTGTAGCACACTCCCATCTCGAGTTGCTTTTCTTATCTCTCATTAGAAACTCGTGCATTCTCGAGACACGCCTACAAGAAAAACTCTCAAGAATGAGGTTAAAACTTACGACTCAAAACAAAAACACTAATAACTAAAAACACTAAAAAGCAAATAGAAGTGGGTTGCCTCCCTCGCAGCGCTATTTTTAAGGTCCTAATGCTGGACCGAGCTCGAAGAAGCTTATGGGACATGATACTCAAAGTTACCTTCCTTATTCTCACAAGAGAAGTTTTCTAAGTTTTTCGCTTGATTCCCTTCCTCCTTCTTCACCTCGGGCGGTGGTTTTACTTTCTTTTTCGCTCTCCACGGAGGTACCCACTTCTTGATTATTTTCTTCATAACATCAACTCCTTCTTTTTTCTCCAATTTGGCCACGTCCACACTTTGAAGTTCTACCCTTTCTTCCTTGTCTTTAACCCTATCAAAATAATCAAGATCATAATGCTCAAAGGTTAAATCAGTAAGTGAAGGATTATCATAATCACGTATATAAGAAAGGTTAGGGATATGAGGTGTGTCTTCAACACAAGTGTCAATGGCATCAATGGAATGACAGCTCTCATCCTCCTTTGGGTGTTTCATGGCCTCATATAAGGAAATATTCACCTCTTAATCATCTACCTTTACCTTGATCTTTACATTCGCCACATCCAACACCATTCCCACCGTAGCTAAGAACGGTCTTCCCAAAATCAGGGGTACATGCTCATCTTCCTCCATCTCTAGGACCATAAAATCAGCTGGGAACACGTGATCACCCACCTTCACGAGAACGTCTTCAACCACACCTTGAGGTCTTATGATAGACCTATCAGCGAGTTGGAGAGTCATCATGGTTGATTGAAGATCTCTGCCATCCAACTTCTTGAATAGTGATAATGGCATTAGATTGATGCTCGCTCCAAGATCGCACAACGCTCCCTTCTTGACTCAATTCCCAATATCACATAAGATCGTGAAACCACCGGGATCCTTCAACTTCGGGGGAAGCACTTTGTGCACTAATGCACTCACCTCATGGTTCAGCTGCACAAGCTTTGGCTTATCAACTCTCCTCCTCTTAGCTATCAAGTTCTTCAGGAACTTGACATAATTAGGTATCTGTTCCAAAACATCATAAAAAGGTATGTTAATATGCAACTTTTTAAAAACATCAAGAAACTTAGCAAAATTTTCTTCTAACTTCTTCTTCATGAACCGCTGCGGATATGGGACTGGAAACACAGATTTTGGCACTTCCCATTCATCTCGCTCGGTTTTCTTCACGTTCTGCATCGCTTCTCTAGCCTTCTTCCACTTTGGTACTCGCTCTTCGTCTTTCTTCTCCTTCTCTTGCTGAGCTTCTTTCATCAGAACCTCTTCACCCTTTTTTTTCTCTTCATTCTCATCCTCGATCTCTATATGGACTTCCTCCACATCAGCAGGTAGTAGATGTCCGTCATACTTGGTACCACTTCGTAACTGGATCGCCTTGCATTGCTCTTTCGGGTTCCCCTCCGGCATAGAAGGATATTTCCCGGGCTCTCTACCCAATGATTTTGCGATCTGGCTAATCTGATACTCCATGGAAGTGAACTGTCTATTATTCTCTTGCTGTAGTCTATTTAGCTCTATATCCCTTCTCTGGAGATCATGATCATACTGATTATTCTTCTTACTCATCTCTTTCACATCGTACTCCAAAGAGGATAGCCTCTTACTACCTTCCTCCACCTTCTGAAGAATGACACATAACATCTCATCAGTGGTAGCACCTCCTTCTTCTCCGTGGAGTTTTGAGCCAGGGTCGACATTTGGAGGTACAGTTATCCCCGCTCTAGGATTACTGTAGGACAAGTTCTCGTTCTTTCTCCATTGATTCTGAGGGGGCTGCTGGCCTCCTTGATACCCCTGGTTATTCCTCCACTAATTCTGAGGAGGCTGTGGACCCGGTGGTACAAACGATTGACCATAAGTTGGTCGCCCCTGATAATTTCCACCTTGATAGACATTCTGATTATAATTAGGCCCTCCCATATACTTGGCCACCTCTTGCTGGCGTCCTGGCTGGTCCACTTTCTCACTCATCACACTATTCTGACCACTCAAACTCTGGCTAACCTCCAAGTTACTAATCTTCTCTATCATAGCCATCAACAGCTTTCTCGTTCCCTCACCTTCTTCCATCTGATAGACTCTCTGAAATCCCTGATTGTCTTTCCACTGCTCCACGTTCTTCACTATGTTTTCAACTATCTCTCTGCACTGAGCTGCACTACGGTTTATGAACGCTCCACTAGCACAAGCATCGAGATGGTGCTGATCCTTCTCGCTAGCCCCGCAGTAGAAATAAGCCATAATAACTCCATCATTGTACCCGTGTTGTGGGCACCCAATCAACATGTTGGGGAATCGCTCCCAAGCTTGACTCAACTCCTCTCCATGTTTCTGCGTGAATGAGGAGATTTCTTTTCTCACCTTCACCGTTCTGGACGGGGGGTAGAAATGCTCAAGGAATAGACGCTAGAGTTCGGCCCATGTAGTCACACTACCTCGTGGAAGTGTGTTATCTTACCACTCCTTAGCTATTCCAGTTAGAGAAAACTGGAACAATCTGAGCCTCTTTGCATCCTCGGTCATCCCGTTTTGGCTAAAGGTTGAGGCTATCATCAGGAAATTTCTTAAATGAGTGTGAGGATTATCTTTCCCTACTTCTCCCTTGAATTGATTCTCAGTAAGCATCATTAAAATCCTAGTAGCAATCGAGAAATTATTCGCCTCCACTGGTGGCATAGCGACTCCATCATAATATCGTTGAGACTGAGCCTCAAATCTGCCTCTAATTGCCATACTAGGAGGATCAGCATTATGAGGAACGTGCTGAGGGTATACTAGCGGTAAAGGGACTTGCAGAATAGGAAGTGGGTTATAAGTAGGTTCTGGAGGATAGTATGGTGGATATGGATATGGTGGGTATGGGTATGGAGGGTAAGGGTGGTTGTTGTGTTGGTATACTGGGTTGTTGAATGGGTTGTTTGGGTTTTGTGGGTGTTGGTTGATGACTTGATTCTGGTTTGGTGCGGGATTGTTTTGGTCCTGTGGGTTTGGGTTTTGGCAGACTACTTCCCCTTGGGGTGCATGCTTTGGATTATTGACTCCCTTAGCCCTCTCAACCTGTTCCACATTCTGAGTAAGCCCTTCTGTCTCAAGACCCAAATCACCGCCTAAATCCAAATTCATATCATCACCTCCTGCAGTATTCATCCTTCTCTGGAAGGCTCGATTCCTTCTGGCTATATTCTCAGGGTCCTGTTTAGTTCTATCTTCGCTCGTTTCTCCCTTTGAGCGTATTTTCATATACCTGAGTACTCCACAAGAAAGATCAAACACACCAGACTACAAATAAATAAAAACAGAAAATAAAAGTACTCACTACTAACTACTAAACTATCTCCAAGTCCTACTCAATGAGCATACATCGCCTTCCCCGACAACGACGCTATTGAATTGAATGCAAAATACTAGCTATACTAGTAGTTACCCCACAAGAGTATAAAATCACTGTAGTATGGGCGAGTATATGGACCAAGTATATCGAACCCAAGGGAAAGTGTGTATGCGAGTAAATCCCTGGAGATGTGCGTCTCATAGCTAATATGAATGTAATATTTTGATTTTTAAACTAATACTAAACTATATTATACTAAATATATGCTAATAATAAAATTAACTAACTAACTTTGGGATTTTATGCAAATAATGGATAATGATGCTCGGGATAGGAATTCCTACGTATACTAACGGAGTTGGTACAATAACTAAAACAATCGTGATGTGCAAGTAATAATCCTAAGGGTACTAAAACTAGGCAATCAACTTCCCTAATCTAGCACAAGATTGAAAGACTAAAAGCTCAAGAACTAACCCTAATACTTCTTCATATCAACCTACTTCACAAATCCACTAATCAAGTTATATTGATTGTGCTTAATTATTGAGGCCCTAATTTAACTAAGGTGATGCGGTCATCCTCCCTAGATAAACCGGTAGATTATAAACCCCTTCTAGGCGCTCGAGCACCTCCTTTCTTGAGCCAATTAACAATTTTCCTTGCACGTACTCAATTGACTCTAAATACTCATCAATATTACTCTAAATACGGGCAAATCGGGCTACAGACTACAACAATTTCACGCCTAATCAGTCAACAGATGAGAAACCTTCTTGCAGTGATAACCACTTAAGTGATTGATGGACTTGTCCTTCTTGTTGCGAAGGATGACCAAGCATGAGACGAACAAGAACTCAGAATTGATCCACTCCTCCTTACGATTCCACTTGGGAAAATGACTTGAACCGAAAATACTAACTTTCTACTAGTAGTTTCCCCGCAAGCGTACGAGTTCACTGTAGTATAAGTAAGGATAGCGACCAAGTATATCGTACCCAAGGGAAGGAATGTATGCGAATAGATCCCTGAAGATCTACGTGTCGTAATTAATATGAGTGCGTGTTTTTGGATTTTTGAAAGAATTAATTTTAAACTAAATTAAACTATTTAAACTAAAGAGTGAATGACACGAATTAACTAAGGTTTGTATTCAAATATATGATGGTGATGCTCAGGATAGGAATTCCTACGTATACTAACGGAGCAGGTACATAATCAAGATAACCGTGACATGCAAGAAATAACCTAAGTAAAAGATTGTAAGATGAAAGCTCAAGAATTCAAACCCTAATACTTTATCATAACAATCAACTTCACTAATCCACTAACAAGTTAATAGATAGTGCTTAATTAACGAGACCCTAATTTAATTAAGGTGATGCGGTCGTCCTCCCTAGATAAACCTGTAGATTAATTAACCCTTTCTAAACCCTCTCGTTAAGTCTACTAGTTGTTAAAGAGGGATAAGGTCATTCTCTCTCTAACACTTTTCGTACGAAATTCAAAGGTAAAGTTAAGATTGATTTTAAGAATTTATTAATTAAGAGAATTAAAACTAAACGTCACGAATTACCCTAATTACGTTCCCACATCCTACTTCTACGAGTTCATCCTACCCTAAGCATGCAAGGGTTTTAGCTAGACATGGTTTTAACGGGAACAAAAACAATTGAAGAAATAACGAACATAAACATAATGATTTGAACTAAGAAATTATTAAACATAAACTAGGGTTTAAAGAAATAAATGCTAAGAACTGAAATTAGATTGATAAAACTAAGTCTCAAGTATTCAATGTCAAAGAGCGAACGAAAATAAATTAAAATCCAAACCGAAACAAGAATTCGTAAAGTAAAACCTCGAATACGTAAAAATAAAGCTTGCTCAAACTCACGGTGCTCTTCTAACTCCCAAAAACGTACTCTAAGTGTCAAGTGGTATGTAAAATAAAGTTCGGAAGGGGTATATATAAGCAACAGGTCGAAACGGGAGTTAATGGGCCAAATCCACGCATGCTCGAGCACTACTCGTGCACTAAGTGCATGCGCACATTCCACTCGAGCACTAAAAACTTCCAGAGAGCTAAAAGTGCACGACCACTCGAGCTCATGCACTTACTGCACGACTTGAACCTGCTTGAGCACTATGCACGACCACTCGTGCACTAGGTGCACGACCTGGTGTTACTCGAGCACTATGCTCGACCACTCGTGCACTAGGTGCACGAGTTCTTCTCGCTTGTGTACTTCAACGATACTTTTGCTCCCTCGAACTAATACTTTTCATATTTCTTCGATATCTTCTCATCCGGACATCCGTTTGAGTCGATTCAAAGTCCTACGAACTCCTCTTTTCGCCCCCTATCCATCTATGAGCATCAAAGAGACAAATTCATTAGTTTATAAAAATGATCCTAAAATGACTCTAAATACTCATATAACTCAATCAAAACACGAGCATTTCGAGCTACGAATCATGACAATTTCACGCCTAATCAAGCCCCCCAAATTTACCATATTACTTGTCCTCAAGCAATGAAATAATAAGTCAAGTGGAATTATTAGGAATGAGTCATAGAACCAAACCATGCAAGTAATCGAGCTTAAATTTCAAAGATCGATCACATGTATACTAACTCACCCCCCTTCATCATACTCATGCAATAACAACAAGAAACACCAAGATCAAACATGGATGTACTCTCGACGATGTGTTTCACTCCCTCACAAGTGTATATCAATAATAAGGGACTTGTTGGTCCCAGTACAAGACTGATGAATATGTGTATGAGGGGGGGGGGGGGGGGGGGAATACACGTATACCAATTTTTCAGCTTAAAACCTTACTGAGTCCCCTTTACTCAGAGTGATAAAGAACTAAGAGCTGATAATCTACCCACTGACTACACTTGGTGCGGGTCAGTTGGCTGACTATCAATTCAAGTTCAGTGCGGAAATGCGTGAGCCCTGAAAGTTTAAAGTCTTGTTTAGTTTGCTTTCTGAAAACTTGATTACTCAATTCTGAAGTAGTGATTAGGAGGGCAGTGTTCTGATAGATGATCAGGCTGATTGATTCAGCTTGATAAAAAACTAAATGTTATGAATGAACAAGTAATATGACAAGCAAGCATAATATCAAAGCAGTAAGAACAAAGGGAGTTTAACGTGGTTCAGAGACTCAAGCTCCTACGTCCATAGCCTGATTTAACAGGAATTCCACTCAAGGGATTCTTGTTTTTAACGTGCCAAGGTGCACCAAGATCAACTTCTCTTCGCTGACCTAAACAAACTCCTTACTAACTCACTAACAACTTACTACCAACAAACCTAACTTAGGGTTATAGTTTTAGTTTGGATTCCAACTAAGTTGTGATTATCCTTACAAGACAAAGCTTTGCTAAGGATTGGATAATCACTCTAAGCTTAAGATATTGCTAGTACGCTCTTTGGAATACAGAATAAATCTCAGAAACTAAGAAACACTTGGGAAATTTAACTGGTTTCGAGTGCTTCTTCTAAAGACTGAATGCTTTGAATGCTTGAGAGTTTGAGTAATTTCTGGCTTGGAAATTTCCCATAACCTTGAATGGGTTCAAGGCCTTCTGTATTTATAGGTGATTTAAAAACTATTCGTTGGAAGTGATAACCTTCTAGTCATCTATGTAGAGTGGCTCAAATAGACATATTTCCCATGCATCAGCTGTCCTTGCATGGATTTGGTAGCTTGCATTTAATGCGCCATTTAATGCTTGCCCGTTGAGTATGCAGTCTGAAGTCAGTCTTCGTGTCAGGTTCCGTACATGCGTGTCCTTCCCGGATTGGTCCACGTTATCAGGTTGGTGAGAATGCCAGAACTTATTCCTAGGCTTCAGGCTTGTCTTATTAAGTTCTTTTTATCTCGAGCACAACGGTCTTATCCAGACACTGACATTCCTTTTGCATTGCTTGACTCTACTCCAAGTCTTTCCCATAAACTCAGTGTCAACATGTTCCCTTTAGGACTAAGTTAGTAATGACCTCAGGGTCATACTCTTCATCACTGATACTTACTCAGCCAGCTTAGAAGACTGCCATAAGTTCAGGATGGTGCTCTTCGTCTTCAGGCTCTTAGTCTTGATTGTTATAAGTGAGTTCTCCTCTCACTGAGTACCTGTGAAGTGTAAAATGACTAAGTACAAAACCTAAACAAGACTAGCCTGACTAAGACAAACTAAGGCAACTCATCTTTTCAGGGGCTTTGGGATCTTAATCAAAACTGACAATGTCCCAACAATTTCCCCCTTTTTGATGATGCCAAAACACTGAAAAGATCCTCAAAACACTTAGAGGAAATATAAAATCCTATCTATAAGATAAGTCAGTGTTAGAGCAGTTCTTGATAAAGTACATAATTTAAATAACAGCCAAAAAGACAATGAGTTTTTGTCTGTGGATAAAGTAATAGATTTCATTGAATGATATGGAAATGGTTACAATGAATCTAATCTATTACACGGAAAGGATGTGAACCACTAGACTAATCTCATCTCAGGCTCGAGTCCATAATCAGCATAGACTCTAATCTTTAACTCTTCAACTCTCTTAATCTGATTCACATATCCTTCAGCTTTAGCAATCTTCAAAACTTCAGTCATGATGGCCTTAGTATCATGCTTTCCAATTCCAGGTACAAGAGGGGTGGACGAGCAACAAACTCAGGAGCTTTCACTTGGACTTTGGCTGCTTCAGCTTCTTCCAAGATTTTTTGAATCAATTCAGGATGGTTGTCCATCATATAATCAGTGAAGTGGGCATTGACATCTTCAGAGTCGCCCCACTTCTTCACTACGTACCAAAGCTTGACAAACTCATCCCTTGCATCAATCCAGAACTCCTTTAGTGTCTCTGAGATGAACTCATCGACATAGGCTTCCCTCTGACCTGATTCCGGCCTTCTGACCTGCAGTATTGTTGATTTCCTTGCTGTTGGCCTCTTCCTATACTTTCTAGGCTCAGGCTTCACCTTCTCTCTCCTAAGCAAATTGATCGCTGCATTGTCAAGTTCTCGCTGTTGCATGTCAGTCAGATCAGTCAGCTTCTTCACTTTCCTCTCCAAAATGCGCATCTTCTCCTTTTGAGCTATATCAGCCCTACGCTCAGCCTCGGACTTCTCAGAAGGAGTTCCCCATGCCTCAGCGCACGGTTCCGCCACCGTCTCCGCAGAAAAAGTGATGGGATTTTTCCTTGTGTGTACTTGGGGTGACTTCTGAGTTGCCTCAGCCGGTTTGGAAGATTGGAGTTCCTTAGAAGGTTCATTAGCCTTTCTTGCCTTCTTTGCAGCCTCAGCCCTCTGCTTTGCAACTTCTGCCTCATCTTCAGCCTCAGCCGTTGCCAGCCTGGCTGACTTCCTCACTCTGAGAACATTCCCCATAGGGTTTGCCTCTGGATCAGCCTCAACCATTTCACCTTGGTTGACAGCCTCAGATGCCTCAGGGCGAGATCTTTTCCTCTTCTTTTCCCCCTTTTTGGCATCATCATCGGCCTGGGATGGGAGTGCTTCAGCTCCGCTGTTGATTACGAAAGAGGCTAATGATTGAACTTCAAGTACGCCCTCCTTCAGCATCTCAACTCCCGTGGCGATCCCAGTCCCAGCATACGACACTGAACTGATAGCAGCTTTAAACTTCTTCTCAAAGACCTCCATGTTGTGTTGGAGACTTTGTTCAGCCTTGGTGATCCTTTGTATCAGTCATTTTTCTCTTCAGCAGTATCAACTCCCTGTTGACAAGGGTGTTGTATGCTGACTTGGTCCACTTGATGTGTTTAGCCAGGGTCTTGGCGTCTTCTTCCTTCTCAGCGCGTAGCTTCATCACTTCCTCCTAAAGCTCAGCTAGGTTCTCAGTTGTCTTTTCTTTCTTGACTTCGACAATGCTGGTAAATTCAGCGCGTTGGACCCCAGTTATTAGCACATCTTCGTCTCCAGCGACATCGTCAGTGGCTGGCTGCTTTCCCTTGTCAGCCCCTGCTGTTGGTGTATACTGTAAAGCAAACTTTTGTTGGGCTTTTATGGATATATTCGATTTCCTTATTATCTGAAATAAATGGTTTTTCACATTATTGCAATCTTATTAATTGCTTGTATTACTTGTATGTCTGTTTATCTTATATTGTAGATAATGTGGTGGGTTTGTAGTCACACAGAAGATCACATTGTCAGTTACTTATAAGATATGAACAGTATTCACAACTGAGATAGCTCTGGACATAACTATTGGTATAAGTTGTAGTATGAACTTGTTAGTGGCTTGTCTTGGCCATTAGTTCATACTAGTACGCTATGTCGTATTGAATGGATCACAGTTAAGACATGGTCTTCTATTCTGACTGTTATGAAGAACTAAAGGTCTTGGTGACTCTTGTAATTCTTAACCCTAATTGTGATATCTAGATATGTGGAGCGCTTGTTCACTACTTTGATTTACTATGGGTGAGAATCTTGTTAGATTCAACACACTATGTATTTTGGGTAGTGACATCATTTGCACGATGTCTATTTATTGACATTAGGGCACCGTGTCCTGGTGATCCAGGTTGATGATGTCCCCTTGAGGAAACTCATAAAGAATTGTCGTATTAAACCCTGCAGGTGGATTATATCCGTACGACAACAAGGTTGAGTGGTACTACTCAAGGAATAATAGATGTTAATTAATTAAAACGGTCAGAAGCTTTAATAATTAATGGACGTGCGATATCTTTAACACAGGGAATTATAGAGTCTAATAGAAGCCCTAATTCGGTTTGGGATAGGATGGGAGTGCAACATTAATTCTCTAGTGGAATGAATTAATGTTCACGGGCCAAATAAATGTTCTGGGCTGAACATAAGAGTATTTGGGTCCGTGAGGAGCCCAAACCCTATACCTTCTAACAGATCCCTAGTCTGGCCCATGAAACCTAAGGAGTCTATATAAAGGCTTAAATTTCATCTTTGAAACCCTAGCACTCTAAGATCAAACGTACAACAACCAAAATTCGTGAGAAGGGTTTTGAGGAGATGAAATTGGGAGGCACTTTTCTCCACGTTCGCTAGTTCGCCGTCCACCCGGTGTACGAACGAGGTTGAGAGACAGACTAGAAGTCTCTAGTGGAATCAACGCCTCGGTCTTCAAGGGTAACAAATCTAAACTTATCTTTAGATGCATGTTTAGGTCTTTAATTGTTCATACACGTTTGGTATCCCAATAACGATCTTGGGGATGGACCACCTTCACTGGCGCGTTCTATCACCTGCATCCTCAGTCCACTCTTCATGGTGCACTGAAGGCAGTTGTGGAGTGGTCATAGCCGCCTGCTCAGGCTCAGCTAAGCCTGCTCGAACATTAGGAACTTGTCCCTCAGAACTAGGAGTCTCCTTAGATGCCTCAACATCATCCTCCCGTGTCTCAGGGCAGGGAATCCCTTGATTGACTGATGTGTCATCGGCAGCTGAGATGTTCTTAACATCCTCAGCCGTTGGTCCACCCTTGGCACCAACGTCTCTAGCACCTTTCCCCTAGGTCTGAGACTCAGGGATCATCTGATCCACTTCCTTCGCCGTTTCATCCACTATCTTCTCCACTGCTCCATCCTGAGCATCATCATCCTCATCATCATCCTTCTCACCATCAGACTTGATGTCAACTTGCATCCTCGACATCATTTCCATCACCAGCTGTTTCAAATTATCAAAGTTCAAGAGCTGCAGCCAGCTGGTTAGCCCAAAATACGTGCACAATCTTACCTCCTCAGTTTCCCAGTGCTCCCAACCACGAGCATCCACAAGTATGTATTGCTCCTGCATATTGGACTGCTTGAAGTCCAACCATACCTTCAGCTCCACAATATTTACAAGAAGCTCTTTGTACATATTCATGCTGGGCCAACACTTAGCTGCCCACTCAGTGGCATTCCCTCTTAAGTTGTTCTCCAGAATGCCACCAACCAAATTGGCATCCAAATCCTCCTCATCTTGCAACTCCATGAAGTCATCCTCCTGATCTCCGGCTTGTGAGGATTTGGAGAAATCTTTGGGGTTGGGGTAAGTTGGGAAATCTTTAGGGTTGGGAAGGTTTGGCTCAGAGGACTGGTCAGGCTCATGTATGGGTGAAGTTGATGGCTCTGACTCGGGTGGGTTGGGAAGGTTGTTAGGTGGGGGTGTTTGTGGTTGTTGGGGTGTGGGGTCAGGGTTGGTTTGGGGAGTAGGTTCAGGGTGTTTGGGTGATTGGGTAGGGTTGATCTCAGGCTGCAATATCTCAGCCGTCTCGATCATCGTTCTCACCACCTCCAAGTCAGAGGCTCGGGGAGAGCTTGTCTCCTCCCTCTCACTCACCTCCGGCAGGCCCTTGGCTGGGGACTTTTTGGGTCCCTTCCTCAGTCTCTTGAATGGCCTCTTGTCGTGCTCCTTATCCACTTTGACGTTATCGTCAGTTCCTTCAGCCTCTGAATTGGCCCTCTTGGGATTTGACTCAGTCCCTTGTTTGGTGGCCTTTCCTGACAGCACCACCTTCACCTTCCTCCTCTTCTCCACCTCCTTCACAGCAGTCTGCGCCTCAGCGCGCTCAGAAGTGATCTCCTCCTCCACTTCTTTGCTCTTTTCAAAGAGCTCATCCACCATTTCCATGAGGCTGGTTGCCACTTTCTTGGCCTTCCCAGCTGGCTTCTTAGCCTGACCCTTTGCCTTAGCGTTTGGATCAGTAAGCCCTAGCACAGAGTAGGTGTCACTCAGTGATGTGAACATCTCCCTCTTAGAAGAGAGGTTGTCCTCCATGTCGAAGGTGTACCTAGGGCAGGCATGAGCGATCAGTATGGACAGCCTCGTTCCAAATAGAAGAATAGCACTAACTGAGATGTGCTTTTCATCATCATCCCTCTTGATCTTGTCCATAACAACCTGATAGATTTGATCGAGGAAATACTGCTCCCAATTTACCTCCACACCATCGACAATGGCTCCCATAATCCTCAGTTTGGGCAAGCTCAGTTGCTCATGTGAGCCTGTGGATCCCATAATTACTTTGGACACTAAGTCCATAAGGGCCCTGTACTTAGGCTTCAAGGTACCCTTGTTTTGACGCGCTCTAAACTTAGTTGAGCCCGTCTTTGTCCACTTCCCCAAGAATTCTCCCTCAGAGTTCTCCTTGTAAACCTTGGGGTTGATGCTTGAGGACGACAATGCGTAGACCTCCCTTGATGGCCTTTCTCAAGTTGATGTCCTTCACCTCCTTGTTGTAGAAAGGTTCTCCATCCACATCATTCTCACCAGTTGGCTTTAGAGCCATCACTTTGGTGAAAAGTTCCCCCTTGTACAGGAACATGTTGAAATACGCTTCCACCACCACCTTCGGAAGCACAGAAACTGTGCGCAAAGAGAAATATTTCTCCAACCCTGCCTTGGAGATCCAGTTGAAAACAGGTTTGATCTCCTCGACATTAAGACAGATACCTTTCATGGAGATGACTTGCTCCATGTGTACCAGCTTGTTGTTGACAACATCCTCAAGCTTGTCGGTTGTCCAGTTGGAGTTAAGGAATGCCATTGATTTTGAAAGAAAGGTTTTTCGAAAATCTGTAGGTGCTTGAGCAGGAGAATACTCAGTGTGCAGAAGTGCTTTGTGTTTGCGTAAAAACCTCAAATGGCATTCTTGATTGATTAGAACAAGTCAGTTACTCAGACGTGGGGTTGAGATTAATTCCTGAATTTGAAAGGTTTCGAAATGAAGGGCCAGGATTAGTCTTAGCATCAATCAATTACCCATGTCAGTCATATTCCGTATAAAATGGACACGTATATAAAAAAGTAACTGAAGCATTAAATGCTCCACTGCGCGTAGGTTTAAATATGAAAAGGCTCGCTTTTAATGAAAACGGAATGCATTTAATAAAGATTTTCAGGACGAAGGACTCAGAGAGACGCTTAAAATTCACAAAGGTCAGGATAGAACTGATACCTCGCTGAGTCGAGTCTGGTCTGAGTTCCCCCTAAACCCTATACTGACTGCTCTCCCAGATCTAAAAGTCCTAACTCCACTGACAGTTTCATAAACCTTGCTTCAGCCAAAGGCTTAGTCAAGATGTCAGCTCTCTGCCTGTCAGTGTGAATTTTCTCCATCCTAATATCCTTTTTCTCCACATGATCTCAAATGAAGTGATGCCTAATATCCACATGCTTGCACCTTGTGTGAAGCACTGGGTTCTGAGTAATTGCTATAGCACTATTGTTGTCACAATAGATTGGAACCTCATTAGCAAACACTTGGTAGTCTTTCAATTGTTGCCTCAACCATAAAATCTAAGCACAACAACTACCTGCAGCCATATACTCAGCCTCAGTTGTGGATGTTGCCACTGAATTATGCTTCTTACTAAACCACGAGATCAACTCACTACCCAAAAACTGACATGTCCCTGAGGTTGATTTCCTATCAATCCTACAACCTCCATAATCTGCATCTGAATAACCTGTCAGCTCTAAGTTGTCATCTGAAGGATACCATAGTCCCATATTGACTGTCCTCTTTAAATACTTAAGTATCCTCTTAGCAGCCTCCAAATGACTCCTCTTGGGATCAGACTGATACCTAGCACACACACCAACTGCAAACGTAATGTCAGGCCTACTTGCAGTCAGGTACAATAAAGAACCTATCAGCCCTCGATACTCAGTCTGATTTACTGAAGTCCCTTCAGTGTCAGGATCCATCTTCCAATTTGTGTTCATAGGGATCCTGGCAGGATTGCTGTTCTGAACACCAAACTTTTGAATCAAGTCTCTTGTATACTTGGCCTGATTAATGAAGATACCTTGATCAGTCTGCTTGACCTGCAATCCTAGAAAGAAGTTCATTTCTCCCATCATTGACATCTCAAATTTACCAGTCATCAACTTAGAGAATTTCTCACAGAGATGATGAATTGGTGATCCAAAAATTATGTCATCCACATAAATCTAGACTAAGAGAATGTCATCACCTTCAGTGATCCTGAACAAAGTCCTATCCATGGTTCCCTTCTTGAACCCATGGTCTGTCAGGAATTGAGAGAGGGTATCATACCAAGCTCTTGGTGTTTGCTTAAGTCCATAGAGTACTTTCTTCAAATGGTATACTCTATCTCCAACCTCAAACCCGGGAGGTTGTTCAACATATACCTCTTCATTGAGTACACCATTCAGGAAGACACTCTTGACATCCATTTGATACACCTTAAACTTCTTGTATGTTGCAAAAGTAAGGAACAATCTGATAGCTTCCAACCTGGCCATTGGAGCAAATGCCTCATCATAGTCTATCCCTTATGACTGACAATATCCCTTTGCAACTAGCCTAGCCTTGTTCCTTACTACAACACTATTCTCATCCTTCTTGTTCTTAAAGACCCACTTGGTACCAATAACACCTTGGTTCCTAGGTCTATCTACCAGTTCCCAAACTTGATTCTTTGTGAACTGATTCAACTCCTCTTGCATGGCTATGATCCAGTTCGAGTCAGTGAGAGCTTCTTCAATGTTCTGAGGCTCTTGTTCAGAGAGAAAGCAACAGAACAGTGCGCTCTCACCATGAAACCGTCTGGTCCTGACTCCCTCAGTTGGATCACCAATGACTTGGTCAATGGGATGATCCTCTAGCCATGTTCTCTTCCCTGGAGTTATTCCTGAAGTACCTGCAATGTTAGTGTCTACGAGTTCATAAAATTCAGGAAATTGAACAGAATGGGATGAACCCGAGTCTATACCAAAGGGATTAACAAGTTCAATGTCAGGGACATTGATTTCCCCTTGATGAGATGACTCAGGGACCGTCTCAGCTGCGACCGCATCTTCATAGACGGTACTTACCTCAGGTTGAGCCTGTTCCTCAGTCTGAGGCTCAACTATCCCTGATGTGCTGGGCTTAGGAGTGGCTCTTGATTCATCTTCCTGATCATCGTCATCATCCCATCTTGGAATAGGTACAGTTTTGACCTTTGGATCAGGTTGATTATTTAAGCCTAGCCTTGTCACTCTCCTTGTGACCTCCTCAGTGTCAGGATTCAACACTTTTACCCTAGACTCATTAGCAGATTCATCAAACACAACATGTGGTGATTCTTCTACAACAAGGGTCCTACAATTGTAAACCCTGAATGCTTTACTAACTTCAGAATATCCTAAGAATATTCCTTCATCAGATTTGCTATCAAAGGCTTTCAATTGGGTCTTCCCATTGTTGAGGATGAAGCACTTACAACCAAATACATGAAAGTAAGAGATACGAGACTTTCTCTTATTCCACGTCTCATATGGGGTCTGTGCATGTTGTTTGTTTAGCATGGATCTGTTCTGAGTGTAGCAAGTAGTGTTGATTGCCTTAGCCCAGAATTTCTTGGGCAATCCTGATTCAACTAGCATGGTCCTTGCTGCTTCCTTCAGTGTCCTGTTCCTTCTTTCAGCGACACAGTTCTGTTGAGGGGTTCTAGCCGCAGAGGTCTCATGAGCTATACCAAGTTCATTACAAAAGTCAGAAATATATGAATTCATAAATTCAGTGCCCTTGTCAGATCTGATCTTAGTAATGGACTGATTCTTCTCATTGCTAAGCCTTCTGAGCAACTCAGGAAGCTTTACCTGTGTTTTCTTTTTATTCAACAAGAAAATAACCCAAGTATATCTAGAATAATCATCAATAACCACAAGGGTATATTTCCTACCATTCATACTCACAAGTGTTATGGGACCAAATAAATCCATGTGCAAGAGCTGACGAATCCTGTCAGTGGAGAAGGTAGCTTTCTCCTTGAACGATGCTCTGACCTGCTTCCCCTCCTGACAAGCTTTGCACATATGATCTTTGCTAAAAACTTCATTAGGTAGACCTTCAACAAGTGATTGTCTAGAAATTTTGTTAAGAATCTTGAAGTTCAGGTGGCTTAATCGTTTATGCCATAACCAACTGAGCTTTAGAGAGCTTTTAGCAACAAAACAAGTATTAGGAATAGTGCTACTCCAATCAGCGAGATAAACGTTACCTTTCCTGATACCTGATAGAAGCACTTGTGTTGATTTATCCTTGACTGAACATATATTCGATGAGAACTCAACACTGAAACCTTTGTCACAGAACTGACTTACTGACAATATGTTATGCTTCAGTCCTTCCACAAAGGACATATTTTCCACTCTGATTGTACCTATAATCAAGAGACCAAAACCTTTAGTAATACCTTTTGAGTTATCACCAAAGGTTACCTGTGGACCATCTTTAGCTTGAAATTCTTGGAGAAGACTCTTCATTCCAGTCATATGCCTTGAGCATCCGCTGTCTAGGTACCAAACAGCTTTGTTTGAGTCTCCTATCCTCTTGTTGTGATCCACAGCCGCCTGCAAGCAAATCAGGCTTTAGGTACCCATTGGGTGTTGAATCCAATTGTGTCAGCTGTACCCTTCGGGATCCAGACTTGCTTAACTACCCTGATTGCCTCAGAGTGGTAAATCTATCTCCCTGAAACATCAACATACACAACTTTCTTCTTCTTTGCCTGAGAGGAAGATGGTGTATGGGTGCTAGACTTAGGCTTAACAGGAGCCTGAGTGGATGCCTTTTGGGCTGGCTTCCTGTTCTTCCTATGTCTCGGTGCAGCAGGTCTTGAGCCTTGTTCTTGATAAGGATCCTGTGTTCTATTCCCCCTAGGCAAGTGAGGGAATGGAAAATGGTTAAAGGCCTCAGGATGCCAAAACCATGGGGGTGTCATCATGTTTGGCCTTCCCTGTTGGTATTGCCAAGCATGATGGTACCCTCGCTGACCAGTCTGAGTGCTCTTGGCCGGAGTCTTCTTCTGCTTTCGCTGAGGCTTTCTCTGGCCTAAGCTCTCATGGACCTCCTTTGGTTGCTTTGCCTTTCCCTTGGGTCTTGGCTTAGCAACCTTGGGGGCAACCCTGGCTAAGTCAACAATTTCCTTGCCCTTATCAGTTTGACGGGCCTGAAGTACAACCTTAGGTGCACTTTGGCCTGCCTGAACAAATACCCTCTCAGTGTTGCTCCCTGAAGCAACATGAGACTGACCTTGTGAGGATTTCTTAGGAACACATCCAAGTCCCTTTTTCTCGTTCCCAAGCATCTGGCTGCTATTTATTTCCTCTCTAGCCACTGAGGATTTATTCATTGTTGCAACCTTTTACTTGAGTGAGTCCTCACTCTTTTTCAGGATTTCATGTCTGGCAAAGAGGTCATCAAACTTGCTTTTGAGTACTTTCAGTTCCTCCTTCCTGACCAGCTCTTCCTCAGCCAGATCCTTCAGAATCTTCTCTCTTGGGAGACGCTCAGCATTGATCATATCAATCTCCTGAGTGAGTCTAACAATCTGAGTAGATTCTTTAAGATCAGACCGAGTGAGTTGATCATTCAGGCTCTGGACCTCAGTACTCAATTTCTTGTTCTCCTCTACCAAGAAGACATTAGTTTCCTGCAGTCTGGAAAAATCAACCATCAATTGATCCAGGCAGATCTGAAGGTTCATTTCTCTGACTGACTCTGAGCTAAGCTCAGGATTTTGACCAATGTAGGAACCACACACAGAGTTAGATGTTACCTCAGGTTCCTCCCTTTCCATAAAGCAAACATCATCGTACTCATCGTCGGAAAAGAGTTCAGGCAACCTCTCCTCAGGACCATCCGAGTCAGTTGCATCCTCAGCGAGCATGGCTCTCCGGTCAGCAAGTCTCTGGTCTCTCTTGGCCCTCCTATCCTCTCTTTCCCTTGCACTCAGTTTCGGACAATCATACTGATAGTGCCCGCTCTTGTTACAGTTGTAACATGTTGCTTGCTCATCTCCTCTTTCTTTCCTAGGTTCAGGGTTTCTCCTTGAGTCAGGTTCCTTCTGTCTTGATGAGCTTTCAGTCTTCCCTGAGTGCTTGTCATCATGAGTACGTCTCTATTCATCTCTACGATCAGGCTTAGGTTCTGAATATCTTCTTTCATCGCCATGATCTCTCCTTTGGTCAGTGTTTCTCTTTTCCTCATATCTCCTCGAGGTTTGGTGGGTTCCTTCAAGTTTCCTATCACGTGAGTCCTGATAAAATTTCTTATAACGACCAAACCTGGAATTTAGCTTCTCAAAGCGTCTGGCCATCAGGCTGTACTCCTCAGCAAGCTCTTCCATGCTCATCTCCATCAGTGACTTTGATGAAGTCTCAACAGGTTCAGACCTGGCTTTGAACGCCATACTTTTCTCTGGAGTTTTCTCTTTCTCTTCCTCTTCCTGCTGAACTTTCTTCTTTCTCTTGTTGAGATCATATTCCAGTGCTTTGAGCTCTGAAAAAAATAAAGCAGAAGTTATGTTACTCATATCCTGAGTGTTCTTAAGCATAATTACACTGTTGTCCCATCTCTCAGGAAGGGCATTCAGGATCTTTGAAGCAACATCTCTCTTAGGGACATCCTTGTCCAGCATCACCAACTCATTCATCAACTTGATGAATCTTGACTCCATCTGATCGATAGTCTCATCAGGCAGCATCTTGAACGCTTCGAACTTCTGAATAGCAATGTTTCTCTTGTTCTCCTTTATCTTTTCTGACCCCTCGCACATCCTGGCCAGCTCATCCCAAAGCTCCTTTGCCGTCTTTAAGTTCATCAGCCCTGCTGACTCCTCGAAAGGCACCATATGCAAGATGATATTCCTGGCCACATTATCCAGTCCCACCATCTTGATCTCGTCAGTGGTCATATCCTTCCTTTCCTTAGGAATAGGTACGCCAATGTCAAGATTATCATATCCCCCTCCTCTGACATTCGGAATAGTGATCTTGATAGGTCCTTCCTTGATGACACGCGACATCTGGTTATGGATGGCATCAAGATGTGCCTCTAGTCTGAACTTCCAATAGACAAAGTTAGATATAGAGAATTCAGGTAATGAAGCTTCAAGTCTCCTCGAAGTCATGATGATGCAAGTTTTATGAAAAGCAAACTCAGATCTGTTCAGTGACCACCAATAGTTTCTCCTCTGAAACTATTAGTATTCAAAGTCAGCGGTCTTTTGAACCACTGCTCTGATACCACTTGTTGGTCCCGGTACAAGACTGATGAATACGTGTATGGGGGGAATACACGTATACCAAATTTTCAGCTTAAAACCTTATTGAGTCCCCTTTACTCAGAGTGATAAAGAACTAAGAGCTGGTAATCTACCCACTGACTACACTTGGAGTGGGTCAGTTGGCTGACTATCAATTCAAGTTCAGTGCGGAAATGCGTGAGCCCTGAAAGTTTAAAGTCTTGTTTAGTTTGCTTTCTGAAAACTTGATTACTCAATTCTGAAGTAGTGATTAGGAGGGCAGTGTTTTGATAGATGATCAGGCTGATTGATTCAGCTTGATAAAAAACTAAATGCTATCAATGAACAAGTATATGACAAGCAAGCACAATATCAAAGCAGTAAGAAACACAGGGAGTTTAACGTGGTTCAGAGACTCAAGCTCCTACGTCCACGGCCTGATTTAACAAGAAATCCACTCAAGGGATTCTTGTTTTTAACGTGCCAAGGCGCACCAAGATCAGCTTCTCTTCGCTGAACTATACAAACTCCTTACTAACTCACTAACAACTTACTACCAACAAACCTAACTTAGGGTTTTGGTTTCAGTTTGGATTCCAACTAAGTTGTGATTATCCTTACAAGACAAAGCTTTGCTAAGGATTGGATAATCACTCTAAGCTTAAGATATTGCTAGTACGCTCTTTGGAATACAGAATAACTCTCAGAAACTAAGAAATACTTGGGAAATTTAACTGGTTTTGAGTGCTTCTTCTAAAGACTGAATGCTTTGAATTCTTGAGAGTTTGAGTAATTTCTGGCTTGGAAATTTCCCGTAACCTTCTGTATTTATAGGTGTTTTGAAAATTATCCGTTGGATGTGATAGTCTTCTAGTCATCTATGTAGAGTGGCTCAAACGGACATATTTCCCATGCAGCAGCCGTCCTTGCATGAATTTGGTAGCTTGCATTTAATGCGCCATTTAATGCTTGCCTATTGAGTATGCAGGTTGAAGTCAGTCTTCGTGTCAGGTTCCGTACATGCGTGTCCTTCCCGGATTGGTCCACGTCATCAGTTTGGTGAGAATGTCAGAACTTATTCCTAGGCTTCAGGCTTGTCTTATTAAGTTCTTTTTTTTCTCGAGCACAACGGTCTTGTCCTGACGCTGACATTCCTTTTGCATTGCTTGGCTCTACTCCAAGTCTTTCCCATAGACTCAGTGTCAACCTGTTCCCTTTAGGACTGAGTTAGTAATGACCTCAGGGTCATACTCTAAATCACTGACACTTACTCAGCCAGCTTAGAAGACTGCCATAAGTTCAGGATGGTGCTCTTCATCTTCAGGCTCTTAGTCTTGATTGTCATCAGTGAGTTCTCCTCTCACTGAGTACCTGTGAAGCGTAAAATGACTAAGTACAAAACCTAAACAAGACTAGCCTGACTAAGACAAACTAACACAACTCATCTTTTCTGGGGCTTTGGGATCTTAATCAAAACTGACAATGTTCCAACAGGACTCACTCAATCAATCAATCACACATATCAACAGCTATAGGCTTGTAAGCACTCTCAACTTCGACCATACTCTTGAAATCAATGCCGAATCAAAAAGGACTTTTCTCAAGGTTGTAATGTACGCTCTTTGGACAGGTGGGGAAAATACATGGGATAAGTGACTCAAGTGAATGGAGAATAGAAAATCAAATTTCAATATTTCAAGACGAGGATCAAAATACTTCAAACATCTGTTGGGAAAATAGGGGTGCCCGGAATCTATTCGGGATGAAATTTAAATACGAATTTAAATACAATTATTACTAGCATGAATTAATCCTAATTAATTCAAATAATAATTCCAACAACCAATTTAACATCATGCATGTTGAATTAATTCACATATAATCTATGGCGGAATAAACAAGATAATATGTGATTAACGTACCTCTCGTAAAACTTGGCCTTTGAATAAAATGAGACTAACACGTACGCACTTTATCAACCCAAAAGCCTTCTCAAGTATTCCCTTTCACCTTATTTGATCACCGGTGGGAGATGCTATCGAACAATTTAAATAACTAAGGAAAAAGAAAAATATCTATGCTCTTGATTTTTCCAACACATGGAATTATATACTTGGGGATAAAATAATCACCCATATTTATAATGGTCATGGTCGAAAATTTAAGTGATATTGGGCCTTGGAGAAAATCTTTTCTTAGACTCTATGAAATCTTGAATATATCTCATATATTCTTTTCTCCAAAATAAAATATTCCACAAAAATCTCACTCACCTATATTACTAGTGATTTTAAAAAATTTCAAGTGTAGAAACCAAGATTTGGATCTTTCTTGAATATATGAGATATACTTGTATTCCAAGAATACATATCTTCCATAATATCTTTCCAAGAAAATCAACAAAATCTTTTCTTTCCTTGATACATAATTTTCGAAAAAAACAAAGAAAAATCAGCATGATATTATCTTTTTATTTTTATCACCCTATCATTATTGGGCTACTTAATGGGCTACTTGAGGGGCCTTTAAGGAGAATTAAGATTGGACCTCCTAATGGACTTCTGAATTTCAATATTGAGCCCCAATATAATTCAATCCATTAATATTAATTATTATCACTAATAAATTAATATCGCACTATCCGTCTTAATCCATATTACGATAATATGGGCTCCCGGTTATTATTTCCCGCGTTTAAGATTATCAAGTCCATTAATTAATTAAGCTTCTGAATAGCTCTAAATTAATTAATATATTTCACCTTGGAGTAAAGACAGCTCAACATTATTATCCGTACCGAAGAAACTAATTCTTCACTTGCAAGATTTGGTACGATAAAAATTCTGAGCCCACCAAGGGGACTAATCACACGAGCCGTACTCGCACGCGTTTCTCAGTATTAAATCTTAGCAACCGTCGTATGATTAATATTACTGCCCAAGACACAAAGTTCGAAGTCACAATGATTCTCACCCAACATGAATCAAAGCAGTAACCATTAAGCACACACGGTCCTATTTAAGGGACGGAGATTAAGAAATAAACAACTACTGAGGTCTAATTCCTCACATTTCAGAACAGAAGAATTTATCCTCGCTGTAGGTCCTCTTCAACACATACTAAATGTGCTAGTGCAATCTCTTGGTCAAGACAGACCAATCTGAGCCTTACACATCGACCTTTCACGGCGGATTGTTCAATTCCACCTAGGTCGTGAAAATGTACGTTTAGTTACAAGGAAACTGTTAATGTTGTCTTCCGTGATCGGGTATCACTACATTAACTACAATGTAACTAGTACCATGTATTGAACGGTTTGCAATAGAAATTCAACATTCAATCATAACTAGAGCAAATGTGATAAAAGAATTATTCTCATAAAACGAGTGTTTGATACACGAGTTATACAAAGTAAAAGCATACTTTCACGTATAACTCCAACAATCTCCCACTTATACTTAAAGTCTGCTTTTAGTATACATCACGCATGTCTTAGTGTAGTAGCTCTACGTGACATCTCATGTCAACCTACACTAACCTAATAATTCCTCCCACTTATACTTAAAGCAGATTGGCAATAGTCTTGACTCCCATTCCATCCACATGTCTCTCGAATGTACTCTGAGGCAGACCCTTTGTGAATGGATCCGCTAGGTTGTCACACGACGCTATCTTTGCCACCTCTATATCTCCCCACTTAACGATTTTTCGTATAAGATGGTATTTTCTTTCTATGTGTTTGCTGGTCTTGTGGGCTCTCGGTTCCTTTGAATTTGCAACTGCTCCGGCATTGTCACAAAAGACAGTTATCTTGTCGGGCAAATTCGGAACAACGTTCAAGTCCACTAAGAAGTTCTTGAGCCAAACTGCCTCTTTCGCTGCTTCACAAGCAGCTACATACTCGGCTTCCATGGTCGAATCGGCGATGCATTTCTGCTTAACGCTTCTCCATGAAATGGCTCCTCCTCCCATGAAAAACACACTACCCGAGGTTGACTTTCTTGAGTCTATGTCTGATTGGAAATCCGAGTTCGTGTATCCTACGGGAACAAGACTATCTGACTGGTAAATCAGCATCTGCTCATGAGTTCTTTTCAGATACCTCAAGATGCACTTTACGGCAGTCCAATGGTCTTTCCCGGGATTACTTTGATATCTTGCCACCATACCCACGGCAAAGTAGATATCCGGTCTCGTACACAGCATTGCATACATAAGGCTTCCTACGGCTGAAGCGTACGGAACACCTTTCATGTCATCTATCTCCGCTTGCGTCTTAGGGCTCATTTCTTTCGATAGATGGATTCCATGTCTAAAAGGTACAAAACCTTTCTTGGAATCTTGCATGCTGAAACGCTTCAAAACATTGTCAATGTACGAAGCTTGCGATAAGCCCAACATCCTCTTCTTGCGATCTCGAGTGATCTTGATCCCAAGGATGTGACCGGCTTCCCCTAAGTCCTTCATATCAAATTGTTTTGACAGTCATACCTTTACGTCTGACAATACCTTTACATTGTTTCCAATGAGCAGAATATCGTCTACGTATAATACTAAGAATACCACTGTAGTTCCGTCAAGCTTCTTATACACACAACTTTCGAACTCGTTTTGATCAAACCCATAAGACTTAATCACTTGATCAAAACACTGGTTCCAAGTACGCGATGCTTGCTTAAGTCCATAAATGGATCTCTTAAGTTTGCATACGAGATTCTCTTGGCTTTTTTCAATGAAACCTTTGGGCTGTTGCATATAGATATCTATCCCGTCAAGACTTCCGTTAAGGAAAGCCGTCTTGACATCCATTTGCCAGATATCGTAATCTAGGTGCGCAGCGATCGACAAGAGAATACGGATGGACTTAAGCATAACCACAGGCGAAAAGGTTTCCTCATAATTGATCCCTTCTTTCTGAGTATACCCTTTGGCCACAAGCCTCGCTTTGAAGGTCTCTACCCTTCCGTCCGGTCCTCTTTTCCTCTTGTATACCCACTTGCATACAATGGGTTCTACCCCACTGGGTGGCTCGACCAACTCCCACACTTGATTATGATCCATCGAACCCATCTCGGCTTCCATTACCGTTTGCCATGACTCCGCGTCTTTATCTTGGATTGCCTCGTCGTACGTCCATGGGTCCGATTCAACACCAGGAACCAAATCCGAAGATTCTCCTATCCCCATGAATCTCTCGGGTTGCCTAGTAATCCTCCCACTACGACGGGGTTCCAATTGTGAAGATGTGACGTGTGGTACATCATCTTGTATACTTGGTATCGAGGTCTGACCTCTCAATTCTTCTAAGGTAATTTCACTTTTAGGCTTCCGATTGTTCATATAGTCTTCCTCCAAGAATTTAAAGTGTGTACTAATCACGGTCTTTTGATCCTTGGGACTATAGAACATACACCCTTTCGTTCCCGCAGGGTATCCTATAAACAACCTTAATTCCGAACGTGGATCCAAATTACCGGCTTCCTTGTCTAGCACGTATGCCGGACAACCCCAAATCCACAAATGTCTTAGACTGGGCTTGCGCCCGGTGCACAATTCCATTGGGGTTTTAGGAACCGATTTGGATGGCACCAAGTTTAGAATGTAAGCTGCCGTTTCCAAGGCATTACCCCAAAACGACTTGGGTAAATCCGAATAAGTCATCATGGATCTGACCATCTCTAAAAGAGTCTGGTTTCTTCGTTCCGCCACACTGTTCTGTTGAGGGGTTCCCGGTGCGGTTAACTGGGATACGATCCCTTCGTCCGATAAGTAGTTCAAGAATTCATCGCTGAGGTATTCTCCTCCACGATCTGATCGTAGAAACTTGATACTCTTTTCCCTATGTTTCTCGGTTTCGGCCTTAAACTCCTTGAACTTATCAAAAGTTTCAGACTTATGCCTCATAAGGTAAATGTACCCATATCTTGAGTAATCGTCAATGAAGGTGACGAAATACTCATACCCCATTCTCGCTTTGATCGTCATTGGACCACACACATCGGTATGAACGAGTTCTAACACTTCCGTGGCTATATTCCCCTTGGCTCCAAATGCCCTCTTGGTCATCTTACCCTCTAAAAAGGATTCACAAGTTGGAAACGGCTCGACTTGGAGTGATTCCAAGGATCCGTCTTTCACCAATCTGTCTATCCTCTTTAGATTAATATGACCTAGTCTAAGATGCCATAGAAGTGTTTCGTTCATCTCCGAAGAACGCTTTCTTTTATTACTCGAAATGATCGACGTGTTATTAGATTCATTATTTGAGTGGTGTGCACACTTAATCATATAGAGATTATTTACCAACGTTCCATGACAGATAACATCATTCTTAAAAGAAACAGTAACAACTTTATTAAAAGTAACTGAATATCCATAAAAAAACAACTTAGAAACTGAAATTAAATTCTTCCTAAAGTTCGGAACGTATAAAATATCTCTTAAAATTAAAACTCTATCTTCAAAAGATAGGTGCACGACTCCCACTGCTTCGGCCACCACTCTCGTAGCATCGCCCAAAGTGATTGTGATCTCATTCGTGCTAAGTCGCCGGGTTAGCTGGAACCCCTGAAGAGTGAAACAAATATGATCAGTTGCCCCGGTATCCACTACCCAAACGTGGGCAGCATACGCCGCAACATATGTTTCAACGACTAAAGCATGAGACTTACCTTTCTTTCCCGCCTTCTTAGGCTTAGAACAGGTCGCACTTCAATGTCCCTTCTCACCACAATTGAAGCACTTATCCTTAGCAGCTTTCTTTCCACCTCCTTCTCCCTTTGCCTTGGGTTTCGCAACGGTTGGATTTGCTTGGGTCTGACCTTTCGTCCTCTTCCTCTTCTTCCCTCCCTTGGGACCCGAAGAGGTAGACGGACCGTTTGCCACCATAGCAACGGTTTGGTGATCCATTAGAGTCTCCGCCGATACCAAAGCTTGCAAGAGCTCGGGCAAACTATTTGCCCGGTCATTCATTTGATAGTTCAACTGAAACTGCTCAAAGCTCTTTGGCAGAGAATGGAGAACGAAATCGACCTTAGTAGGGAGGTCAAATTCCGCACCAAGTACTTCCAACTTATTGAGATAACCCATCATCTCGATAACGTGATCCCTTACGGGCGTACCTTCCACCATCTTCAACGAAAGCATCTTTCGCATGGTGATTTGCCTAGCTGTATGGTTCTGATGTTTAAACATCGCTTCAAGATTGAGCATTATCTCAGAGGCGGTCTCCATGTGTTGGTGTTGGTGTTGCAACACATCTGACATTGAAGCCAGAATAGTACACATAGCCATCTCATCGGAGTCTAACCAACTCTTATGCTCTTTCTTGACCGACTTGCTCGCATCTTCGGCAGGCTCTTGGGGTTTAGGAGTAGTAAGTACCCATTTATGGTGTTGAGTGGTTAGGACAATATCAAGGTTACATTTCCAATCAACATAGTTCTCACCAACAAGTTTTTTATCTTTAAGTATACTAAACAGTGGATTAAAAGGTTGTGACATGATAAACTGAGAATAAAACATACATTCATATCAATATCTAGAAAAATATGAAATTATCACATAATTCGATCACATCAATTATATTGAAACCTTAAAATAATATAATCATGCATCAGCCAACATCTCGAAAAAATTTAAATGCGCCACGAGGGGTTGGTCTATACATTTAAATGCATTCAAGCGGATCACAAACTTTAAAAGTTACAAATCCTTAATTCAAAATTAATAGTTGGCTCCCACTTTGACCACATAGAAATTGACAGGGACTCCGAGGGGAGTAAATTAATATCAATTTCCTATGCCTAAGTAATAACCATAATTAAATACATGATTATTATTTCGCTTTGAGCAAGCCACTCGGGGTGAGGGTCAATACCGCCACTAGTAATAATCCACAATCATCCTTTCGGAATTTATTCATGTGAAATCCGTTCTTTTGGCCGATCCGAGGGGGAAATGTATTCCAAAAGAACTTCACAAATAAATAAATTATGGAGGCCAAATTAATCCAATTTTAATATCCGGAATAAAATTGCGATTAAATAAAAATACTTAGTAATTTTCGAAAGTAAGGTTTTTCTTGGACAATTAAATTCATGCAAACACATATTAACAAATAATAATAAGTGCACGAAATAAAACATCTATCAAAACAAAATTAAACACATTGGAGCACTCAAATCCAATTGTCACGGTTTAATTTCTTCACATCTTGGTGCGAAAAATCGTCCTTGTTGCTTTCCGTCGTTCGTCTCGACACGCTCCCACTCGAACAACAACATTTCATAAAAAATAGCATCGTTTGGGGTTCGGGACGACGTTTAAAATCACACCAAAAAAAATGGAACCAAAAAAAATTCCACGGCCCGAGATACGGCGCGCGTCGGCCCACGGGGTTGGCCCGCGTGCCTCTCGGCCAAGCAGCCGAGGCGCTGCATGCCAAGCGCCGAAGCGCTGCACGCCGAGGCCGAGGCGCGCGCGCGCGCTTGTGCGGCGCCGACCACCCGTCGCGCGCGGGTCGTGCGCCTTGCACCCCGTACGCCGGGTTTCGACGTTCGTTCTCGTTTTCTTCACCCCATACACGATTTTACATCCATGCATACGCCGCGCATGCATGCATCGTCCGGGTACGCCGTCTTTAATTCTTCGTTCTTCGTCACAATCCGGTTATAATTTATTTAAAAAAAAATAAATACTAGATCTAGACTAGTCTATTACAATGATCGAATCAAAATAAAAATAACTAATCTAATCGTGGATTTTCTCACGAGAAAAACGAATTCGAACGAATCGAATTAAAAACAATTAATTCACACGCATGAAAAATTAACAACATTAAAACCATGAAAATTGGATACCTGCAAAAAAGATCTAGCAATTCTACTATCCAATTTCAATTTAATGTCTAACAATTTAAATTCCAATTTAAAGATCAGAGCCCGAAATCGTGGCTCTGATACCAGTTGTTGGGAAAATAGGGGTGCCCGGAATCTATTCGGGATAAAATTTAAATACGAATTTAAATACAATTATTACTAGCATGAATTAATCCTAATTAATTCAAATAATAATTCCAACAACCAATTTAACATCATGCATGTTGAATTAATTCACATATAATCTATGACGGAATAAACAAGATAATATGTGATTAACGTACCTCTCGTAGAACTTGGCCTTTGAATATAACGGAACTAACACGTACGCGCTTTAACAACCCAAAAGCCTTCTCAAGTATTCCCTTTCACCTTATTCGATCACCGGTGGGAGATGCTATCGAACAATTTAAATAACTAAGGAAAAAGAAAAATATCTATGCTCTTGATTTTTCCAAAACATGGAATTATGTACTTGGGGATGAAATAATCACCCATATTTATAATGGTGATGGGCGAAAATTTAAGTGATATTGGGCCTTGGAGAAAATCTTTTCTTAGACTCTATGAAATCTTGAATATATCTCATATATTCTTTTCTCTAAAATAAAATATTCCACAAAAATCTCACTCACCTATATTACTAGTGATTTTCGAAAATTTCAAGTGTAGAAACCAAGATTTGGATCTTTCTTGAATATATGAGATATACTTGTATTCCAAGAATACATATCTTCCATAATATCTTTACAAGAAAATCAACAAAATCTTTTCTTTCCTTGATACATAATTTTCGAAAAAAACAAAGAAAAATCAGCATGATATTATCTTTTTATTTTAATCACCTTATCATTATTGGGCTACATAATGGGCTACTTGAGGGGCCTTTAAGGAGAATTAAGATTGGACCTCCTAATGGACTTCTGAATTTCAATATTGAGCCCCAATATAATTCAATCCATTAATATTAATTATTACCACTAATAAATTAATATCGCACTATTCATCTTAATCCATATTACGATAATATGGGCTCCCGGTTATTATTTCCCGCGTTTAAGATTATCAAGTCCATTAATTAATTAAGCTTCTGAATAGCTCTAAATTAATTAATATATTTCACCTTGGAGTAAAGACAGCTCAACATTATTATCCGTACCGAAGAAACTAATTCTTCACTTGCAAGATTTGGTACGATAAAACTTCTGAGCCCACCAAGGGGACTAATCACACGAGCCGTACTCGCACGCGTTTCTCCGTATTAAATCTTAGCAACCGTCGTATGATTAATATTACTGCCCAAGACACAAAGTTCGAAGTCACAATGATTCTCACCCAACATGAATCAAAGCAGTAACCATTAAGCACACACGGTCCTATTTAAGGGATGGAGATTAAGAAATAAACAACCACTGAGGTCTAATTCCTCTCATTTCAGAACAGAAGAATTTATCCTCGCTGTAGGTCCTCTTCAACACATACTAAATGTGCTAGTGCAATCTCTTGGTCAAGACAGACCAATCTGAGCCTTACACATCGACCTTTCACGGCGGATTGTTCAATTCCACCTAGGTCGTGAAAATGTACGTTTAGTTACAAGGAAACTGTTAATGTTGTCTTCCGTGATCGGGTATCACTACATTAACTACAATGTAACTAGTACCATGTATTGAAAGGTTTACAATAGAAATTCAACATTCAATCATAACTAGAGCAAATGTGATAAAAGAATTATTCTCATAAAACGAGTGTTTGATACACGAGTTATACAAAGTAAAAGCATACTTTCACGTATAACTCCAACAACATCTTCATTCAATACACTTTCAATTCCTCTACTCTCAACACTTCAATTCTTTTTTTCTAACTCATTTCACTTTTTTTTTTCAATCACTTCATATGAGCTCATTTTTTCTTTTGCTCATTCTCAATTTTTTTTTTCTTTCCCACAACTCCAAACTTCATCACTCCCTTCTTTTATCACAACTCAACCATCATAATTCCCTTCAACATTCACAACTTTTCCTATTCTCCACTCAAATTGGGACAAAAAGAGTTTAAAAATTTGGATTAGTTTAAAATGTGCTAGCAAATAGAAAAGGCTAAGGCTCAAATGCTCTAACAAGGGATAAATGTCATTGGTAGGGAAATTTTTGGCTAAGTGACTCAACAAATCAAAGATGGCCTAAGATCACATTAGACATATCAAACTACACACAATCAAGAAGCAAGAGCACACACAAGTTCTAACATCCTCTAAGGTGACGACTCACTCACAAACGAAGAGATCAGTTCATGCATCTTAATCTCATAAGGCTCAAAACTTACGGCTTTCACATTCATGCTAGTCCTAGTGAATTCTCACTCTCATCACACAAGTACTCAAAAGGAAAACTTGTAAGTACACTAGTTCTCTCTCAAATCAACTTCACTCCCATACTCACACAATAAAATTCATGACTCACCCTCACAACTTAACTCTACTCACCAAGTCATACTCAAGAATTATCAATAAGCAAGTGGTAAGAGTTAATAAGCATAGAACAAGTCAATCATCTCAAAGAGTTCACACAAATCAAAACCCAATTGTTTGAATAACAATTCCATCACAGCCCCATAATCGACCACAACACTCAAACAAGGCAGTTCACACTCCAAAAACAAGAACTAAGGAATGAAAAGAAAAGAAAAGATAAGAAAAAGGAAACAGAAATTGGGGAATCCCCACGATCCTCAAGCATCAGGAGGCGGTGGCGGGCGGTAGCTCGGGTGATCCGATCCTAAGTGGGAGATGAAGAGTGACTCCATCCATCTTCTCAAATCCGAAACTTCTGATCGGACCTCTTGAAACTCCCCTCGCATACTCGTAGCGTCCGTGTAACACTGATTTTGTGTGTTGGAAAACTGCGTAACCTCGGTTCGCAGATCTTGAATATCAGTCCTCATCCCATCCCACTGAATTTGGGTTGGGTACCACGGCTCGGGAGTGGATACTTCAGGTGCCTCAACCTCCATCTCTTGAGGTTCTTGACCTCCTCCACCAATATCGGCCTCTTCTTCCTCAGGTGTGTCCCCTCCTTCTTCATATTCGTCTTCCTCCTCTTCATCTAAGTCCCGAACTCCACTGGATCCTGCTCTACTCGTTCCCGCTGCACTCTTATGCCTCTTCTTTGGCCTCTGATCCCATAAACCGCAACTCTCCAATCTTGCCTTGAATTTTTCCATTACCTTCTTGTGGTGCGACCCATCCATCTGTATATTCTCCTTCTTCAAGCCTTTCAAAGTCACCAACTTCTCATTCGGCATCAGGAACAACTCATCATCTCGAAATCTCATGCAATATTTCCCGGTCCAATGCTCATACATCCACGTGTGATACATGTGCTCAAAATCGATATCTCTCCCATCACAAGGAGCTGCCATCGGTCTGATATCCAGGCTCTCCAAGAACGCACAAATGAGACCTCCTCCCCGTATCCTAGAAGTCTTCGTCCCACACTTGTATGGGGCCTCAATCTGCATTTCTAGGAAATCCTTACCAAAGTCGTGCTCCCTTCGATGAAGCAAGCACCACAGTCCATACAACTCTTTCGAGGTCACCGTTCCTGTTTCAGACCTAGCATAGATGGTGTTCCCTAAGATTCTTTCAAGGTATCGGATCACCGGATTCCTGATGGAAGAAGCTCGAGCAATCCTTAAAGAGTACTTTCCAACTAATCCTCCAGTGATAAGCTGCCAGAATTCATCAGCTTTGAACCTACCCGATCTTGCGTTCCTGTCACTTGGTTGGGGTAAGTGCAGGGCTGTATTCACCATCCCTATCTCATAGGCGTGCCACTCATTCCTTATCATGAATCGGAAAGTGCCATCTCTCTGCATCTTCACTGAGGCTAAGAACTGCTCCACTAAGTCTTGGTGTATCTTCATGGAGACCAAAATTTCGTAAAATTCCTGCATATTGTTCTTCTCGAAAACTCTCTTGATCTCGTCTTCGATTCCCAACTGCCTCATGAACTCAACGCAAGGTCGCCGGGTCTTCTCCACTTTCCCAGCAACCAAATTCCATCGGTAGGTGTGAACAAACCATCTCTCCACATATGTTAAATTATCCCAACGAGAGGGCATCAATCCCTACCTCGTCAATTCCGCAGTCAAAGCTAGCAACTCATCCCTCTCAACAAACCGATCCTCGTATTTCTTTGGAGGAGCCATTACCTAATGCATCACATCAATTCACCAAACACAACTCATGAATCTCAAAGATAATCACAATCAAGTCAAGTAATCTTTTCAAGCTCAAATTTCATCAATGGTGCTCAAAGTTTCACACACGGGTGGTATCGTCATAGCAAATCAACTTACTATTCTCATACTCTTTCAAACTCACAAGAACTCCAAAACACAAGTCTATCATGAAGTAACATCACATATACATGCAATTTACATGCTCAAGACTCTATTCACATCTATTCACAACTCAATACAATCTCAATCCACAAGAACTTCACTCAACAAGCAATACCCATATCATTTTCTCAAATTCCTACTTTCTCACTCTAGAAATTCACCCATTCTACTCATGCAATTTCAAAATTGAAAGCAAAACGAGCAAACCCATAGTATATAAGCATCATTCATCAACAAGGAATCAAGAATCAACAAGCTATGTAAAAATCCCCAAATTTTCGACCTAATTCAAGAACCCTAATTCTCATGCTCAATCCATGCCAAATCTAAGTCTAAACTACGAATTGAATGAAAAGAGTGATAGAATACATACCTTTGTTGAAGAATTGAAGAAAATTCGTGGAGAAATTGAGCAATACGTGAGCAAATTGGTGCAAAGGGTGAATTTTCGCAGCCAAAATTGCACCTAGTGTGTGTGTGGTGTGTGAAAAGTGTGTGAAGTATATTTATAGTGTGGAAAATTTGAACTAGGGCTTTGAAATCCGGAGAGTGCGATTGCTCGTACACTACTCGAGCACTAAGTGCACGAGTAGATTCAGCTCGAGCACCCCCGAGTTCCAGAACATGAAAACTGCACGAGTACTCGAGCTCATGCACTGAGTTCACGACTTGATTTCACTCGAGCACTATGCACGAGTACTCGTGCAAGGGGTGCACGACTTGGCCTAGCTCGAGCATAGTGCACGACCACTCAAGCACTTAGTGCTCGAGTAAGGCTGCTCGAGCACTTCCACTTCCCAAGCTCGAATTTCAACCTTTTCGAACCAAATTGCTAGAATTTCAACCTTTTCGAACCAAATTGCTAGAATTTACGATCGCTCATTCGAACGAGGAGTTGGGGTCTCTTCCAAAGTGATCTTCAACGTGATCTTCAACTAACCAAACCATCATCCACTTAAATCTCATTCTCCTCATTTTGCACTCACTTCATGCATCAATATTTTCGAAAAAATTTGACCCAAAATTTTCACTCGAATTTCATGTACAACTCGAAGTACGAATACACACCCCCTAAAACTTTGTTCTTGCTACGAAATAATAAAGTTTGAAAAGAATGAGTACGTACGAGTACGTGCACTAAATTCTCATGAACTTAAATCACTATCAATGTAAATCAATGAACAACAAAGTTTATTGAGGTAACCTGAATACGAGGACTTGATCACCCACTTTGAACTCCTTTTTCTTCAATCGAGCATCATGCCATTTCTTGGTCTTCTCCTTGAAAATTCGGGCATTCTCATAGGCACTATCTCGAAACTCCTCCAACTCATGCAATTGAAGTAATCTCTTCTCACCCACCAAGGCACTATCAAAATTCAGCTTTTTGATCGCCCAATATGCCTTGTGCTCCAACTCCACGGGCAAGTGACATGCCTTTCCAAAAACTAGTTGGTAAGGAGACATACCAAGAGGAGTTTTGAAGGCTGTCCTATACGCCCAAAGTGCATCATCAAACTTCATTGCCCAATCCTTCCTACTAATGCTCACCGTCTTTCAAGGATCTCCTTGATTTGATGATTCGATACCTCTGCAAGACCGTTAGATTGAGGATAATAAGCAGTAAAGACTCGATGACTTACCTCATATATTGACAGCAACTTCTCCATCCACTTGTTCACAAAGTGACTCCCCCCATCACTAATCAAGGCTCTTGGGACTCCATATCTTGCAAAAATGTTCTTCCTCAAGAACTCGATCACCACTCGGGAATCATACTCTTGTCGGGATAGCTTCAATCCACTTCGAGAAGTAATCGACGCACACGAGAATGTACAAGAATCCATTGCTAGGAGGAAATGGACCCATGAAATCAATCCACCATACGTCAAATACCTCGACTTCCATGAACACGTGCAGTGGCATCTCGTCCCTCTTAGTAATAGAGCCAAATTGTTGGCACTTATTGCATCTCTTAACCCATTCCATGCAATCTTTCAAGAGAGTTGGCAAAAAAAAAAAAAAAGATTGAAGCACCTTTCTTCCGATCTTCTCTCCACCCAAATGTCCTCCACATGGCAAGGCGTGACAATGCCTTATGATATCACTCCACTCCTCCTCTGGCACACACCTTGTCAACACATGATCAATCCCTCTTTTGAACAAGTATGGATCGTCCCAAATAAATTCCTGAACTTTCTTCAAAAATGCCTTCCGATGCACCGAGTCCATCTCCCCCGGTAACTCTCCACTTGCTAAATAATTAGCATAATCAGCAAACCACGACGCTTTCCCTTCAACTCGATATAC
Organism: Ballota nigra; assembly: GCA_947034835.1. Taxonomy (NCBI): domain Eukaryota; kingdom Viridiplantae; phylum Streptophyta; class Magnoliopsida; order Lamiales; family Lamiaceae; genus Ballota; species Ballota nigra. The sequence continues at coordinate 14,834,476 of OX344722.1, forward strand.
TGGAATATCTCCCAAACCAAATAGCTTCTCGTCTGGAAATTCATCGTTCACCTCTCGATCTTCCACTGTGTTTTCCTTTGTAAGCTCCAATCTCGAAAGGTGATTGGCTATCACATTCTCGCATCCCTTCTTGCCTTGAATCTCAACATCGAATTCCTGAAGTAATAATATCCAACGAATGAGATGGGGCTTTGCATCCTTCTAACTCATAAGGTACCAAATCGCTGCTTGGTCCGTAGATACTATTGTTTTCGTCCCTACTAGGTAGGGCTGGAATTTATCAAAGGCATACACGACCGCTAACAACTCCTTTTCGGTCGTAGTGTAATTCACTTGAGAAGAATTCAGCATCTTCGAGGCATAGTATATCGCGTGAAAACGCTTCTCTCGAATCTGCCCAAAGCAACCCCCATCGCAAAGTCACTTGCATCACACATAAGCATAAACGGGCTAGTCCAATCTGGGGTCACAAGTATCGGAGCATTCACCAACGCTTCTTTCAACCTGTTAAAAGCTACTAAACACTCGTCAGTAAACTCAAAGGTGACTTCTTTTTCAAGAAGCTGCGAAAGTGGTTTAGCAATTTGTGAGAAGTCTTTTATGAAACGTCTATAGAATCCTGCATGTCCTAGAAATGACCGAATCCCCTTCTCGGTCGAAGGTGGTGGAAGCTTCTCAATCGCAATCACTTTCGCCTTGTCAACTTGGATACCTTTCGAGGACACATGATGTCCAAGAACAATACCCTCTCTCACCATGAAGTGACACTTCTCCCAATTTAGCACCAAGTCCGTCTCTTCACACCTGCTCAACACAACTTCAAGATTGATTAGACATTTATCAAACAACTCCCCATAGATGGAGAAGTCGTCCATGAAAACCTCCATAATCTTTTCAATCAACCCATGAAAAATAGCCATCATACACCTTTTAAAGGTGGTGGGTGCATTACACAACCCAAACGGCATCCTCCTAAAAGCAAAAGTCCCATAGTAGCAGGTGAAGGTGGTTTTCTCTTGATCCCCGGGGGCTATCATGATCTGATTATACCCCGAATACCCATCTAAGAAACAATAATACTCAAAACCACCTAATCTATCAATCATCTGATCAAGGAACGGTAGAGGAAAGTGATCCTTACACGTTGCCTTGTTCAACTCCCTATAATCAACACACACACGCCATCCCGTCACTAATCTAGTGGCTACCAATTCATTAGACTCCGTCTTAATCACCGTGGTACCCCCCTTCTTAGCAACTACGCGCAACGGACTCACCCATGGACTATCAGAAATCGCGAAGATCATGTTGCCATCTAACAACTTTAAAACCTCCTTATGTATCACCTCTTGAATTACCGGATTAACTCTACGTTGGTTTTGCACTACAACTTTTCTACCCTCTTCTAATCTAATCATATGCATGCAAATGGAAGGACTAATTCCCTTAATATCTGCGATCGACCATCCTATAGCAGATTTGTGCTTACGGAGCACTACTAAAAGTCTCTCAAGCTGATCATTAGATAAAAGGGCAGATACAATTACCGGATACTTATCGGTCTCATCCAAGTAGGCGTACTTGAGGTGATCGGGGAGTGGTTTCAGCTCTTTTATTGCCTCCAATGGTGGCGACTTATCGAACATCTTCTCGAAAGTTGACTCATCAGCTTCCAAGTCTTCCTCATCCTCTACTTTCTTCATCTCCAAGAACTTGACATCTTCATTGTCTTTCAAGCTGTCAAAATAATCAAGATCATAAGAATCATAAGATAGATCTACAAGGATAGGATAATCAAACTGATGAACATAGAAAGAGCAAGGGTCTAGATGTGTGTCTTCAACACAAGTGTCCATGATGTCAATGAAGTGACAACTCTCATCTCCCATGGGGTATTTCATAGCTTCATAAATAGTTATCTTCACTTCTTGATCGTCAACTTTGACCGTAATCTTTCCATTCGCTACATCAAGTACCATCCCAGCTGTAGCTAGAAATGGTCTCCCTGAAATCAGCAGCACATGCTCATCCTCCTCCATATCGAGTACCACAAAGTCGGCTGGAAAAACGTGATTCTCCACCGTCAATATAACATCCTCCACTACTCCTTGAGGTCTAGTGATAGACCTATCAGCAAGCTGGAGAGTCATCATCGTGGGTTGAAGCTCACCCCCTTCCAACTTCTTGAACAACGGAAGAGGCATCAAATTAATGCTCGCCCCGAGATCACACAAATTTCCTTTCTTGATCCCGTTCCCGATATCACATAAGATTGTAAAACTGTCGGGATCCTTCAACTTGGGAGGAAGCGCCTTGTGCACCATAGCACTAACCTCATGGTTCAAGTGCACTAGCTCGGGTCCATCCACTCTCCATCTCTTCGATATCAAGTCCTTCAGGAACTTGGCGTAGTTAGGCATCTGTTCCAAAGCATCATAAAAAGGAAAGTTAATATGTAGCTTTTAAAAAACATCAAGGAATTTTGCAAACTTTTCATCTAATTTCTTTTTCATAAACCGATGTGGATATGGGACAAGTATCACAGATTTGGGTACCCCCATTCATCTCTCTCAGTTTCTTTCACATTCTTCCTTGCTTCCTTTGCCTTCTTCCACTTTGGAACTCTCTCAATCTCCTCAATACTCTCCTCTTCAGGCTCTTTGCTCTTGTAGGTCTCATCTATATCTTTACTCTTCTGAGTGCCTTCACCCTCAACCCCTTTCTCAACTCCTATCTCCTCAATCTCATCTCTATATGCCTCGGGCTCTTTTTCTTCTCTCTCAACCTCTCCTTGGGGCGTCTCAAAATCAGCAGGCATCTGGGGACCATCATATTTGGTCCCACTTCTTAACTCAATAGCCTTGCAATGCTCCTTTGGGTTTTCCTCGGGCATTGAAGGATACTTCCCCGGCTCTCTCGTCTGAGACTTTGGAATTTGACTAATTTGGTACTCGATAGAAGAGAACCTGCTATTGTTCTCTTGTTGAGCTCGGTTTAAATTAATGTCCCTTCTTTGGAGTTCTTAATCATGCTGATCACCTTTCTTATGCAATTCCTTCACATCGTACTCCAATAAGGACAATCTCTTGCTTCCTTCCTCCACCTTCTGAAGGATAGCTCTCAACATCTCCTCAGTTGAGGAACCGCCTTCTCCACCCGGGGTTTTGAACCTGGATCAACACCTGGAGGAACTGTAATTCTGGCCTTCGGATTAGAATATGAAAAATTCTCATTCTTCCTCCATGTGTTCTGAGGCGGCTGCTAGCCTCCTTGATACCCTTGGGTGTTCCTCCATTAATTTTGAGGAGGTTGTGGACCTGGAGGTACAAATGGTTGGCCATAAGAAGGCCTTCCAAATTGATTCCCACCTTGTGGATACCCGCCTTGGTTATAGTTAGGCCTTCCCATATAGTTGGCCTCCTCTTGCTAACTTGTGGGTTGGTCCACTTCTCACTCACTGCTACATTCCCTCCAACCAAATTCTGTCCCATCTCGAGGTTACTTATCTTCTCCATCATCGCCATCAACAACTTCCTCGTTCCCTCATTCCCTCATTCTCCTCCAACTTATAAGCTCTCTGAAATTCTGGGTCCTCATTCCATTGTCTGGCATTCATAACGATATTATCTACGATCTCTCTGCATCTAGCTGTACCATGATTTAGAAATGCTCCACTAGCATATGCATCAAGATGGGCTTGACCAGCCTTGCTGGCTCCACTATAGAAGAAAGCCATGATATCCCCCTCATTGTACCCGTGCTGCGGGCACTCAATTAACATGTTAGAGTATCTCTCCCACACCTGACATAAGTCCTCTCCTGGCTTCTGGCGGAAAGAAGAGATCTATATCCTTGCTCTAATGGTTCTAGATGGAAGGTAGAATCGTTTGAGGAACAGACGCTCGAGCTCGGCCCATGTGGTTACACCTCCCCGTGGGAGCATGTTATCATACCACTCCTTTGCTATTCCCGTTAAAGAGAATGGGAACAGCCTGAGCCTCTTGGCGTCTTCAGATATGCCGTTATTATTGAGCGTGGATACGATCATCAGAAAACTCCTCAGATGAGTATGAGGATTCTCCTTCCCAACCTTCCCTTTGAATTGATTCTCGGTAAGTAGCTTTAGAATTCCAGGGGAAATTGAGAAGTTGTTTGCCTCTACCGGAGGCAATGCCACTCCATCATAGTACCGTTGCGGTTGTGCCGCAAACCTTCCTCGAATAGTCATGTTTTGATCGGCGTTCTGAGGAACGTGCTGAGGAATAACAGGTGGTACAGGTACTTGTTGCACTGGTGGTGGTTGATAAACTGGTGGTTGGTTGTAAACAGGAGGTTGAGGGTACAGGTATGGTGGATATGGATATGGTGGCTATGGGTAAGGGTATGGTAAGTTGTTTTGTGGGAAGTTGTTCTGCGGATATGCAGGGTTATTCTGAGGATGTTGGACAAGGTTATGAGCTGGATTGTTTACGTTCTGTGTACCCAGGTTTTGGCTCTGGCTTTCCCCTAACAGGACTTGATTCTGACTGCCATTCCCTCCAGTGCCCTCAACCCGGTCCACTGTCTGATTAAACTCATTTGCAGCATCATCCAACTTATTACTGATGTCCATGTTTTCATTCTCTCCTCCGGCAGCATTCATCCTTCTTAAAAAGGCTCGGTTTCTTCTTGCTATTGTCTCAGGATCTAGTTGTAGTCTCTCTTCGCTCGTATCACCTTGCGAGCGTGTTTTCATAAACCTGAAACACTAACAAAAGAATAAAAACGCAACTGCCGAACACGTACAAATAAAACAGAAAAGTAAAACACTCACTACTAGCTACTAAGCTATCTACAAGTCCTATTCAAATGACATACATCGCCATCCCCGGCAACGGCACCATTGACTTGAACCGAAAATACTTACTTTCTACTAGTAGTTTCCCCGCAAGCATACGGGTTCACTGTAGTATAAGCAAGGATAGCGACCAAGTATATCGTACCCAAGGGAAGGAATGTATGCGAATAGATCCCTGAAGATCTACGCGTCGTAATTAATATGAGTGCGTGTTTTTGGATTTTTGAAAGAATTAATTTTAAACTAAATTAAACTATTTAAACTAAAGAATGAATGACACGAATTAACTAAGGTTTGTATTCAAATATTTGATAGTGATGCTCAGGATAGGAATTCCTACGTATACTAACGGAGCAGGTACATAATCAAGATAACTGTGACATGCAAGAAATAACCTAAGTAAAAGATTGTAAGATGAAAGCTCAAGAATTCAAACCCTAATACTTTATCATAACAATCGACTTCACTAATCCACTAACAAGTTAATAGATAGTGCTTAATTAACGAGACCATAATTTAACTAAGGTGATGCGGTCGTCCTCCCTAGATAAACCGGTAGATTAATTAACCCTTTCTAAACCCTCTCGTTAAGTCTACTAGTTGTTAAAGAGTGATAAGCTCGTCCTCTCTCTAACACTTTTCGTACGAAATTCAAAGGTAAAGTTAAGATTAATTTTAAGAATTCATTAATTAAGAGAATTAAAACTAAACATCATGAATTAACCTAATTACGTTCCCACATCCTACTTCTACGAGTTCATCCTACCCTAAGCATGCAAAGGTTTTAGCTAGACATGGTTTTAACGGGAACAAAAGTAATTGAAGAAATAACGAACATAAACATAATGATTTGAACTAAGAAATTATTAAACATAAACTAGGGCTTAAAGAAATAAATGATACGAACTGAAATTAGATTGATAAAACTAAGTCTCAAGTATTCAATGTCAAAGAGCGAACAAAAATAAATTAAAATCCAAACCGAAATAAGAATTCGTAAAGTAAAACCTCGAATACGTAAAAATAAAGCTTGCTCAAACTCACGGTGCTCTTCTAACTCCCAAAAACGTACTCTAAGTGTCAAGTGGTATGTAAAATCAAGTTCGGAAGGGGTATATATAAGCAACGGGTCGAATCGGGAGTTAATGCGCCAAATCCACGCATGCTCGAGCACTACTCGTGCACTAAGTGCACGAGCACATTCCACTCGAGCACCAAAAACTTCCAGAGAGCCAAAAGTGCACGACCACTCCAGCTCGTGCACTTAGTGCACGACTTGAACCTGCTTGAGCACTATGCACGAGCACTCGTGCACTAGGTGCACGACCTGGTGTTACTCGAGGACTATGCTTGACCACTTGTGCACTAGGTGCACGAGTTCTTCTCGCTTATGTACTTCAATGATACTTTTGCTCCCTCGAACTAATACTTTTCGTATTTCTTCGATATCTTCTCATCCGGGCATCTGTTTGAGTCGATTCAAAGTCCTACGAACTCCTCTTTTCGCCCCCTATCCACCTATGAGCATCAAAGAGAAAAATTCATTAGTTTATGAAAATGATACTCAAATGACTCTAAATACTCATATAACTCAATCAAAACACGGGCGTTTCGAGCTACAAATAATGACAATTTCACGCCTAATCAGGAAACGGGGACTTGCAAGAAAAGAATAAAAGTTAAAATTAGTTCCACTTATCATCTAGAAAGATAAAGTAGAGCTCACGTTTAAGGTTCCCATATCTCTCCGGGGAATAAATCCGTTCGACGCCACCAAAAATGGCATGCAACTGCTCGCCTGTCGCCCCCAATATAAAAGAAGTGGGGTTTCCACTCATATATCTTATTCGACACCCCTTCCACAACTTTAAGATCGAGATGAGCTTTCAAATAATAATACCCCTCCTCACCGGCCAGACAAGAAGTTATTGAATCATATAGTTCACCTCTTCGGTGAGAAACCTATCTGGATAATCCTCCAAGGCAAAAAGAGTGAACAAGGTGAGCACGTTGGTCACCTTGAGAAAATGTCCAACTAAAGGGGGTAGAGGGAGAGTCAGCCCGGCCAACAGGGTGTCCATGTTGATCATTGTGCAACCAGGAGGAGGGCGATCAACCCTTTGTTTTTTACCAAGCGCCCACTTGAAGATGTCATACGGGATTTGATAAGTTTCTTGTATTATGTTGAGTTCCTCCTCCCGTATAACCCTCTTAATTCTGCTCACTTGATAATAGTTATTTTGGAGTGGGAGCTCCTCGCGGTTTGGGCGAGCAAAATGGTTAGAATACCTTGCCGCATATGTTTTCCAGTTAGTAGGGGGAACAACTGTGGTGGAAATTTGATGCTCTATCAAATGTGATTGTGGAAAGTCTATGCTCTCCAAAAACTCCCAAGTGAGCTCATCCATCAGATCTGGATCACTCAGACCCGATGAAGTATATTTCGCCCTCCCTCAACCGTACAATACAACCCAGGAATAGGGAACTCTTGTAGTTGATACCAGGTCACCTTCGGCCAACAGGATCCCTTGACTCATATGATCCTCAGAAACTGGTGTTTTGTAGCTGTTTTTCTGCTTTCTTTGCTCCCACGCTTCCTCTGATTAGTCTGGTTAGGAGGTGTCCTTCCCTTCCCTTGTTGCATTAGTAGCAAAAGAGCTCTTCTGGATGACTTTATTCCATATTGGTCTATTCGTTATTCCTGCTACCTGAAAGCAATGGGTAAGCGACTTTGGATAATTTTGTCTTCACTGACTACATGATGGACAATCATCCTGAGCTGATCCAAAACATCTTGGAGGAGGCTGAAGCAGCTCAAGTCCAAGTGAAGGCCCCTGAATTCATTGTCAAATCGCCTCCCTTAGTCCCTGGAACTGGAAAGCATGATACTAAGGCCATTATGACTGAGGTGTTGAAGATTGAGAAGGCTGAAGGGTTCGTGTACCAACCTAGAAGACTTGACGAGCTGAAGGCAATAGTCTATGCAGGCTATGGACTTAAACCTGAAATGAGATTGATCTAGGTGTTCACTACTTCCTTGTAATAGATTAGATTCATTATAACCACTTCCAGATCATTCAATGAAATCTATTACTTTTGCCCACAGACAAAAACTCATTTTCTTTTTGGCTGTTATTTAAATTCTGTACTTTATCAAGAATTGCTCTAACACTGTCTTATCTTATAGATAGGATCCTATATTTCCTCTAAGTGTTTTGAGGATCTTTTCAGTGTTTTGGCATCATCAAAAAGGGGGTAATTGTTGGGACAATGTCAATTTTGATTAGATCCCAAAGCCCCTGAAAAGATGTTTGCATTTGTTTGTCAGGCTAGTCTTGGTTAGGATTTGTACTTAGGTATTTTACACTTCACAAGTACTCAGTAAGAGGAGTACTTACTGATGATAATCAAGACAAGAGCCTGAAGACGAAGAATACCATCCTGAACTCATGTCAGTCTTCTAAGCTAGCTGAGTGAGCATCAGTGATGAAGAGTATGACCCTGAGGTTATTACTAACTCAGTCCTGAAGGGAACATGATGATACTAAGTTTATGGGAAGACTTGGAGTAGAGCCAAGCAATGCAAAAGGAATGTCAGCGTCAGGACAAGACCGTTGTGCTCGAGACAAAAATAACTTAATAAGACAAGCCTGAAGCCTAGGAATAAGTTCTGACATTCTCACCAACCTGATGATGTGGAACAATCCAAGAAGGACACGCACGTACGGAACCTGACAGAAGACTGACTTCAGACTGCATTTTCAACGGGCAAGCATTTAATGTGCATTTAATGCATCTACCTAATTCCATGCATGGACGGCTGATGCATGAAGATATGTCCATTTGAAATGCTCTACATAGTTGACAAGAAAGGCTATCTCTCCAACGGATAGTTTTTCAAATTACCTATAAATACAGAAGGCCTTGAACCCATTCAAAGTTACGGGAAATTTCCAAGCCAGAAATTACTCAAACTCTCAAGCAGTCAAAGCATTCTAACCATTAGAAGAAGCACTCGAAACCCTTTAAATTTCCCAAGTGTTTCTTAGCAACTGAGAGTTAATCTGTATTCCAAGAGCGTACAAGCAATATCTTAAGCTTAGAGAGATTATCCAACCCTTAGCATAGCTTTGTCTTGTAAGGATAATCTCAACCTAGTTGGAATCCAAACTGAAACCAAAACCCTAAAGTTAGGCTTGTTGGAAGTAAGTTAAGTTAGTTAGTAAGGAAGTTTGTATAGGTCAGTGAGGTAGCTGATCTTGGTGCACCTTGGCACGTTAAAAACAAGAATCCCTTGAGTGGGTTTCCTGTTAAATCAGGCCGTGGACGTAGGAGCTTGAGACTCTGAACTACGTTAAACTTGCTGTATTCTTATTGCTTTGATATATTGCATACCTGCCATATTAACTGTTCATTCATTGCATAAGATTTATCAGGCTTGAATCAATCAGCCTGATCTATTAAAAAGAGCACTGCCCCTACTAAACACTATTCATTTGAGTAATCAAGTTTTTAAGAAAGCAAACTAAACAAGACTTTAAACTATCAGGGCTTACGCATTTATGCACTGAACTTAAACTGATAGTTAGCCAACTGACCCGCACCAAGTGTAGTCAGTAGGTGTATTATCAATGCCTAGTTCTTTATCACTCTGAGTAAAAGGGACTCAGTAAGGTTTTAAGTTTGAAAATTGGTATACGTGTATTCCCCCCCCCCTATACACGTATTCCCCAGTCTTGTACCGGGACCAACAAGTGGTATCAGAGCAGTGGTTCAAAAGACCACTGACTTTGAATACTAATAGTTTCAGAGGAGAAACTGTTGGTGGTTCATAAAACTTGCATCATCATGACTTCGAGGAGACTTCAAGCTTCGTTACCTGAATTCTCTGTATCTAACTTTGTCTATTGGAAGTTCAGATTAGAAGCGCATCTTGATGCCATCCATGACCAGATGCCGTATTTTCTCAGTGAGGGACCGATCAAGATCACTATTCCCAATGTCAGAGGACTGGGATATGAGCATCTTGAGATTGGAAAACAGGTTTCGAAAGAAAGGAAAGACATGACCAACAATGAAATCAAGATGGTGGAACTGGACAACGTTGCCAGAAACATCATTTTGCATACGGTGCCCTTTGAGGAGTCAGCCAGGCTGATGAATTTAAAGACGACAAAGGAGGTTTGGGATGAGCTGACAAGGATGTGCGAGGGGTCAGAAAAGATAAAGGAGAACAAGAGAAACATTGCCATTCAGAAATTTGAAGCATTTGAGATGTTGCCTGATGAGACAATCGATCAGATGGAGTCGAGGTTCATCAAGTTGATGAATGAGCTGGTGATACTGGACAAAGATGTCCCAAAGAGAGATGTTGCTTCAAAGATCCTGAATGCCCTTCCTGAGAGATGGGATAATAGTGTAATTATGCTTAAGAACACTCAGGATATGAGTAACATAACTTCTGCTTTACTTTTTTCAGAGCTTAGAGCAATGGAATTTGATCTTAACAAAAGAAAGAAGAAAGTTCAGCCAGAAGAGGAAGAAAAGGAGAAAACTCCTGAGAAAAGTATGGCGTTCAAAGTCAGGTCTGAACCTGTTGAATCTTCATAAAAGTCACTGATGGAGATGAGCAAGGAAGAACTTGCTGAGGAGTACAGCCTGATGGCCAGACGCTTTGATAAGCTTAATTCCAGGTTTGGTCGTTATAAGAAATTTTATCAGGACTCACGTGACAGGAAACCTGAAGGAACCCACCAAAGCTCAAGGAGATATGAGGAAAGGAGAAACACTGACCAGAGGAGAGGTCGTGGCGATGAAAGAAGATATTCGGATCCAAAGCCCGATTACAGAGATGAACATAGACGTACTCACGATGATAAACACACATGAAAGATTGAAAGCTCATCAAGACAGAGTGAACCTGACTTAAGGAGGATCCCTGAACCAAGGAGAGAAAAAGGAGATGAGCAACCAGCATGTTACAACTGTAACAAGAGCGGGCACTATCAGTATGATTATCCGAAGTTGAGTGCAAGGGAAAGAGAGGACAGGAGGGCCAAGAGAGACCAGAGACTTGCAGACCGGAGAGCGATGCTCGCTGAGGATGCAACTGACTCTGACGGTCTTGAGGAGAGGTCGCCTGAACTTTTTTCTGATGATGAGTACGATGATGTTTGCCTAATGGCAAGGGAGGAACCTGAGGTAACATCTAACTTTGTATGTGGTTCCTACACTGGTCAAAATCCTAAGCTTAGCTCAGAGTCAGTCAGAGAAATGAACCTTCAGATCTGTCTGGATCAATTGATGGTTGATTTCTCCAGATTGCAGGAAACTAATGTCTTCTTGGTAGAGGAGAACAAGAAATTGAGTACTGAGGTTCAGAACCTGAATGATCAACTCACTCAGTCTGATCTTAAAGAATCAACTCAGATTGTAAGACTAACTCAGGAGATTGATTTAATCAATGATGAGCGTCTCCCAAGAGAGAAGCTTCTAAAGGAATTGGCTGAGGAAGAGTTGGTCAGAAAGGAAGAACTGAAAGCACTCAAGAGTAAGTTTGATGACCTCTTTGCCAGACATGAAATCCTGAAAAAGAGTGAGGACTCACTCAAGCAAAAGGTTGCAGCAATGAATAAATCCTCAGTGGCTAGAGAGGAAATAATAGCAGCCAGATGCTCGGGAACGAGAAAAAGGGACTCGGATATGTTCCTAAGAAATCCTCACAGGGTCAATCTCATGTTGCTTCAGGGAGCAACACTGAGAGGGTATTTGTTCATGCAGGCTAGAATGCATCTAAGGTTGTACTTTAGGCCCGTCAAATTGATAAGGGCAAGGAAACTGTTGACACAGTCAGGGTTGCCCCCAAGGTTGCTAAGCCAAAACCCAAGGGAAAGGCGAAGCAACCAAGGGAGATCCCTGAGAGCTCAGACCAGAGAAAGCCTCAGAGAAAGCAGAGGAAGACTCAGGTCAAGAGCTCTCAGACTGGTCAGCGAGGGTACCATCATGCTTGGCAATACCAACAGGGAAGGCCAAATATGATGACACCCCCATGGTTTTAGCATCTTGAGGCCTTTAACTGTTTTCCATTCCCTCACTTGCCTAGGGGGAATAGAACACAGGGCCTTTATCAAGAACAAGGCCCAAGACCCGCTGCACCCAGACCTAAGAAGAACAGGAAGCCAGCCCAAAAGGCACCCACTCAGGCTCCTGTGAAGCCTAAGTCTAGCACTCATACACCAACTTCCTCTCAGGCAAAGAAGAAGAAAGTTGTGTATGTTGATGTTTCAGGGAGACAGATTCACCACTCTGAGGCAATCAGGGTTGTTAAGCAAGTTTGGATCCTGAAGGGTACAGCTGACACGATAGGACCCAACACCCAATGGGTACCTAAAGCCTGATTTGCTTGCAGACGGCTGTGGATCACAACAAGAGGAGAGGAGACTCAATCAAAGTTGTTTGGTACCTAGACAGTGGATGCTCAAGGCATATGACTGGAATGAAGAGTCTTCTCCAAGAATTTCAGGCTAAAGATGGTCCACAGGTAACCTTTGGTGATAACTCAAAAGGTGTTACTAAAGGTTTTGGTGTCTTGATAATAGGTACAGTCAGAGTGGAAAATGTGTCCTTTATGGAAGGACTGAAGCATAACCTACTGTCAGTAAGCCAATTCTGTGACAAAGGTTTCAGTGTTGAGTTCTCATCGAATATATGTTCAGTCAAGGACAAATCAACACAAGTGCTTCTATCAGGTATCAGGAAAGGTAATGTTTATCTTGCTGATTGGAGCAACACTATTCCTAATACTTGTTTTGTTGCTAAAAGCTCTCTAGAGCTCAGTTGGCTATGGCATAAAAGATTAAGCCACCTGAACTTCAAGATTCTTAACAAAATTTCTAGACAGTCACTTGTTGATGGTCTACCTAATGAAGTTTTTAGCAAAGATCATGTATGCAAAGCTTGTCAGGAAGGAAAGCGGGTCAGAGCGTCATTCAAAGAGAAAGCTTCCCATTCCACTGACAGGATTCTTCAGCTCTTACACATGGATTTATTTGGTCCTATCACACTTGTGAGTCCGAATGGTAGGAAATATACCCTTGTGGTTATTGATGATTATTCTAGATATACTTGGGTCATTTTCTTGATAAATAAAAATGAAACACAGGTGAAGCTTCCAGAGTTGCTCAGGAGACTCAGCAATGAGAAGAATCAGTCCATCACTAAGATCAGATCTGACAAGGGCACTGAATTTATAAATTCATATATTTCTGACTTTTGTAATGACTTGGTATAGCTCATGAGACTTCTGCAGTTAGAACCCCACAACAAAACGGTGTTGCTGAGAGAAGAAACAGGACACTGAAGGAAGCTGCCAGGACCATGCTGGCTGAATCAGGATTGCCCAAGAAATTCTGGGCTGAGGCAATCAACACTGCATGCTACACTCAGAACAGATCCATGCTGAACAAACAACATGCACAGACCCCATATGAGACATGGAATAAGAGGAAACCTCGTATCTCTAACTTTCATATATTTGGTTGTAAGTGCTTCATCCTCAACAATGGGAAGACCCAATTGAAAGCCTTTGATAGCAAATCTGATGAAGGGATATTCTTAGGATATTCTAAAGTTAGTAAAGCTTTTAGGGTTTACAATTGTAGGACCCTTGTTGTGCAAGAATCACCACATGTTGTGTTTGATGAATCTGCTAATGAGTCTAGGGTAAGAGTGTTGGATCCTGACACGTAGGAGGTCACAGGGAGGGTGAAAAGGCTTAGCTTAAAGAATCAACCTGATCCAAAGGTTAAAGTCGTGCCAATTCCAAGATGGGATGATGACGATGATCAGGATGATGAACCAAGTGCCACTCCAAAGCCCAGCACATCAGGGATAGTTGAGCCTCAGACTGAGGAACAGGCTCAACCTGAGGTAAGCACCGTCTGTGAAGATGATGTCGCAGCTGAGACGGTTCCTGAGTCACCTCATCAAGAGGGAACCAATGTCCCTGACATTGAGCTTGTTAATCCCTTTGGTATAGACTCAGGTTCATCCCCTTCTGTTCAATTTCCTGAATTTCATGAACCTGTAGACACTAACCTTGCAGGTACTTCAGGAACAACTCCTGGCAAAAGAACATGGATAGAGGATCATCCTATTGATCAAGTCATTGGTGATCCAACTGAGGGAGTCAGGACCAGATGGTTTCATGGTGAGAGTGCATTGTTCTGTTGCTTTCTCTCTGAGCAAGAGCCTCAGAACATTGAAGAAGCTCTCACTGACTCGAACTGGATCATTGCCATGCAAGAGGAGTTGAATCAGTTCACAAGGAATCAGGTTTGGGAACTGGTTGATAGACCTAGGCATCGAGGTGTTATTGGTACCAAGTGGGTCTTTAAGAACAAGAAGGATGAGAATAGTATTGTAGTAAGGAACAAGGCTAGACTGGTTGCAAAGGGGTATTGTCAGTCTGAAGGAATAGACTATGATGAGACTTTTGCTCCAGTGGCTAGATTGGAAGCTATCAGGTTGTTCATTGCATATGCAACATACAAGAAGCTTAAGGTGTATCAAATAGACATCAAGAGTGCCTTCCTGAATGGTGTACTCAATGAAGAGGTATATGTTGAACAACCTCTCGGGTTTGAGGTTGGAGATAGAGTATACCCTTTAAAGAAAGCACTCTATGGACTTAAGCAAGCACCAAGAGCTTGGTATGATACCCTCTCTCAATTCCTGACAGACCATGGGTTCAAGAAGGGAACCGTGGATAGGACATTGTTCAGGATCACTGAAGGTGATGACATTCTCTTGGTCCAGATTTATGTGGATGACATAATATTTGGATCACCAAATCATCAACTCTGTGAGAAATTCTCTAAGTTGATGACTGGTAAATTTGAGAAGTCAATGAAGGGAGAGATGAACTTCTTTTTAGGATTGCAGGTCAAGCAGACTGATCAAGGTACCTTCATTAATCAGGCCAAGTATACAAGAGACTTGATTCATAAGTTTGGTGTTCAGAACAGCAATCCAGCCAGGATCCCTATGAACACAAATTGGAAGATGGATCCTAACACTGAAGGGACTTCAGTAAATCAGACTGAGTATCAAGGGCTGATAGGTTCGTTGTTGTACCTGACTGCAAGTAGGCCTGACATCACATTTGCAGTTGGTGTGTGTGCTAGGTATCAGTCTGATCCCGAGAGAAGTCATTTGGAGGCTGCTAAGAGGATACTTAAGTATTTAAAAAGGACAGTCAATATGGGACTATGGTATCCTTCGGATGACAACTTAGAACTGGCAGGTTATTCAGATGCAGATTATGGAGGTTATAGGATTGATAGGAAATCAACCTCAGGGACATGTCAGTTTTTGGGAAGTAAGTTGATCTCGTGGTTTAGCAAGAAGCAGAATTCGGTTACGACATCCACAACTGAGGCTGAGTATATGGCTGCAGGTAGTTGTTGTGCTCAGATTTTATGGTTGAGGCAACAGTTGAGGGACTACCAAGTATTTGCTAATGAAGTTTCAATCTATTGTGACAACAATAGTGCTATAGCAATTACTCCGAACCTAGTGCTTCACACAAGGTGCAGGCATGTGGATATTAGGCATCATTTCATTCGAGATCATGTAGAAAAGAAAGACATTAGGATGGAGAAAATTCACACTGACAGGCAAAGAGCTGACACTTGACTAAGCCTTTGGCTGAAGCAAGGTTTATGGAACTGTCAGTAGAGTTAGGACTTTTAGATCCGGGAGAGCAGTCAGTGTAGGGTCTAGGGGGAACTCATACCAGACTCGACTCAGCGAGGTATCAGGGTGCTACTATGTCTCCCTGACAGGTATGAGTCTCAACCCGACTTTGTGAATTTCAAGCGTCTCCATGAGTCCTTCATCCTGAAAATCTTTATTAAACGCATTCCATTTTCGTTAAAAGCGCGCCTTTTCATATTTAAACCCACGCGCAACGGAGTATTTAATGCTTCAGTTACTTTTTCGTATACGTGTCCATTTTATACGGAATATGACTGACATGGGTAAATGATTGATGCTGAGATTAATCCTGGCCCTTCATTTCAAAACTTTTCAAATTCAGGAATTAATCTCAACCCCACGTCTGAGTAACTGATTCAATCTTATCAATCAAAGAATGCCATTGAGGTTTTTACGCAAACACTAAAGCACTTGCACACTGAGTATTCTCCTACTCAAGCACTCAATTTCAGTTTTTCAAAAACCTTTACTTCCAATCAATGGCGTTCCTCAAATCAACCTGGTCCACAGACAATATCGACGATGTAGTCAACAACAATCTTGTGCACATGGAGCAAGTCATCTCCATGGACAACATTTGCTTGAATGTGGAGAAAATCCGTCCAGTCTTCAAATGGATTTCCGACGCAGGTCTTGAGACATATTTCACCAAGCGACCTGTCTCCGTGCTACCCAAAGCAGTGGTTGAAGCCTACTTCAACCTTTTCATTAGGAAGGGAGAGTTGTTCACTCGAGTGACCGCTCTGAAGCCCACCGGAGAGAAGGACGTTGATGGCGAGCCCTTCTACAAATCGACGGAGGTGGAGATCGACCTCAGAAGAGCAGTGAGTGAAGTGTTCATTCTGCCATCATCTGGTGTCAACCCCAGGGTGTACAAGGAGAATGGTGAAGGAGAACTCCTTGGGAATTGGACTAAGACGGGGTCAGGCGAGTTTAAGGCCCGTCAGAACAAGAGCACCCTGAAGCCTGAGTATAGGGCTCTTGTGGATCTTGTATCCAAGGTGGTCATGGGGTCCACTGGCTCGCATGAACAGTTGAGCCTGCCCAAACTGAGGATCATGGGGGCAATTGTGGATGGAGTAGAAGCCAACTGGGAGCAGTTCTTTCTTGACCAGATCAGTCAGGTGGCGCTAGACAAGCTTAAGAAGGACGAAGATAAGAAGCACATCACGGTCAAAGTTATCCTGCCCTTTGGCACACGCCTGTCAATTCTGATTGCCCATGCCTGCCATGGGTACACGTTCGACTTGGAGGACACCTTATCTTCCAAGAGGGTGATGTTCACCTCGTTGAGTGATACCTACGCGATGCTAGGGCTGACTGATCCCAATACCAAGGCAAGGGGTCAAGCCAAAAAGCCAGCTGGTAAGGCCAAGAAGGTGGCTACCAGTCTCATCGAGAAGGTAGATGAGCTCTTCGAGAGGAGAGAGGAAGCTGAGGAGGCTGTGGAGCCTGAGGAAGAGGCGCAGCCTGTGGTGGAGAAGGTGGAGAAGAAGAGGGTTAAGATTGTGCTGTCAGGGAAGAGCACAAGTTCAGGGACTGAGTCAAATCCCAAGATGACCAGTTCTAAGGCTGAGGGAACTGACGATGACGTCAGTAAGGATCAAGGGAAGAGGCCCTATAAAAGACTTAGGAAGGGACCCAAAAAGTCCCCAGCTAAGAGCCTTCCTGAGATCACAGAGAGGGAGAAGTCAATCTCTCCTGGAGCCTCTGACTTGGAGTAAGTGAGAAAGTCTATCGAGACGGCTGAGTTGTTGCAGCCTGAGATAGCAGCCCATACATCCCCTACTAACCCTGAACCCCAACCCCAAACTAACCCTGATCCCTCACCTCAACCAACTCAATCACCCATCACCTCAGAGCCAAACATCTCAGTGTCAGTGCCATCCCCTCATAGGCCTGACCATCTCTCAGATCCTATCCCTAACCCTTATGACTTTCCGTCATACCCCAACCCCAAAGATTGCCCCAAATCCTTACCCAATGAAGAGGATGACTTCCTCGAGTTGCAGGAGGAGGATGAGCTGGATGAACACATGATGGGTGGTATGTTGGAGAACACCCTAAGGGGGAATGCCACGGAGTGGGCAGCTAAGTGCTGGCCCGGGCTGAATAGGTATAAGGAGCTGCTAGCTAATGTTGTCGAGCTAAAAGTATGACTGGAGTTTAAACAATCTAACATGCAAGAGCAACATATGCTGGTGGATGCTCGTGGCTAGGAGCATTGGGAGACTGAGTGCACCTTCTTTGGACTAACTAGCTGGCTGCAACTGCTAAATTTCGAGAACCTGAAGCAGCTAGTAGTTGAGATGATGTCCAAAGCGAAGGCTGACATCCGCTCTGATGAGGATGAGGATAAGGAAGAGGATGATGAAGATGCTCAGGGTGGAGCATTGGAGGAAGTTGTGGAGGAGACAACTAAGGAAGTAGATAGTATGATCCCTGAGTCTCAGGCTCAGGGGGAAGGTGTGACAGACACTGGTGCCAAGGGTGGACCAGTGGCTGAGGATGTTGTGAACATCTCAGTCGCCGATGAGACATCTGTCGATGACGGGATTCCCTGCCCTGAGACAAGGGAGAAAGATGTTGAGGCGTCAAAGGAGACTCCCAGTTCCGAAGGACAGGTTCCTAAGGTTCGAGATGGCGAGGCTGAGCCTGAGCAGGCGTCCACGACCACTCAACAACTGCCTTCAGTGCACCCTGAAGAGGGGACTGATGCCGCAGGGGCTGACAAGGGAAAACAGCCAATCACTGAGGAGGTCGTCGATAAAGAAGAAGATGTTGTTATCACCGGGCTCGGACGCACTGAGTTCACTACCCTTGTGGAGATGAAGAAGGAGAAAACCACTGAAAATCTAGCTGAACTTCAGGAGGAAGTGATGAGGCTACGAGCTGAGAAAGATCAAAATGCCAAGGCCCTGGCAAAACACATTAGGTGGACAAAGTCAGCATACAACACCCTTGCAAACAGGGAGTTGATTTTGCTCAAGAATATGATGACTGACACGGCCAAGTCAGTGAGGAAAGAGAGGAAGCGCACAAAGAAAATGCTAAGGCAAATGTTGAAGCAGTTGGCTGAGAAGGATGAGCAAAGGAAGGAGGAACTCAATCAGGCGGTGGAGAAGCTTGCAGCTCAGGCCGGGGCCCTATTCACTCAGGCCATTCAAGACTTAGCGTCCAAGTTGGAGCTGGAGTCAGATCGAATTGCTCAGACTTCAAAGTCAATTGCTGAGAGGCTGACCCAAGCAACTGATTAATCCACCAAGTTGGAGGAGAGGATTGAGAAGGCTGAACAAAGACTCCATCTTTCCATGGAGGTCTTTGAGAAGAAGGTAAATGCTGCAATCAGCTCTGTATCTTTTGCAGGGACTGGTATCTCGATGGGAGTTGAAATGCTGAAGGAGGGAATCTCTGAAGTCCAATCCTTAACCTCCTTCGTGATCAACAACGGTTTTGACACATTCCCATCGAAGGTCGATGATGATGCCAAAAAGGGGGAAAAGAAGAAAAGATCCCGCCCTGAGGCATCGGAGGTAGGCAACCAAGGCAAAATAGTTCTAGCCGATCCTGAAGCCAATCCTGAAGGGAACGTGCTGAGGGTAAGGAAGTCAGCAAGGTTGGCGGCAGTAGAGAAGGAAGGTGAGGAGATTGTTGCCAGGCTAAAGGCGGAGGCAACAAAGAAGGCAGAGGCTGATGAACCTTCAAAGCAACCTGAGCCAGTTCAGAAGTCTCTTCCAATGAGCACAAGGAAGAACCTCATCACTTACTCTGCGGAGACAGTAATGGAGTTATGCGCTGAGGCATGGGGAGCACCTTCTGAGAGAACCGAGACTGAGCGCAGAGTTGAGATAGCACAAAAAGAGAAGATGCGCATTTTGGAGAAGAAGGTTGAAAAGCTGACTGATATCACTGAGCTTCAACAAAGGGAACTCGATGATGCAGTGATCAGTCTGCTAAGGAGAAAGAAGGCGAAGCCTGAGCCCAGGAAGTACAGGAAGAGGCCTACAACAAGGAAGTCAACAATCCTTCAGGTCAGAAGACCAGAATCAGGTCAGAGGGAAGCATATATTGATGAGTTTATCTCAGAAGCATTGAAGGAGTTCTGGGATGATGCAAGGGATGCGTTTGTAAAATTATGGTACGTGGTGAAGAAGTGGGGCGACTCTGAAGACATCAATGCCCACTTCACTGACTACATGATGGACAATTATCCTGAGCTGATCCAAAAGATCTTGAAGGAGGCTGAAGCAGCTCAAGTCCAAGTGAAAGCCCCTGAATTCATTGTCAAATCGCCTCCCTTAGTCCCTGGAACTGGAAAGCATGATACTAAGGCCATTATGACTGAGGTGTTGAAGATTGCGAAGGCTGAAGGGTTCGTGAACCAACCTAGAAGACTTGACGAGCTGAAGGCAAGAGTCTATGCAGGCTATGGACTTAAACCTGAAATGAGATTGATCTAGGTGTTCACTACTTCCTTGTAATAGATTAGATTCATTGTAACCACTTCCAGATCATTCAATAAAATCTATTACTTTGCCCACAGACAAAAACTCATTGTCTTTTTTGTTGTTATTTAAATTCTGTACTTTATCAAGAATTGCTCTAACACTGTCTTATCTTATAGATAGGATCCTATATTTCCTCTAAGTGTTTTGAGGATCTTTTCAGTGTTTTGGCATCATCAAAAAGGGGGAAATTGTTGGGACAATGTCAGTTTTGATTAGATCCCAAAGCCCCTGAAAAGATGTTTGCATTTGTTTGTCAGGCTAGTCTTGGTTAGGATTTGTACTTAGGTATTTTACACTTCACAGGTACTCAGTAAGAGGAGCACTTACTGATGACAATCAAGACAAGAGCCTGAAGACGGTTTACCATCCTGAACTTATGGCAGTTCTCTAAGCTGGCTGAGTAAGTCTCAGTGATGAAGAGTATGACCCTGAGGTCATTACTACTCAGTCCTGAAGGGAACAAGATGATACTAAGTTTATGGGAAGATTTGGAGTAGAGCCAAGCAATGCAAAAGGAATGTTAGAGTCAGGACAAGACCGGTGAGCTCAAGACAAAAAGAACTTAATAAGACAAGCCTGAAGCCTAGGAATAAGTTCTGACATTCTCACCAACCTGATGACGTGGACCAATCCGAGAAGGACACGCACGTACGGAACCTGACAGAAGACTGACTTCAGACTGCATTTTCAACGGGCAAGCATTTAATGTGCATTTAATGCATCTACCTAATTCCATGCAAGGACGGCTGATGCATGAAGATATGTCCGTTTGAAATGCTCTACATAGTTGACAAGAAAGGCTATCTCTCCAACGGATAGTTTTCCAAATCACCTATAAATACAGAAGGCCTTGAACCCATTCAAGGTTACGGGAAATTTCCAAGCCAGAAATTACTCAAACTCTCAAGCACTCAAAAGCATTCTAACCATTAGAAGAAGCACTCGAAACCCTTTAAATTTCCCAAGTGTTTCTTAGCAACTGAGAGTTAATCTGTATTCCAAGAGCGTACAAGCAATATCTTAAGTTTAGAGAGATTATCCAACCCTTAGCATAGCTTTTTCTTGTAAGGATAATCTCAACCTAGTTGGAATCCAAACTGAAACCAAAACCCTAAAGTTAGGCTTGTTGGAAGTAAGTTAAGTTAGTTAGTAAGGAAGTTTGTATAGGTCGGTGAGGTAGCTGATCTTGGTGCACCTTGGCACGTTAAAAACAAGAATCCCTTGAGTGGATTTCCTGTTAAATCAGGCCATGGACGTAGGAGCTTGAGACTCTGAACTACGTTAAACTTGATGTGTTCTTATTGCTTTGATATATTGCATACCTGCCATATTAACTGTTCATTCATTGCATAAGATTTATCAGGCTTGAATCAATCAGCCAGATCTATTAAAAAGAGCACTGCCCTTACTAAACACTATTCATTTGAGTAATCAAGGTTTTCAGAAAGCAAACTAAACAAGACTTTAAACTATCAGGGCTTACGCATTTCTGCACTGAACTTAAACTGATAGTTAGCCAACTGACCCGCACCAAGTGTAGTCAGTAGGTGTATTATCAGTGCCTAGTTGTTGGTCCCACTAGATAGATTAATTGCGGAAGCCTTTTTACCCGATATGTCTTAGAAGAAATCTTTTTTTTAAGAGCACAAATAATAATCAAACAAGTATTAAGGAAAGCAATAAATAAGACCGTATATATAGTGGTTCGGATCTGAATATCCTACGTCCACTCTCCCTTGATCAAAGGGGTCTCACTATCAACCAACCAACTCACTATCTTACTGGAATTTCCGAAGTACCAGCACCTTCTTACAATCTCTTTAGATCTAACTCCGATCTAAAGACAGACTTACTCCAACCTTGTCCAACACGATGAACAGGTTGAGTATATAAACTCCTTACGAGTAGATGAGTAAATAAGAGCAAAAGTGAGTGCAAAATGCGTAGTGATCAAAAGCTTAGTATGGTTATGTGCGCGTGAGGAATTCTAGAGCTTTTTCTAGATCTGCACTCGAGTATATATAGAGGGTATTAGGGACATAGCCGTTGGGAGGCTAATCCAATCAGATCCTCTATATATGGAAGCTTCAATCAATCAATTCCCTAATTGATTGATTGGGTTGGTGAGATCTTGATTGATTTTCTTCATATCTTCTCAATCCAATCTTGATTTGACTTGATTTGAATCACCAACGGTCAATAGCTTCCTCTGCCTAACTCTGATTCTCTCCAGAGAAGGCAGGACCAGACACCAGGCAACCTCGGTGTCTTCTGGTCCTCATCTGGTGAACAACCAGAATACTCAGTAGAATAAGGGGATCAAACTGAGTATCTTTTGTTCCACCAGACTCGTCTGGTCTGGGGAAGGTCCTCTGCCTCTGGTCTGTCTCATCTGGTGAAGTCTTCTGGTGGAGTCCTCTGGTGGGGTCTTCTGGTGACTCTTCTGGTGAGGTCTTCTGATCTGGCAGTTCCCCCTAGACTAAGTCCTAACTAATCCTCATCTGGCTAACAGGTCCAGATGGTCCTATTACAACTTCTGGTTTGTTTTAACTCATCAAAACTAACAAATTTTTTCTCCTAACAATTTCCCCCTTTTTGATGGAGTTAAAACACTACCAGAACTGATCAAGAGTAAAACTGAAGCAAGAAAACAATAAAGGAATGAGACCTTAGAATAGATCTCATCAGGCAAATAATAAGACAACAAGGAGTTGTCTTTAGAACAAATAAGATATGTATTTTTCATTAATAATCAGAGGACAAAATAATTACAGATTACATTGAAGTTCATAGTCCTATTCTAGGCATATCTTCTGTTCTCTTTAGGGACAAGAAACCAGTCAAGGAACCTATCCTGGACGGCCTTCAACTCTGCAGAAGATGTTGGGGTGAAATTCACCAACACCTTGGTCTTGTAAAGCTTCTTCAGTTCTGCCCAATCCACCTGGTTCCCATTCATGGGAGTGTTAAGATAAGTAAATTCAGGAGCAGTCACCTCCAGGTTGAACTCAATGGTTGAATCCATCAGCTGCTTGTACAAGTCTGCATCATAGGCTTGCATCCAAGAATGGAAGGTTCTGTTGATCAGCTCATCATCTTCTGGTGCTGGCCTCTGGATATAATGTTGAATGAACCAGAGGGTCTTGGCTTCTCTCCATCTCTCAATCAGAGGATACGGCACAGTAGAGTCAAAGGACCCTTCTGTCCTGAGTGGCAAGATGTTCATAACTTCCACAGGAGCTTTCCTCTTCTGACCTGAGCCACCTGCACCAGAAGGAATACCAGCTTCTCTAGCCTTCTTGTTCTGCCTCTTAACATATCTGAGCCTCTGCTCTTCATCTATGTTCTTCCTGATTCTGGCTTGCCTCTCTTCTGGAGTCTCTTCCTTGTATCTCTTCTCTGCTTCTTCGACAACAGATTCAAGGAAACTCTTCTTTACTTTTCTAATCTTCCTCTTAGCAGGACCAGGAATGGTAGAAGGATCCTGCTCAGCTTCAGATGACTCTTCTTCTGCAGCAAGTTGTTTAGCCATAGTAAGAGACTTCAACTCTTCTTTCTTCTTCTTCTGCAACTCAGCCTGTGCCAATGTGTTCTCCAGCAGGTCCAGACGAGCTCCATGGCTAAAAAGAGTCTAATTTGTGGTCTTCGCCAGATCAGTTCTGGCCTTCTCTTCCCCCTTTTTAACTTCATCAAGGAGGGGCTCCACTACCTGCCTTATGAGATCAGGCAAGGCAGTGTTGGAGGAAGAGTGAAGATCACGAACCTGCTTGGCCTCCTCCAGGTAAGCCTTAGACTCTGCAATAAGTCTCTCTTGCTTCTCCAACATCTCCTGGAGGGAGTCTTTCAGCTTTGCAGTCTGAATCATCTGGCTGGCCATCTCCACCTTGAGAACAGAGACTGGCCTCAACTGCTCCAGCACGTGCTCCTGGAGCTGCTTCTGGCTGTGCATGACATCTAACTTGACAAATAAGCCATTAGCCTTGAATGAAGCTTTTACCTCTGCCAGAGAGGACTTTAACTGCTTCAGGAAGATTCTCCTCTCATGCTTGATCTGGTGCTCTATCATAGCAGGGGCCATATGTTGAATAGCTTTGGAAAAGCGCCCTATCTGCATTATCTGCTCGTTGAAGAAGGCCTTCATCTTCTGGAGCACAGCAAGAGACATCTCAAAGTCCTCCTCGTCTGAATATAGCTCAGGAGGGAAAGTGAAATGAGGACCAAAGTTGTAGGAGAAGCCCTCTGGAGTGAGCATAACTCCTCTCTAGATAAGGAGAGTCTTGATGAGGATCTTGGCCGTCTCTGGTGTCTCCAACTCTGCTGGGTTTTGAATATTTAGCTTCTTCTTCAGCTCAATCTCCCAAGCAGTGAAGGTAGATGGAGACATCTCCTCTAGCAGAAGCATGAGATCTTCAACATCCTGGAGTCTAGCCATACTCCAAACCTTGGCATCAGTCAGATCTGCCAGGAGGGGCGAGTGCTCCAACAAAATTGGAAATTGCTCTCTTAGCCAGAGCTGAGCACTCACACTCATACTCTGCCTGATGGGGCCCATCTCATCAGAAGAGAAAAAGAAGGGTTTGGGCCCAGAGGCAGAGGAGGAAGGTGCTAAGTGAGCAGGCTCAAGTGAAGCTTCCTCATATTCACTATCATCGCTTGTTAAACAGGTAGGAGAAGGGGGAGGGGCAGGGAATCCCAGAGCCATAGAAATGGTTGGGTCCTGGTCTGTATGGGTTTGGGGAGGGTTAGGATTTTGTGAAGTAGAGGTGGTAGGAATGGGTTGTTCTGCACCAGAAGAGGAAGGAATATCTGGTACAGAATGTGTAGGAGGTGTCTGGGAGGTAGAAGTGTTTGGAGGGAGGATGTCTGCACCAGAAGAGGTTGTGGGTACCTCTGGTACAGAAGATGGGGGAGAGGGATCTGTGGGAAGATGTGTTTGGGAGTGTGGGGAAGAAGGTGTATAAGCAGGAATGGTAGAGGGTGTAAATACTGGGGTATCTGGGATAGTCTGCTCTGGTGGAAGAGTGGGGTTACCAGAGGCAGATGGGGTTTGGGGAATGTTATCTGGGGGAGAGGTAGAAGGGGAAACAAGATTTATGGGGGAAGAAGATGGAAGGGAAGGGTTTACCTCTGCTGGGTCAACACCAGCAGGCACAACAAACTCTGGAGCATCCTCCATCATCTGGGAAGCACCCTCAATAGCCTTCTCCAAGGCCTCTCCAAGATCAGATCCAGAGTCTGAATCTTGAAGAAGGGCTCTCTTGGCCTTGGATTTCCTCACAAGAGGCACTTCCTCTTCTTCCTCTTCTTCTTCTGATGGCTCATCCACCAGAAGGGTTTTCTTGGCCTTCCTGCTAATCTTAGACTTTTTAGCAGAGCCTCTCCTGGCCTCCTCTGGCCGCTCCCTCTTGGCTGCTCCAGCCTTCTTTACAGCTTTATCATCGCCCTTCTTCTTAAGCACATCAAGAAGGGGAATCTGGTCCTCCTCTGAGGAACCAGAAAAGGCAACGGTTGAAGAACCAGTTGCTTCAGCAGCTTTCTTCTGTGTCTTCTGCTGCTGCTGCTCTCTCTGCCCCTTAGGAGGTGAGGGAAAAGATTGAATAGGAGGGGCAGGGATGGCTTGCTCTCCATCAGAGTCGGCATGGCCGTGGAGAGGACCATCCTTGGAGAAGAGGATCTTGGACTTGTGATAACTGTGGCACCAAGATGACTTCCACTTCTTCTCTGGAAGGAGAGAATCCAGAATAAGAGTAAACTTAGTCCCCAAAGAGACATTTGCAGTAAAGAAAAACTGCAACTCCCCTGGCTTGGAAGGACAGGGCTCCTTCTTCACCTTCAGCTTGTTCTTCCTCAACACATCCCAGAAGAACTCCGCCCAATTACATTGCACACCATCATATAAAGCCCTCATCACACACATCCTACCATTGAAAATGACATCTGTGCTGTGATTTTCACACATAAGTACTTTGACCACGATATCAAACAACACCTTGAACTTATGCATTAAATGCTTGTCCACAAAGCCCTTTGTGATGTTCTGGCAGGAAGAACGAGCAAAAATCTTGAATGATCCAATGATATCATCTTCCTTATACGTCAACGGATCCACTCCCACCGCAGAAATGTTCTCGAACAGAGCGCAGAAATCGTGCTTAGAAAACACCAAATCATCTTCACCAATCTTTGAAGAGACGTAATCCTCATGAATCTTCATTCGAACCAGAAACTGGGCCGCATAACCGTCAAGGGTGCGAAAATCCTTGGGAACAGTGGAGATCAACTTCTCCACCCCTGCATTCTGGAACATCTCCAGAACCGACAGCACAACTGGATTCTTGGTGGTATAAAAGTCCACCACCATCTTTGTCTTAAGCTTTTTCATCATCAGAACATGATCGAAGTTGCACGGAGGGGCCATTACTGTGAAAGATAGAGAGAGAGAGAGGAAAAGCTTTGCAGAGAGAGGTTAGGGTTGAAAGTATGGAAACGTGAAAGGACAGATTGAAAATAAAATTGATTTAAATAGAGTAATACGCGTGGCTTGAAAATTAAATGAAGTGTGAATGCGTGTTATTTCAAATTCAATTTAGGAAACAAAATCAATTTTATCATTGATTGACATTTTGCACAGTGATTAAATCTGATGGCCACGATGAAAGGCAAGATACAGATTTAATCTGGTGCGTTGGCATAGTCATTGGGACTGGGCATAAAGGGGTTTTGTGGCAGTCAAGAGAAAAAGTGAAATGATTGCCTAGGCCCTATACCCTAGTCTTAAATACACTCCGAAGTTGAAACGTTTTGTGTGTATTTACTAATTTTAAAGGTGTATCCCAATGATCAGAGGCCAGAGAAGTAAAACCATACCTGTCACCTGATATTGTAACCAGATGATACCACAGCTAATCTGATGTACATCTCCTCTGATGAAACTCATCTGGTCCTGGTCAGAGAAGATTTTGGACAATTGACTCAGCACCTTATCTGGGACAAGTGTCACCTGGTGCATACCTCATCTGGTACATTCTCTGAAATGTCTAATCTGCAGGTATGTTGGTTTAAGAGAATAAATGAATATGCAATAAATTAGAAATAAAGGATACTTCTCTGATGTTCAACCTAAAGCAAATCTGTCTCTGGATCCAACAATCCTAATTCAAAGGCTAACTCTCTGAATCTGGTCTCAGCCAAAGGCTTGGTTAAAATATCTTCTCTCTGCCTCTCTGTTGCAATCTTTTCCATCCTTATATCTCCCTTCTCAACATGATATCTGATAAAATGATGCCTTATATCAACATGTTACACCTGGTATGAAGAACTGGATTCTGGGTGATGGCTATGGCACTATTACTATCACAGAAAATAGGAATATCCTTAGCTCTAATCTGGTAATCCCTAAGCTGTTGACTAATCCAGAGAAGCTGTGAACAACAGCTCCCTGCAGCCATGTACTCTGCTTCTGTTGTTGATGTAGCAACTGAAGTCTGCTTCTTAGAAAACCAGGATACCAATTTATTCCCTAAAAATTGGCATGTTCCACTTGTAGATTTCCTATCTATTCTGCACCCACCATAGTCTGAATCCGAATAACCACTCAATTCTAAGTTGTCATCTGCAGGATACCATAATCCTAAATTCACAGTTCCTTTAAGATATTTCAATATCTTCCTTGCTGCTTCCAAGTGACTCCTCTTGGGATTAGCTTGAAATCTGGCACAAACTCCTACAGCAAAAGTAATATCTGGTCTGCTTGCAGTCAGATACAAAAGAGAACCAATAAGTGCTCTGTACTGAGTCTGGTCCACACTCTCTCCAGACTCATCTGGATCCATGTTGAAATTTGTCATCATAGGGATCTTGGCTGCTTTGCTAGATCCTACTCCAAATTTCTCTAACATGTTTCTGGTGTACTTAGCTTGATTAATAAAAATTCCCTTCTCTGATTGCTTAACCTGCAAACCCAAAAAGTAATTCATTTCTCCCATCATGGACATCTCAAACTGTCCCTGCATGAGCTCACCAAACTTTTCACACAGCTTCTTGTTAGGGGATCCAAATATGATGTCATCAACATATATTTGGACCAGAAGGATGTCCTTTCCTTCTTCTTTCCTAAACAAGGTCCTATCAATCTTACCTATAGTAAAACCATTATCCAGAAGAAACTGAGATAGAGTGTCATACCATGCTCTGGGTGCCTGCTTCAGCCGATAAAGAGCTTTCTTAAGCTTAAACACTTTGTCACCTTGCTCAAAACCAGGAGGTTGTTCCACATACACTTCCTCAATGAGAATCCCATTAAGAAAGGCAGATTTCACATCCATCTGGTATACTTTGAACTTCATGTGAGCAGCATATGCTAAGAACAATCTGATAGCTTCTAGTCTGGCAACAGGAGCAAATGTCTCATCATAGTCTATTCCTTCAGACTGAGAATAGCCCTGGGCCACTAGCCTTGCCTTGTTCCTAGTAATGACATCATTCTCATCTTTCTTATTTTTGAAAACCCACTTAGTGCCTATCACCTTTTGATGTCTTGGTCTGTCTACCAGCTCCCAAACATCCTGTCTGGTGAATTGATTCAATTCCTCCTGCATAGCAACAATCCAATTTGAATCTTCCAGTGCCTCCTTGATGTTCTTAGGCTCAATCAAGGACACATAGCAACTGAATAAGGCAGCTAAGTTAAGAGATCTCCTAGTCTGGACACCCTTAGTTGGATCTCCAAGGATTAGGTCATTGGGGTGATCAACCAGGGTCCTCCTTCCCGTGGTCTTGCCTGGTTGATCATCTTCTGCAGTACCTTGGTGATTATCACCACCTGCAGAAGAGCTTCCCCCTACAGGAGTTCCAACCTCTTCTGGTTCTGCTCCTTGTGAAGGCTGCTGCTTCAGAGAACCAGGAGATGGGTCATCATCTGAATTTGAATCTGAATCAAGAACAGGTGGATTGATCTTGATTACTCTGTGAGTAGTCTGATTCTGGGTCTCATCAGAAGACTTTAAGTCCACCTTGCACTCAAAAGCAGATTCATAAAAAACAACATGAGGTGTTTCCTCCACACAAAGTGAATTCTTATTAAAAACTCTGAAAGCTTTACTGGTGCTGGAATATCCTAAAAATATTCCATCAGCCACTTTAGCATCAAAGGTTCTTAATTTAGATTTCCCATTGTCATGGATGAAACACTTACATCCAAAAACATGAAAATACGAAACAGATGGGGTTTTACCTTTCCATACCTCATATGGGGTCTTATTGTGTCTCTGGGCAATCAGGCACCTGTTCTGAGTGTAACAAGCTGTATTGATGGCCTCTGCCCAAAATCTCTGTGGAGTGCTGTACTCTGCCAGAAGTGTTCTTGCAGCTTCTTTGAGAGTCCTATTCCTCCTTTCTGCAACTCCATTTTGTTGGGGTGTTCTGGCAGCAGATGTTTCATGAAAAATCCCATGATCCTTGCAGTAATCTGCAATGTGTGAATTCAAAAACTCTGTTCCTTTGTCACTTCTGATCCTGACTATGCTCTGGTTCTGCTCATTCTGAATCTGATTGAAGAACTCTGGCAGCTTAGTCATAGTTTCATTTTTCTTAAACAAGAACACTACCCAAGTGTATCTTGAAAAGTCATCTACTATCACTAAGGTGTACTTTCTTCCACTGAAACTAAGAGGAGAAACAGGTCCAAGCAGGTCCATGTGAAGTAGTTGAAGTACTCTGGTTGTGGTTGTGCTCTGGACATCCTTAAAGGAAGTCTTGGGTTGTTTACCCTTCTGGCATGAACCACAAACCTGATCCTTCTTAAACACTTCATTTGGAAGACCTCGAATGAAACCTTTTCTGGCAATCTTGTTCAATGTTTTGAAGTTAAGATTACACAATCTTTTGTGCCAAATCCAGCTGTTCTCTGCAGATCCTTTAGCAACCAGGCAAGCATTTCTTGGGCAACTGCTAAAATCTGCAAGATAAATGTTACCCTTTCTCAAGCCTATTAGCAAAATATCATTATAATCAGAAGAGAAAACAGTGCATGAATCACTAGAAAACTTCACTGAGTATCCCTTGTCACATAATTGGGATACTGAAAGCAGATTATGCTTGAGTCCTTCTACGTAGTAGACTTCATCTACAGATACTCCATTAAAGGTTAACTTTCCAACTCCTCTGGTGACGCCATAGTTGTTGTCACCAAACATCACTCTTGGTCCATTCAATGGCTTGAAATCTTGGAGATTATCTTTCTGGAAGGTCATGTGCTTGGAGCATCCACTATCAATGTACCAGACATGATTGCTTGAAAATCCTTTCTCCAATGGACTCTTATCTACCTGCAGAGAGATCAATTAGGTCCCCTACTAGTGCTGGGTCCTGATTGGTTAGTTGCAGGTTTTGTAGGAATCCATAGATAAAGATCATCCCTTGATGGATGAGGAGATCTTATCTTCCTTCCAAATCTATCTACCAGCACATGTCCTCTGACAATGACATATTGAGCTACTGGTCTGATAAGGACACCTTTCCTATAAACAGGTCTGGTGTACCTTTTCTCAAATCTGGCCTTTGGAATGGCCTGCCTCAAAGATATGGTCTTAAAGGTCTTGTTGTAAGGGTACATCCTAGAGGAACCATCTCTGGTGTCATAACTACCCAGATCAGTTGGTTTTCTATAGATGGGTCTGGAAGACCTCCTCTGGTTCTGATAATTAGACTTGCTCTGGTGATTATAGTTCCTTTGAGTATACCTATTCTGGAATTGATTTCTCTGAGAAAATTGTCTCTGGGGTACCTGGTTCTGTTGAACATTGTTCCTTCTCTGGTAGTTGTTACTCTGATTGGTATTCCCCTTCCTTGAGTGTTTCCTTTGAGGTCCCCTAATCTGCTTAGGTTCCCTTTGAGGATTTCTCTGGGGTCCTCCAATTTGAGTAATTCCTACTCCTTGGGACTCATTGTTCACAGAACCATCAATCTTTAATGGTTCCCCTTTTTGACACTTATTCTCTAGCATCTTCTCTTCCAGAACAGTCAACTCTTCTGGACCATTTGTTATGTGATTAACAGAGTGATTCCTTTTCCAATCAGGATTGTGAACCACCTTGTAACCATTACCAGTTAAGTCTTTATCATTCCAGATTTCTACCAATTTACCAGCTCTTACAGACTTGTCTTTATTATAAAGGTATTTATGGGTTTTAGTGGTAATTCCAGAATATCCTAAACCACTCTTATCACAAATGCGCTGAGAAGACTCTGATATGATAGATACAACAGATGGTATCTTAGGAGCTTCTCTGGGCATAGGTATCTCCTCTATGTTGTGAGCAACTTGTTTTCCCTTGATAAGTGTCTGGTATTTGGCTCTGAGTTCAGTGATCTCATCCTCTTGAGATTTCCTTTCTTTCATGAGTTGATCTACCAGAGTATCTCTTTCTGTGATCTTATCCTGAAGTTCAGAGACTTCTTTGGAATGATCTTTAATGAGTTCTCTGGTGGATTTATGCTCATGAGAGAGAGAGATTGAACTTCAGCTCTGAGCCTACCATTCTCTTTCTCAAGTTTTTGACAGAGTTGGACACAATTTTGGAGATCTGATAGCATTTGTTGCATATCAGACTCTCTGGAGTTACCAGATGAATTAGAGGATTCAGTACATTTGGAATTTGATAAGACTAAAGTAGTTTCATTTACCTCAGTGATGTCTGCCATAAGGCACACATCATCATCTGATCCAAAGTCAGAAGAAGAAGAACTGGAACTAGTATCCTCCTTCTCTGCTTCTGCCAGTAATGCTCTCTTATCTGCATATCTCCTATCTCTCTTGATTCGTTTCTCTTCTCTTTCCCTAGGAGTAAGCTGAGGACAATCATAACTGTAGTGACCAGTCTTGTTGCATGTGTAGCAGGCATTGTCTCCTCTGGGACTAGGACTTGGCTCTCTCCTCCTCTGGTTGTAGTCTGATCTGGCTGGACTACTCTCTCTCCTCTGGTAGTCAGGTCTGCCAGAGCTACCATCCCTCCTCTGGTAATCTGATCTCCCAGAGTTGCCAGGGTTGTCATCTCTCCTCCTCTCTGGAGTTCTGAATCTGGTCTCCCTTGAGTCTCCAGATGTCTTCTCCTTCTCTGCAGGCTTGAAAGAACTCTTCCTGTCTCTGGTAGACTCCTTCCAATGCCTTTTGTACCTGCCATACTTTGAACTCATTTTATCTAATTTACGAGTTAGAAGTGCTACCTGCTCCTTGAGGCTCAAGTCATCTGCGGTAGACTCCTTTGGCTTGACATCAGACTTGAGAGTTGAAGAGAATGCAACTCCTTTCTGGCCAGAAGAGGAAACCTCTTCTGTTTGATCCTCCTCTTGAAGATCATATTTGTAAGCTTTGAGATCAGACAACAGAAGATGGTGATCCAGAGTGTTGAGATCCTTGTTGTCCTTGATCACAGTGACTTTAATTCTCCACCTGCTTGTTAGTGAACGCAGGATTTTGCTATTAATTTCTTTTTCAGAGTAGGTCTTACCTAAGGCACTAGCCTTGTTTAGGAGATTTGTGAGGCGCATGTCCAGCTGGTCTATGGTCTCGTCTGGTTTCATTTTGAACGTATCAAACGAGTGTTGAACAGCCTGGAGCTTGTTATCTTTAATCTTCTCTGTTCCCTCGCAGAGAAGTGCAAGTTTGTCCCACATCTCCTTCGCAGTGACACAGGTTCTGACCTTCTCTATAACCTCCTTGGTGAGTGTTGATAATCTCGGTTCTTGCCACCTGGTCCAGGTTATGTAGCTTTCTCTCATCGTTGTCAAGTTCTTCTTTCTTTTTTAGGATTCGTTGTCTGGGAACTCTATCCTCTGCAGCGTCGCTAGTTTCTTCTCTGGACTCTGACCTGCCACTATCAATAGGAGTCCAGTAAAATTTAATGGGGCCACTCTCTACCACATCTAACATGCGGTGGTGGATAGCTCCCAGATGATTACTCATCATGAAGCTCCAGTGGCTATAATCCCCGAACGAGAATTCTGGCAGTTTGCGACTCTTATAAGAAGATTTTGAAGACATATTTACTAAAATAAGGATTTATCTAGATTTTGAACAAAAACAATAAATGAGCAATGGATCTGCCCGGTGACCACCAAAAGCTTTATAAAGAAGTGGTCGTTGGACACACTGCTCTGATACCACTTGTTGGTCCCACTAGATAGATTAATTGCGGAAGCCTTTTTAACCGATATGTCTTAGAAGAAATCTTTTTTTTTAAGAGCACAAATAATAATCAAACAAGTATTAAGGAAAGCAATAAATAAGACCGTATATATAGTGGTTCGGATCTGAATATCCTACGTCCACTCTCCCTTGATCAAAGGGGTCTCACTATCAACCAACCAACTCACTATCTTACTGGAATTTCCGAAGTACCAGCACCTTCTTACAATCTCTTTAGATCTAACTCCGATCTAAAGACAGATTTACTCCAACCTTGTCCAACATGATGAACAGGTTGAGTATATAAACTCCTTACGAGTAGATGAGTAAATAAGAGCAAAAGTGAGTGCAAAATGCGTAGTGATCAAAAGCTTAGTATGGCTATGTGCGCGTGAGGAATTCTAGAGCTTTTTCTAGATCTGCACTCGAGTATATATAGAGGGGATTAGGGACATAGCCGTTGGGAGGCTAATCCAATCAGATCCTCTATATATGGAAGCTTCAATCAATCAATTCCCTAATTGATTGATTGGGTTGGTGAGATCTTGATTGATTTTCTTCATATCTTCTCAATCCAATCTTGATTTGACTTGATTTGAATCACCAACGGTCAATAGTTTCCTCTGCCTAACTCTGATTCTCTCCAGAGAAGGCAGGACCAGACACCAGGCAAACTCGGTGTCTTCTGGTCCTCATCTGGTGAACAACCAGAATACTCAGTAGAATAAGGGGATCAAACTGAGCATCTTTTGTTCCACCAGACTCGTCTGGTCCGGACTCGTCTGGTCTGGGGAAGGTCCTCTGCCTCTGGTCTGTCTCATCTGGTGAAGTCTTCTGGTGGAGTCCTCTGGTGGGGTCTTCTGGTGACTCTTCTGGTGAGGTCTTCTGATCTGGCAGTTCCCCCTAGACTAAGTCCTAACTAATCCTCATCTGGCTAACAGGTCCAGATGGTCCTATTACAAACTCACTATCTTACTGGAATTTCCGAAGTACCAGCACCTTCTTACAATCTCTTTAGATCTAACTCCGAACCACTATATATACGGTCTTATTTATTGCTTTCCTTAATACTTGTTTGATTATTATTTGTGCTCTTAAAAAAAAAATTTCTTCTAAGACATATCGGTTAAAAAGGCTTCCGCAATTAATCTATCTAGTGGGACCAACACTAGTTCTTTATCACTCTGAGTAAAAGGGACTCAGTAAGGTTTTAAGTTTGAAAATTGGTATACGTGTATTCCCCCCCCATACACGTATTCCTCAGTCTTGTACCGGGACCAACATAGAGCAACCGATCCGGCGTTGGGATCAATGTCCTCCAAAATTTCAAAGGCCGGCAGCGGAGTAACGAAAACTGTTGGGATATGGTTTAGTTTTGATATTTTTCCAAAACATCGTGTAATAGGTTTGAAAGCAGTTAGGATAGTATCTTTAGTTTCAGGTCAGGCTAGGTTATTTCTCAGTAGAATATGCTGTCAGTTGAGAAGAACTCAGTTGAGGGGGAACTCAGCGAGGGGGAACTCAGCAACACAGCCTGAGGAAGTCAAGATGACATCACCAAGAGAACTGACTGAAGCCATGTCAGAAGACCTGAACCTGAAGAGAAGCCTGAAGGATGTCCCACTGAGTATAAACCTGACTGGTCTAAGCTAAGTCAGTGGACTACTCAATGAAGAGCATGATCAGGAGGATCAGTGCTGTACCAAGTAGGCCCTGAAGGAGTCAGGCTACTGTGGTCAGGGAAGTTTTTCATTCAGCCTTATGACAAACTTCCTGGAAAGATCTTCAAGAGTCTACTGAAGGACAACTACACTGAAGACAGTCATGTCTACTGAAGATCATCAAGTTAGTGGAGGATAAGTCATCTGAAGTCAGTGCACCCTGATCAAGCTCACTGAACCAAAGATCCATTGGATTCGGTCCACGTGGACCAATCAAGTCAAGACAACATATCTGACACTGACATGGCCACATTCCAAGAAAAGTAGGTGAAACCTATTAATTGTATGGATTCAAATGTAATTTCCTCCAATGGTTACATTTGAATCCACACTATAAATACAAGCTCATAGCTGCGGTTTGGTGTGTGTGAATGAGAAAAATCAACACCTACGAGTTGTGAAGGTGTGAGAGGATAGTGCATTTTCATGGGAGATATAATGAGGCACTTCTTACACCTTGTTCACTGACCATTAGGGTCTTCACAGATATAAATTGAGTGTTCAGCTTGTAACTCATAGCTTAGAGAGGTTTTCCCAATCTTAGCTTTAGGCTAACACATTGTAAGGGAAAACCTCACCTAGTTGGAGAAAACCTAACTGAAACCAAAACCCTACTTGTCAGGTTTGTTGGTGGAAGTTGTTGTTGAGTTAGGAAGAAAGAAAGCAAGATTTGAGTTGTATAGATCTAGGTACACCTTGGCACGTTAAAAACAAGAATCCCAAGTTAGTGGATTTCCTGTTAAATCAGGCCCGTGGATGTAAGAGCTTGAGTCTCTGAACCACGTTAAACTAAGCATTGTTTATTGTTTAAGCACTTGTTAATATTTGTATTGTATGCTCACTGAGAGTACTTCGAAAGGTTGAAAAGAAATTAGCTAAGTATTTTAGTCAGGGAGAACCAATCTCACTGACAGGCTTAAGCAAGCACTCGAGAGTTCAGTCTCTCGAGTCACTGTCTTGTTAAGAGCCTGAGCTCGCAAGTCAGTTGCACTGACTTGAGTGCTCTGACTCTTAGCAATGCAGTGACTTGAGTGTTCCCTCACTGAACTCATTCAGGGTGCGATGCAAAGTTTAAAAAAAAATTGCTCTCCTAAATTCCCATTCTGTTTTAAAAAGTTGTTTAAAAACGGGACCATCAAAAAGTTCTTCGATAGGCCTTTTTTGGATTCGTTGGGGACAATTGTGACTGGATTGCGCGAACATGAATTTCAGAGGATGAATTTTTTAAGGCTAATAGCGGTTTTCGATGTAATGCTAGGAAACCCACATCAGTTTCAAACCGAATAAAAAACTAAAGAAAAAATTGAGATAAAGAAAAATAAGGCACACTATCTGCCTTGGGACGACGATGGAGTACGGTGGCCGAAAAAAGAGTCATCGGGAAACTTGAAACAAGAAGTTTGAAAAAGTTCAAAAATTTTGCAAGGAGAATTGAAAGCGAGAAGATGAAAAAGTGTAAAAACAGAAGAAGAAACCCTTTTCAAAGGGTGAAAAAATGGGGTATAAATAAACCCATAAAAATCAAAATTTTGGGGGCTATTTTACAAATATAGGGCACTCGCAAGGACCTCTTTCGTAAAATCGAGGGTGCATCGCCTCGGAAAGATGCACGCGTGGGTGGCGGTAATGAACTGGCAACGTGCCTCAAAAGTCAAAATGTCGCGTCCAAAGTAGTTCATAAAAAATCTATTGTTTGTCATACAAGTATAAGAGCATAACCCATCTTCAGTTGCTTGTCACTAATTGCTTGGCCAAGTGGCAACACGAGAATGAGCTAGGGGGAAATTATTAATAGGTGAACAACCTGGTGAATTGACGAGCAACATTTGTGATGGTCCCGAAACGAGTAAATAGGTGTATGGGGGGGGAATACACCTGAGGTTACAAACTTAAGCTTCTTTTTAATTTAACAGGTTACTTAAGACAGTAATTCGTCAGTGGACTTGAGGTCTGCTGAGAATTACTTTGTGAAAGTTTACTGAGATAATACCTCCACTGAAAGCTCAAGACTATCAGTTGAACTACTATCTAATTAGCTTTCAGATGCGGATTAGTGAGCCCTTATGAAATCTCGTTTTACTTTGATAAACTCTGAAAGAATAACACACACTTAGGAAATAGTTGAATGTAAGTACACAAGATATAAAGTGGTTCAGAGATGAATCTCCTACGTCCACTGTCCTGATTAAACAGGAGAATTCCTTTCACTTGGAATTCCTTGTGTTATAGTGCCAAGGTGCACTGATCAATTAATCCTCTCTTAGGATGATTGATCACTAGGACAATTCCAGGTCCTAGATTCCAAAACAAACCAGCTTTCAGACTGAAACAAACAATCATCTTACTAACACTACTTAACACCAACTCTCAACCTAACAACTGAGTAGGTTTTGAGTAGGGTTTTGATTCCAACTGTTGTGAGATAATCCTTACAGTTTAGCTCAAGGCTTAGGATGGATTATCTCTTTCTAAGGTTTGGATATAGCTTTTAAGCTTGGTTACAGAAGGCTTGGTATGCTCTCTACAGATATGAAACACTTGGGAAACAGAGGTAATTTCGAGTGCTTCTTAGTAGATTATGAATGTAGAGATAGCTTTGATCTTGTGAGTTTCCCGTGCATAGAAATGAGCACGTCCTTCTGTATTTATAGACCTTCTTGAAAATCTTCCCGTTGGATTTTGAATCTTCTCAAGTAAGTCTTCTTGTATCTGATTGGTTCAAACGGCTCTATTTGAAGCTTTAAGTCTTGTCAAGAAGCGGCTGAAAAACCATGCATGTTCACCAACTTTCTGTAAAATGAAATGGAAAGACTTTTGGTATTTGTCAGTCTGGGACAGGTCGGCTGTCAGTAGAGTACACCTACGTGTCATCTTCTTATTGGGCTGTTCAGTCTGCTTGCTCAGAATCCTGTCTTGTTTTAAGGTGGAAATCCTCTGAGAGAACCTTCTTATTCCTTCATTTATTGTAAGCTTCACTTAAATTCGTTTTGACTTGTTCCAACCAGATTAACTAACAGTTTTTAATGTGTTTAGCATTGAATGTGCCTTGTTAGTTCACATCAGTGGACCTTGGTCCTCTCCTGGTGGATTTAGTCTTAGTATGAATGCACTTAGAAAACATTCAAGACTTAGACTATATTACAGATTAGTTGACTTCAGTGGACTTCATTCTTCAGCGGACTTCAAACTTTAATACACTCCAGAAATTTCTAACTGCACTTCAGTTCCTTAACATTTGAACTGACTTTCTAAACTATAACTCTACTAAATAGTGTTACTTACAAATAACTTAGGAGGAACTTTTTGGCATCTTAATCGAAACTTAAGTCTATACAATTTCTCCCTTTTTTATTATGCCGAAGCCTATCTTATTAGATATCTTCTTTCAGGTTAGGTTCTTCAGATGACATATAATTCAAAGGATTTTTGTAACTAAAAACATTCAAGTACATAAGCCTAAATGATAATGAGATATTATCTTGGGCAAAATAGCAGTAGAGTTTCATTTCATGAAGAATAAGATTACAAATACATGAAGTCTACTGTTAATAGAAGTTCAAAAACAAAATCAGTTGGGACTTATAAACAGATGCCCAGTAAAATATTTAACTTCCTCAGATGGACTCAAACAAAGGTTCAAGTCCATATTGCTTGAAGACTCGAATCTTCAAGTCATTCTTCCTCTTTATGACTTCTTTTGAATGCCCCTTGAGACCTAAATGCTCACACAAGGACACCCATTCTTCTGTGATCCGATCTCTATCAACTGCTCCAGTTGCGTCTTGTGGAGGCCAGTAGGTGATTGGCTCAGGAGCCTTCAAAGCATGATCTGGAAACTTGTCATTCCAGGCTTCACTTATCTCAGGGTAGAGTTTTGGGTAGGTTTCAAACAACCAATCGTTGAACAGATCCTACGCATTCTCCTTCCCCAATTCTCCACTGACATAGAAAGAGTATACAAACTCCCTCTTGACAGTTTCCCAAGCATCATTTAGCTTCTTGGGAATCCAAGTATCATGATGAGGAAATTGGGCCTTTGAAAGAGCCACCTTGTCTTTCTTCAGCTTTGCTGCCCACCTTTAATAATTATTCCTATATTTCTTTGAGGTAGTCTTATCAAAAGTAGCTAGCCTTTCCTTCCTCTTCCTCTCAGCTAACTCAGCTACTGACTCAATCTTCCCAACCTCATTATCCCTCATTTCCTGTTGTTGGGCAGATAGCCTCTTAGCTCTTTCATTCATTCCTCCAGCTTCTTTGATAAGCTCATTGAGCTCTGTAACTCTAGTGGGAGCAGATTTGGGGATTTCAGAGGAGATAGGTTCAGGGTTTAAGACAGGAAGTACCTCTACTGAATCAGTTGAGTCAGTTGACTTTGCAGCCAACCTTCCTGAGGATCTTGTTCTCTTTGCCACCTCCGCTGAGAGAACATCAGTAGCCATCCTCTTAGTAGTTTCCCCCTTTTTAGCAGCTATCTCCTCCTTTTCCTTCTCATGAGCTTCTTTGAACTTTGACAAGTCTGCTGAGGGAACCTCCTTTCCTTTCTTGGCATCAGTAATCTTCTGGGCTTCATCATGTACCTTCTCCATGGTCTTTTTGATCTGTTGGCCTCTTTCAAACTCTGGGGTCTCAAGGATTATCTGCATCTTGTTCTTTGGGTCCAGCTTCATATCCTTTGCTTTCACTCTCTTTTCCCCCTTTTCGGCATTAATCATAAATTCAGCAACATCTATATTTAGCTTCATCTGATCATGACTAAGTGCCTTCACCTGGGTAGAGCAGTGATCAACTTCGTCTTCAAGCCTTTCCAGAGTTGCCCCAACAGTTTGTCCAAATTGTACGAACTGAGCCAGTTTTTCATCTATTAGCACGTTTGTTTTGTCTTGAGTAGGAAAGTCCTCTGCAGCCTTCTTCAGGACTTCTTCCAGCTTAGCTCCCAACTCTCGTGCTTGGCCTCAAACTCAGTTATCTTTTGGTTCCATAACCCTTCTACCTTCCCCAAAAGGTCAGCTGAGAAAGCCTCTACAGAGGACTTTAGGTTAATGGAGACACTCTCCACTGAGTCCTTCAAGAACTGAGTTCTGGCCTCTTCTTCCTTTTGCTCCAGCTTTTTCATGGCCTCTATCACCAGCACACTTTGGCCTTCAACAACATCTAACACCATCTGTTGTGAATCTTCTATCTTCAGTGTCAGATTTTGGAGTGATTTAGTGGTAGACTCCATCAGCTCATCAACATGGTCTGAGAGGATGACCATTTCATCTACTTCCTCTTGAACTATTTCTTGGACATCTCTCAGCTGAGCTTGCAGAGAAGGAAGCTTTCATTGTGAATGATTTAAACAGCTTCTCTCAGTGGAGTTAGGTTGACCTGGACTGGGGGAACTTCATCAGTTTGTATACCTGCATGGCAAACAGTGTTAGTTCTTTCCCCCTCTATCTCACATCCTAAGTCACCTGACATATCTACCTCCATTGCAACTCCCTCTTCTTCCCCCAGCTCACTCTCTCTTTCCTTTTCAACTAATTTCTTTTCAGCCAATTCACCCTTTACAAGAATGAATGCTTTAATTTCTCCACTTACAATTCCAGTAATTTCTACCTCATTTTCTCTTTCCTCAACGTTTTCAACTCCTTCTTTCCCAGACACCTCAGCTGACTCCGTAGTCACCACTGAGGGATGTTGTGGGAGAGCTTCAGTAGACACCTCTACTGAGCCCTCCTGTGGCAAGTTTTGAGCCTCAGTATCTCTTGCCAAAGATACATCCTTGGCTACTTCACCACCACATTGCTTTGGTGAAGTACCTACCTCTTTCTCCTTGTTCTCCTCCTCTCCTCCAGCAGACTTTGCCTCCTCTGGCTCTTTTTCTTCTTTTCCTTCTTTTTCTCCCTCTTGCACCTTCTCAACTTCATCTACATTCTCTCCTTCAGCTCACTTTCTTGCCTCAGCAAGTTTGTCCATCACCAGACTTTGAAAGATCTTCTCATCACAGAGAAGTCTGGTTTTGGTCATGCCTGCAAACTCCAACACCTCTCTCTCCTCTTTCTTCCATTCCTCAGCATTGCTGCCTCCAACAGCCATGAGGATCTCTCCTAACCTCCTATCCTTCAGCTGGACAAGTAGCCTTACTCTCAAGAACATGTCTTTCAGGGTGGGGTACCCATCAAGCTCTGGATATTTTGTCTCCAGTGAGTAAGCTACCTCATCCTTAAGAGTATCCAAAAATGAGTACTCTTCTTCATCATCTGATGGTAGGGAAGGAGTAGGGGATCTGATATCAGTTGGCTCTTCTGGGATGGATTCCAGGTGAGTGGTATGGGTTTCAGGGGGGTTGGGTTCAGATGAGGTTTGGGGTTGGGTTTCAGATGAGGTTGGGTTTTGTTCAGAGGGGGTTGAGGATGCCTCAGCAGATGCCTCAGAGGGGGTATCATTTTGGGAACCACTTTCAGGCTGTTGAGAGCCTTCAGTGGTGGTTTTGGAGATTTTGGAAATTTTCTTTGTTTTGACAGTGGTTCTGGGTTTGGTTTTGGGTTTGATGGGGGTAGGGGCAGGAACATCTGAGTCAGACTCAGTAGATATAACATTTGGAGATGAGTCAGGGTTACCTGAAGATGACTCATCAGTGGAGTTTGTTGTTCTTACTTTCTTTGAGGCACTCTCCTTTACCGCCTCAGAAGACCTCTTATTCTCCTTCTTTGAGGCCTTCTCTAAATCCTCCTCCTTATGCAAGGCCATCTTGTCACTCAGTTTGACTAGCCTCCTCTTTAGCTTGGTCCTCTTCCCTTCAGCAAGGTTTGCTTCCTCCTCCTCTCCTGCTTCAGGGCTGCCCTCCGTCATACTCAGCTTCCTTGCCTCTAGAGCCTTTCCAGATTTGAAGAGAGTCTTCAAATTGCTCCACTTCCTATCCTCAATCCAATCTACTCCTACATCAACATTTTCTATTAAGTAGGAGATCTTGGTGGCAAAGTTCAGCTT
This sequence comes from Ballota nigra, assembly GCA_947034835.1. Taxonomy (NCBI): domain Eukaryota; kingdom Viridiplantae; phylum Streptophyta; class Magnoliopsida; order Lamiales; family Lamiaceae; genus Ballota; species Ballota nigra. The sequence continues at coordinate 14,876,473 of OX344722.1, forward strand.
ACTTGCCAACTGGGGAGTTTTGTCAGGCTGAAATTTTGATTGCTCCTTATTCAGCGCCCTTAAGAAAAACTGCTGCCAGTTAAAGCTCTTCTCCTTGCTTTCCACAATGGCTTTCATTAGTCGTAGTTTGGGCTTGCTTACTTGCTCTGTGCTCCCTTGGTTTCCCAGAATGCATTTCCCAACAACCTCACAAAGGACATTGTATACGGGAAGAAGTACACTTCTATTCATCGTGGGACTGTACTTCGTCTTCTTCTGCATTATGGTGTAGACCCAGTCCTCCTCCTTATCCATGATACAGGTATCCGGATTTTGGCCTTCAGATGGAAGTCCAAATAATTCTTTGAGATCATCTCCTTCCAAACGGATCTCCTTCTTCACTTTCTGATGCTCGATGATTTCATTACCATCCCTCATCACCTTCTTCTTCCTCTTCAAAAATAGACATGACTTAATTTTGGTATCAGTGTTGGCAACACTGAAGAAGAATTCCAGAACTTGTCTATCAAAGCAATGTTTAGGGTGGATAGACAAGAATTTTTCCAATCCTGCGGTTTTAACCATCTCCAGGGCCTCCTTTATGTGAGCGAATTCCAGCCTGGATTCAATCTCTGGGTTGTCGAAAAGAACTGTAGGCTCATACCAGAAATTATCTTTGTTGGTAAGAAAACCTAGATTTACTCTTGCCATTTGATTACGAAGGGATTGAGAAATTTTGCAGAGAGTATTTTGGGAAGATAGTAAGTGTTTGCTTGAAAGTGTGTTCGAAAAGGTTCTTAGACAGATTTTGGGGTCTTTTATTTGAGGAATTAATGGTGAGATTGAATCCCGCAATCAACATCTGAGATTAACTTGGAAACGGATAGTGGATAGCTGAAAGGGTTAGTGGGGAGTTTTTTGAGAGATCTTAACGGTTAGAAAAGAACCGCCTAGAATGGAAGGTATGGATTGAAAGAGTTAATAGCCGGAAGGTCACATCATCCGGCTTTTAGGGCGCGTGAGATAGGCAACTGTAAAAGTGAAACTGACTTGTACAACGTGCATTAAATGCTTGCTATATCAAAATCTTTTTGAAACAGTGTAAAAAGATTTAATTTTCAGGAAAATACTCATTAGCTATTTTTTATAAGAGTTTGATATTATAAAACTAGGAGACTTTAAATTTGGAAAGTAGCAGAGTTAAAACATTTGACCTCCACTGAGGTTGAACCTCTTCTGAGAAATTGAAGTTCTTCTGTGATCAGTGACTCTACTGAGGTTAATCCTCTTCTGAGGTGGAACCTCCACTGATTTAAATTCAACTCTTCTGAGTTTTGTAAAGGCTTCATCTTTACTCTCCTGGATCTTGAAGTCCAAGCTCCACTGACAGTTCTTGAAACCTTGCTTCAGCCAAAGGTTTAGTAAATATATCTGCCTTTTGTTTGTCAGTGTGAATCTTGAGCATTTTGATATCCTTCTTTTCTACATGATCTCTGATGAAATGATGCCTTATATCCACATGTTTGCATCTTGTGTGGAGAACTAGATTTTCTGAAATAGCAATTGCACTATTGTTGTCACAGAAAATAGGGACTTCATTAGCAAAGATGTTGTGTTGGGATATGTTTTAGTTTTGATGATTTTCCAAAACAACATGTAATAGGTTTGAAAGCAGTCAGGATTGTATCTTTAGTTTCAGGTCAGGCTAGGTTATTTCTCAGTAGAATAGGCTGTTCAGTTGAGGGGGAACTCAGTGAGGGGGAACTCTGCAACACAGCCTGAGGATATCAAGATGACACCAAGAAGAACTGACTGAAGCCATGCCAGGGACCTGAACTAGAAGAGGAGCCTGAAGGAAGTCCCACTGAGTGTAAGTCAGGATGTTCTAAGCCAAGTCTGGCGGACCACTCGGTGAAGAGCCTGATCAGGTGGATCAGTGCTGCACCAAGTAGGCCTGAAGGAGTCAGGCTACTGTGGTCAGGGAAGTTTGTCATTCAGCCTTATGACAAACTTCTTGGAGTGATCTTCAAACAGTCCCTGAAGGACAACTACACTGAGGACGAGTCAGTCCAACTGGAGATCATCATGTCAGTGAAGGAGGAAGCTACCTAAAGTCAGTGGGTCTTGGTCAACCCACTGAGTCAAAGATCCGTGAATTCAGGCCACGTGGACCAATCAGCACGAGGCAGCAACTCTGACACTGACAAAGGCCGCATTCCAAGAAAAGTGGTTGAAACCATTTAATGCTGGATTCAAATGTATTTCCTCTCCAACGGATACATTTGAATCCCCATTATAAATACAAGCTCATGGCTTGTTGATAGAGCGTGTTGTGTTGTTTAGTTTAAGAGTTGTATTGTTGTATCTTGTAAGAAAAACAAACACCTACGAGCTGAGAGTGTGAGTTGTAGCATACGTGCATGGGAGATATAAGGAGGCTCTACTCATATCTATACACTGAGAGTTCACAAACATATACATAAGAGTGCTCAGCTTGTAACTCTAGGCTTAGAGAGGTTTTCACTATCTTAGCTATTGGCTAACACATTGTAAAGGGAAAACCTCACCTAGTTGGAGAAAACCCTAACCGAAACCAAAACCCTCTAGTCAGGTTTGTTGGGAGTAAGTTGTTTGTGAGGAGGGGCAGCCCAGGGAGTGGCGTGAGTCCAGTTGTAAGTGCACCTTGGCACGTTAAAAACAAGAATCCAAAGGAGTGGATTTTCTGTTAAATCAGGCCGTGGATGTAAGAGCTTGTGTCTCTAAACCACGTTAAATCAAGTGTTATTATTTGGAATGTCTTTTCTTCTAAAGTATTGCGAAAGTCTGCTCACTGAGAGCATTGTTTAAAAGGAACTTTAGTTAAGCATTTCAGGTCAGGGAGATCCCATCTCACTGACTAAATCAGGCAAGGCACTCGAGAGTTCAGTCTCTCGAGTCACTGCCTTGTTGAGAGCCTGAGCTTTCAAGTCTCATCTCTGACTTGATAGCTCTGACTCTCAGCAACGCAGTGACTTGAGTATTTCGTCACTGAACTTGCTCAGGGTGCAAGCTGTGATCTGATAACGCACTCGAGAGTTCAGCATCTCAAGCCACTGTCCTTGCTCAGAGCATGAGTCTCTAAGCCTTCTCTCTGACTTGGTAACTCAGCCTCTGAGCAGAGCAGTGACTTGAGTATTTCTCACTTTTGCTGAACTCCCTGAGGAAAAAGGATTTTAAAAAAAAATTTTGCTCCTGAATTCCCATTTTGCCCTTCATAAACGGGACCATCAATTGGAATCAGAGCGGGTTGTTCACATGACCACTGATCCAGTTTTGTTAAGAAAAATGGTCAACCGAACAGATCTTAAATGTTTTAAACTATGGGAATTCCTGCATATTTCAAACTATTACCTGTACTCTGACATTATTCTTGTAATAGAAAATCATTTGGTTAGAAGTTTTGGAATCATCAAAAAGGGGGAAATTGTTGGGATATGTTTTAGTTTTGATGATTTTCCAAAACAATATGTAATAGGTTTGAAAGCAGTCAGGATTGTATCTTTAGTTTCAGGTCAGGCTAGGTTATTTCTCAGTAGAATAGGCTGTTCAGTTGAGGGGGAACTCTGCAACACAGCCTGAGGATATCAAGATGACACCAAGAAGAACTGACTGAAGCCATGCCAGGGACCTGAACTAGAAGAGGAGCCTGAAGGAAGTCCCACTGAGTGTAAGTCAGGCTGTTCTAAGCCAAGTCTGGCGGACCACTCGGTGAAGAGCCTGATCAGGTGGATCAGTGCTGCACCAAGTAGGCCTGAAGGAGTCAGGCTACTGTGGTCAGGGAAGTTTGTCATTCAGCCTTATGACAAACTTCTTGGATTGATCTTCAAACAGTCCCAGAAGGACAACTACACTGAGGACGAGTCAGTCCAACTGGAGATCATCATGTCAGTGAAGGAGGAAGCTACCTAAAGTCAGTGGGTCTTGATCAACCCACTGAGTCAAAGATCCGTGAACTCAGGCCACGTGGACCAATCAGCACGAGGCAGCAACTCTGACACTGACAAAGGCCGCATTCCAAGAAAAGTGGTTGAAACCATTTAATGCTGGATTCAAATGTATTTCCTCTCCAACGGATACATTTGAATCCCCATTATAAATACAAGCTCATGGCTTGTTGATAGAGCGTGTTGTGTTGTTTAGTTTAAGAGTTGTATTGTTGTATCTTGTAAGAAAAACAAACACCTACGAGCTGAGAGTGTGAGTTGTAGCATACGTGCATGGGAGATATAAGGAGGCTCTACTCATATCTATACACTGAGAGTTCACAAACATATACATAAGAGTGCTCAGCTTGTAACTCTAGGCTTAGAGAGGTTTTCCCTATCTTAGCTATTGGCTAACACATTGTAAAGGGAAAACCTCACCTAGTTGGAGAAAACCCTAACCGAAACCAAAACCCTCTAGTCAGGTTTGTAGGGAGTAAGTTGTTTGTGAGGAGGGGCAGCCCAGGGAGTGGCGTGAGTCCAGTTGTAAGTGCACCTTGGCACGTTAAAAACAAGAATCCAAAGGAGTGGATTTCCTGTTAAATCAGGCCGTGGATGTAAGAGCTTGTGTCTCTGAACCACGTTAAATCAAGTGTTATTATTTGGAATGTCTTTTCTTCTAAAGTATTGCGAAAGTCTGCTCACTGAGAGCATTGTTTAAAAGGAACTTTAGTTAAGCATTTCAGGTCAGGGAGATCCCATCTCACTGACTAAATCAGGCAAGGCACTCGAGAGTTCAGTCTCTCGAGTCACTGCCTTGTTGAGAGCCTGAGCTTTCAAGTCTCATCTCTGACTTGATAGCTCTGACTCTCAGCAACGCAGTGACTTGAGTATTTCGTCACTGAACTTGCTCAGGGTGCAAGCTGTGATCTGATAACGCACTCGAGAGTTCAGCATCTCAAGCCACTGTCCTTGCTCAGAGCATGAGTCTCCAAGCCTTCTCTCTGACTTGGTAACTCAGCCTCTGAGCAGAGCAGTGACTTGAGTATTTCTCACTTTTGCTGAACTCCCTGAGGAAAAAGGATTTTAAAAAAAAATTTGCTCCTGAATTCCCATTTTGCCCTTCATAAACGGGACCATCATGTTGTAATCTCTCAGTTGTTGTCTTAGCCATAGAATTTGAGCACAGCAACTTCCAGCTACCATATATTCAGCTTCAGTAGTGCTTGTGGCTACTGAATTTTATTTCTTGGAAAACCAAGAGATCAGCTTACTTCCCAAGAATTGACAAGTGTCTGAGGTTGATTTTCTATCAATTCTGCATCCTCCATAGTCTGCATCTGAGTATCCTGTGAGTTCCAAATTATCATCTGAGGGATACCATAATCCCATATTCACAGTACTCTTTAAATATTTTAGAATCCTCTTAGCAGCTTCCAGATGACTTTTCTTGGGATTTGCTTGATATCTTGCACATATGCCAACTGCAAATGTGATATCAGGCCTGCTTGCTGTGAGATACAATATGTTGGGACATTGTCAGTTTTGATTAAGATCCCAAAGCCCCTGAAAAGACGATTTGCCTTTGTTTGTCTTAGTCAGGCTAGTCTTGGTTAGGTCTTGTACTTAGTTATTTTACACTTCACAGGTACTCAGTAAGAGGAGCACTTACTGATGACAATTAAGACAAGACCCTGAAGACGAAGAATACCATCCTGAACTCATGGCAGTCTTCTAAGTTGGCTGAGTGAGCATCAGTGATGAAGAGTATGACCCTGAGGTCATTACTAACTCAGTCCTGAAGGGAACATGACTAAGTTTATGGGAACACTTGGAGTAGAGCCAAGCAATGCAAAAGAAACATCAACGTCAGGACAAGACCGTTGTGCTCGAGACAAAAAGAACTTAATAAGTTAAGCATGAAGCCTAGGAATAATTTCTGACATTCTCAATAACTTGATGACGTGGACCAATCCGCGGAGAACATGCATGTACGGAACCTGACACGAAGACTGACTTCAGACTGCATATTCAACGGGCAAGCATTTAATGTGCATTTAATGCAACTACCTAATTACATACAAAGGACGGCTGCTGCATGAAGATATGTCCGTTTGAACCACTCGACATAGATGACAAGAAAGGTTATCTCTCCAACGGATAGTTTTTCAAATCACCTATAAATACAGAAGACGTTGAACCCATTCAAGGTTACGGGAAATTTCCAAGCCATAAATTACTCAAACTCTCAAGCACTCAAAGCATTCAGTCTTTAGAAGAAGCACTCGAAACTATCTAAATTTCCCAAGTGTTTCTTAGTTTCTGAGAGTTATTCTGTATTCCAAATAGTGTGCTAGGAATATCTTAAGCTTAGAGTGATTATCCAATCCTTAGCAAAGCTTTGTCTTGTAAAGATAATCACAACCTAGTTGGAGTCCAAACTGAAACCAAAACCCTAAGTTAGGTTTGTTGGTAGTAAGTTGTTAGTGAGTTAGTAATGAGTTTATATAGGTCAGTGAGGTAGCTGGTCTTGGTGCACCTTGGCATGCTAAAAACAAGAATCCCTTGAGTGGATTTCCTGTTAAATCAGGCCGTGGACGTAGGAGTTTGAGTCTCTGAACCACGTTAAACTCCATGTGTTCTTACTGCTTTGATATTGTGCTTACTTGCTATATTACTTGCATTCATAAGCATTTGGTTTTATCAGGCTCGAATCAATCAGCCTGATCCTCAAAAAGAGCACTGCCCTACTAATCACTATTTAGAATTGAGTAATCAAGTTTTCAGAAAGCAAACTAAACAAGACTTTAAACTATCAGGGCTCACGCATTTCCGCACTGAACTCGAATTGATAGTCAGCCAACTGACCCGCACTAAGTGTAGTCAGTGGGGAGATTATCATCTCTGAGTTATTTATCACTCTGAATAAAGGGGACTCAACAAGGTTTTAAGTTGAAAAATTGGTATACGTGTATTCCCCCCCCCATACACATATTCATCAGTCTTGTACCGGGACCAACAAGTGGTATCAGAGCAGTGGTTCAAAAGACCACTGACTTTGAATACTAATAGTTTCAGAGGAGAAACTGTTGGTGGTCACTGAACAGATCTGAGTTTGCTTTTCCTAAAACTTGCATCATCATGACTTCGAGGAGACTTGAAGCTTCGTTACCTGAATTCTCTGTATCTAACTTTGTCTATTGGAAGTTAAGACTAGAAATGCATCTTGATGCCATCCATGACCAAATGCCGTGTGTTCTCAGGGAAGGACCGATCAAGATCACTATTCCTAATGTCAAAGGGAGGGGATATGATGATCTTGAGATTGGCGTACCTATTCCTAAGGAAAGGAAGGGTATGACCACTGACGAGATCAAGATGATGGGACTGGACAATGTTGCCAGAAATATCATCTTGCATACGGTGCCTTTCGAGGAGTCAGCGAGGCTGATGAATTTAAAGATGGCAAAGGAGGTTTGGGATGAGCTGACCAGGATGTGCGAGAGGTCAGAAAAGATAAAGGAGAACAAGAGAAACATTGTCATTCAGAAGTTCGAAGCGTTTGAGATGCTGCCTGATCAGAGTATTGATCAGATGGAGTCAAGATTCATCAAGTTGATGAATGAGCTAGTGATGCTGGACAAAGATGTTCCAAAGAGAGATATTGCTTCAAAGATCCTGAATGCCCTTCTTGAGAGATGGGACAACAGTGTAATTATGCTTAAGAACACTCAGGATATGAGTAACATAACTTCTGCTTTACTTTTTTTAGAGCTCAAAGCCTTGGAATTTGATCTTAACTCCTGAGAGAAAATTCAGCCAGAAGAGGAAGAGAAAGAGAAAACTCCTGAGAAAAGTGTGGCGTTCAAGGCCAGGTCTGAACCTGTTGAGTCTTCATCAAAGTCACTGATGGAGATGAGCAAGGAAGAGCTTGCTGAGGAGTACAGCCTGATGGCCAGACGCTTTGAGAAGCTAAATTCCAGGTTTGGTCGTTATAAGAAATTTTATCAGGACTCACGTGACAGGAAACCTGAAGGAACCCACCAAAGCTCGAGGAGATATGAGGAAAGGAGAACACTGACCAGAGGAGAGATCGTGGCGATGAGAATATATTCAGATCCAAAGCCCGATCGTAGATATGAACAGAGACGTGCTCATGATGACAAGCACTCAGGGAAGACTGAAAGCTCATCAAGACAGAGGGAACCTGACTCAAGGAGGAACCCTGAACCAAGGAGAGAAAGAGGAGATGAGCAACCCACATGTTACAACTGTAACAAGAGCGGGCACTATCAGAGAGGACAGGAGGGCCAAGAGAGATCAGAGACTTGCTGACTGGAGAGCCATACTCGCTGAGGATGCAACTGACTCGGATGGTCCTGAGGAGAGGTCGCCTGAACTCTTTTCTGATGATGAGTACGATGATGTTTGTCTGATGGTAAGGGAGGAACCTGAGGTAACATCTAACTCTGTGTGTGGTTTCTACACTGGTCAAAACCCTGAGCTTAGCTCAGAGTCAGTCAGAGAAATGAACCTTCAGATCTGCCTGGAGCAATTGATGGTTGATTTCTCCAGATTGCAGGAAACTAATGTCTTCTTGGTAGAGGAGAACAAGAAATTGAGTACTGAGGTCCAGAACCTGAATGATCAGCTCACTCAGTCTGATCTTAAAGAATCAACTCAGATTGTGAGACTAACTCAGGAGATTGATTTAATCAATGTTGAGCGTCTCCCAAGAGAGAAGATTCTGAAGGAATTGGCTGAGAAAGAGTTGGTCAGGAAGGAAGAACTGAAGGCACTCAAAAGTAAGTTTGATGACCTCTTTGCCAGACATGAAATCCTAAAAAAGAGTGAGGACTCACTCAAGCAAAAGGTTGCAGCAATGAATAAATCCTCAGTAGCTAGAGAGGAAATAAATAGCAGCCAGATGCTTGGGAACGAGAAAAAGGGGCTTGGATATGTTTCTAAAAAATCCTCACAAGGTCAGTCTCATGTTGCTTCAGGGAGCAACACTGAGAGGGTATTTGTTCCGGCAGGCAAGAGTGCACCTAAGGTTTTGGCATCCATAGGCCTTTAACTGTTTTCCATAGTTTTGGCATCCTGAGGCCTTTAACTGTTTTCCATTCCCTCACTTGCCTAGGGGGAATAGTACACAGGGTCCTTATCAAGAACAAGGCCCAAGACCAGCTGCACCCAGACCTAGGAAGAACAGGAAGCTAGCCCAAAAGGCACCCACTCAGGCTCCTGTGAAGCCCAAGTCTAGCACTCATACACCATCTTCCTCTCAGGCAAAGAAGAAGAAAGTTGTGTATGTTGATGTGTCAAGGAGACAGATTTACCACTCTGAGGCAATCAGGGTAGTTAAGCAAGTCTGGATCCTGAAGGGTACAACTGACACAATAGGACCCAACACCTAATGGGTACCTAAAGCCTGAATTATTTGTAGGCGGCTGTGGATCACAACAAAAGGAGAGGAGACTCAGACAAAGTTGTTTGGTACCTAGACAGTGGATGCTCAAGGCATATGACAGGAATGTAGAGTCTTCTCCAAGAGTTTCAAGCTAAAGATGGTCCACAGGTAACCTTTGGTGATAACTCAAAAGGTGTTGCTAAGGTTTTAGTGTCTTGATAATAGGTACAGTCAGAGTGGAAAATGTGTCCTTTGTGGAAGGACTGAAGCATAACCTATTGTCAGTAAGTCAGTTCTGTGACAAGGGTTTCAGTGTTGAGTTCTCATCGAATATATGATCAGTCAAGGACAAATCAACACAAGTGCTTCTATCAGGTATCGGGAAAGGTAACATTTATCTCGCTGATTAGAGCAGCACTATTCCTAATACTTGTTTTGTTGCTAAAAGCTCTCTAGAGCTCAGTTGGCTATGGCATAAAAGATTAAGCCACCTGAACTTCAAGATTCTTAACAAAATTTCTAGACAATCACTTGTTGAAGTTCTACCTAATGAAGTTTTTAGCAAAGATCATGTGTGCAAAGCTTGTCAGGAAGGAAAGCAGGTCAGAGTCTCATTCAAAGAGAAAGCTTCCCATTCCACTGACAGGATTCTTCAACTCTTTCACATGGATCTATTTGGTCCTATAACACCTGTGAGTATGAATGGTAGGAAATATACCCTTGTGGTTATTGATGATTATTCAGGAGACTCAGCAATAAGAAGAATCAGTCCATTACTAAGATCAGATCTGACAAGGGCACTGAATTTATAAATTCATATATTTCTGACTTTTGTAATGAACTTGGTATAGCTCATGAGACTTCTGCAGCTAGAACCCCACAACAGAATGGTGTTGCTGAAAGAAGGAACGGAACACTGAAGGAAGCTGCCAGGACCATGCTGGCTGAGTCGGGATTGCCCAAGAAATTCTGGGCTGAGGCAATCAACACTGCATGCTACACTCAGAACAGATCCATGCTGAACAAACAACATGCAGCCCCCATATGAGACATGGAATAAGAGGAAGCCCTGTATCTCTTACTTTCATGTATTTGGTTGTAAGTGCTTCATCCTCAACAATGGGAAGACCCAATTGAAAGCCTTTGATAGCAAATCTGATGAAGGAATATTCTTAGGATATTCTGAAGTCAGTAAAGCATTCTGGGTTTATAATTGTAGGACACTCGTTGTGGAAGAATCACCACATGTTGTGTTTGATGAATCTGTTAATGAGTCTAGGGTAAGAGTGTTGAATCCTGACACTGAGGAGGTCACAAGGAGAGTGACAAGGCTAAGCTTAAAGAATCAACCTGATCCAAAGGTCAAAACTGTGCCAATTCCTAGATGGGATGATGACGATGATAAGGATGATGAACCAAGTGCCACTCCTAAGCCGAGCTTATCAGGGATAGTTGAGGCTCAGACTGAGGGACAGGCTCAACCTGAGGTAAGTACCGTCTATGAAGATGCGGTCGCAGCTGAGACGGTTCCTGAGTCACCTCATCAAAGGGGAATTAATGTCCCTAACATTGAGCTTGTTAATCCCTTTGGTATAGACTCAGGTTCATCCCCCTTCTGTTCAATTTCCTGAATTCTATGAGCCTGTAGACACTAACATTGCAGGTACTTCAGGAACAACTCCAGGCAAGAGAACATGGTTAGAGGATCGTCCCATTGACCAAGTCATTGGTGATCCAACTGAGGGAGTCAGGACCAGGCGGTTCCATGGTGAGAGCGCACTGTTCTGTTGCTTTCTCTCTGAGCAAGAGCCTCAGAACATTGAAGAAGCTCTCACTGACTTGAACTGGATCATAGCCATGCAAGAGGAGTTGAATCAGTTCACAAGAAATCAGGTTTGGGAACTGGTAGATAGACCTAGGCACCAAGGTGTTATTGGTACCAAGTTGGTCTTTAAGAATAAGAAGGATGAGAATGGCGTTGTGGTAAGGAACAAGGCTAGACTGGTTACAAAGGGATATTGTCAGTCTGAAGGAATAGACTATGATGAGACCTTTGCTCCAGTGGCTAGGTTGGAAGCTATCAGGTTGTTCCTTGCTTATGCAACATACAAGAAGTTTAAGGTGTATCTAATGGATATCAAGAGTGCCTTCCTGAATGGTGTACTCAATGAAGAGGTATATGTTGAACAACCTCCCGGGTTTGAGGTTGGAGATAGAGTATATCATTTGAAGAAAGCACTCTATGGACTTAAGCAAGCACCAAGAGCTTGGTATGATACCCTCTCTCAATTCCTGACAGACCATGCGTTCAAGAAGGGAACTGTGGATAGGACACTGTTCAGGATCACTGAAGGTGATGTTATTCTCTTGGTCCAGATTTATGTGGATGACATAATATTTGGATCACCATATCATCAGCTCTGTGAGAAATTCTCTAAGTTGATGACTGGTAAATTTGAGATGTCAATGATGGGAGAGATGAACTTCTTTTTAGGATTGCAGGTCAAGCAGACTGATCAAGGTATCTTCATTAATCAGGCCAAGTATACAAGAGACTTGATTCATAAGTTTGGTGTGCAGAACAACAATCCAATCAGGATCCCTATGAACATAAATTGGAAGATGGATCCTGACACTGAAGGGACTTTAGTAAATCAGACTGAGTATCGAGGGCTGATATGTTCTTTGTTGTACCTGACTGCAAGTAGGCCTGACATTACGTTTACAGTTGGTGTGTGTGCTGGTATTAGTCTGATCCCAAGAGAAGTCATTTGGAGGCTGCTAAGAGGATACTTAAGTATTTGAAAAGAACACTTAATATGGGACTAAGGTATCCTTCAGATGACAACTTAGAACTGACAGGTTATTCAGATGCAGATTATGGAGGTTGCAGGATTGATAGGAAATCAACCTCAGGAACATGTCAGTTTTTGGGAAGTAAGTTGATCTCGTGGTTTAGTAAGAAGCAGAATTCAGTTGCAACATCCACAACTGAGGCTGAGTATATGGCTGCACGTAGTTGTTGTGCTCAGATTTTATGGCTAAGGCAACAGTTGAGGGACTACCAAATATTTGCTAATGAGGTTCCAATCTATTGTGACAACAATAGTGCTATAGCAATTACTCAGAACCCAGTGCTTCACACAAGGTGCAAGCATGTGGATATAAGGCATCACTTCATTCAAGATCATGTTGAAAAGAAGGACAATAGGATGGAGAAAATTCACGCTGACAGGCAAAGAGCTAACATCTTGACTAAGCCTTTGGCTGAAGCAAGGTTTATGGAACTGTCAGTGGAGTTAGGACTCTTAGATCCGGGAGAGCAGTCAGTATAGAGTTTAGGGGGAACTCAGGCCAGACTCGACTCATCGAGGTATCAGGGTGCTACAATGTCTCCCTGACAGGTATGAGTTCTATCCTGACTACTGTGAATTTCAAGCGTCTCTCTGAGTCCTTCGTCCTGAAAATCTTTATTAAATGCATTCTATTTTCATTAAAAGTGTGCCATTTCATATTTATACCCACGCGCAGCGGAGCATTTAATGCTTCAGTTACTTTTTCATATACGTGTCCATTTTATACGGAATATGACTGACTTGGGTAATTGATTGATACTGGGATTAATCTTGGCCCTTCATTTCGAAACCTTTCAAATTCAAGAATTAATCTCAACCCCACGTCTGAGTAACTGACTTGTTCTAATCAATCAAGAATGCCATTTGAGGTTTTTACGCAAACACAAAGCACTTCTGCACATTGAGTATTCTTTTGCTCAAACACTCACAGCTTTTCGAAAATCTCTTTCAAAATCAATGGCATTCCTAAAATCCAACTGGACAACAGATAAGTTTGAGGATGTTGTCAACAACAGACTGGTACACATGGAGCAAGTCATCTCCATGGAAGGTATCTGTCTCAATGTTGAGGAGATCAAACCAGTTTTCAACTGGATCTCCAAAGCTGGGTTGGAAACATATTTCACCTTGCGCCCCATCTCTGTGCTTCCGAAAGCAGTCGTGGAAGCTTACTTCAACCTATTTGTGAGAAAAAGGGAACTCTTTACCAGGGTAACTGT